>CAOLHI010001471.1:0-375199 GCA_948474755.1 Ctenosaura bakeri | reverse complement strand
AAAATAGAAATCATATTTTTATTGTTTCAAGAAATCCCTTGAAAGATTGTGCAGTGTCCTTGACTTGCTTATAAATGTCTGTAATCTGTCTTCTGCATGTGCAGATTGGCTCAAATTTACTTTATGGAGACTCCACATGATACATTCCTCTCTCTAGCTGGAAGGAGAAAAAGCAGGAAGTGACCTCAGAGAATGAAGATGGTAAATGTAGAATGTCACAATTAAGTCATAGAACTATAACAGCCAAAAGGGGAAAATACAAGGCAATCACTTTCTGCCTAGCTCCTCCTCTACTTCTGGACAAGTACATTTTGAATCAGACAATGAAATAGCAACCCATTGGACATTTATGTGGGTTAGTGAACAAATTACCTTGAGAGTGAGGGAAGGCAATAAATTCAGGCTACCCGCCATAGCATTAGTGCTTTAATTTCCAACTAATGCCATTTCCGCCCCAGACTGTTATAGTGCTATTATTCCACTTTCAACATCCTATGAAATCCTGGGATTTGCAAATACTAATGCTATAACAGTATGGTGTGGAAATGGCCTGAGAGGAAAATCAAAATCACTGGTTGCATCCAGTGACAAACCATACTTTGCATTTATAGGGTGTTTCAGCACATATGAAATGTTTCACATACGTTATCTGCATAACCCTTATAAGGTCACTAAAAACTGTTATGCTATTATAATTATCTCCACAAAACCATGCACAGAAGCAAAGAAAATAGCGGCATCCCGAAAGCCGCCAGGCCCATTAGTGGCCGAGGTGTCATTTAAATCAGTGACATTTCATCCTACAGCTTATACTACACAAACCCTACAAATGCACTCTTTTCTGTTGATACAAGATAGCCCAGCATCTTAATTCTGGACAAGTACATTTTGAATCAGACAATGAAATAGCAACCCATTGGACATTTATGTGGGTTAGTGAACAAATTACCTTGAGAGTGAGGGAAGGCAATAAATCAAAAAGCTATGCTTGGAAATTATCACACAGAGAGGAACTGTGGGGTTTTCCCTCGTAATATATGGATTAGCTCTGTCCTCCCAACAGAGCAAAAACAAAAGACAGCTGGTGATGCATGGATAAAACTATTCCAAACAGAGAGTTATCAACAAAAAACCCCTCACACACACCAAGACCGCATGAAAAGACAGCATTCAGCCTGGTGCGGCATCCATAGAGTCATTTGGTCTGCACATAGAGAAACAACATTTGATAGGCAAGCCCAGAGGTTATCCATTAACTGTGTCATTGCTGTGAAGCTACATTTTACACTGGGAAGTGAGGGAAGGAAGATGTGAAAATAACATGGTACTGAAGTTTCAAAAGAGAGAGAGAGAGAGAGTTTTGTCCTTGACAATGCTTTAAACTCTACTCAATTGCTCAAATGAAATAGACTCAACACCTTAGTCCACTAACTCCAGAAATGGTTCCTGAGCAGAAGTGTTTTCTGTCCTGCTGTCTGTTGTTCTTCAGTATGAGATGGCTGGTGGCTGATATCTTAGAATAATCTGAAATCACTTCCTTTCATCTCAATGTTAGTATTCACCCCCCTGGTATTTCTGCATTAGACAGACAGACACTAAAGAAATGCAATTTCACAAATGACATCTGATTGCCTACAGTGTAATTGCCCGATATGATAGCCACAGGAACCAATTTAAGTGTAGAGACCTCCCTTGGTACTCAAGAGGCTGCCATCTCCCCTGATTTTTTTCTACTTAAAAAATAAATAAATAACAGGGAGGCATGCATGCATCAAAGAGAATCATTTGCTTCTAGCCATGTCCAACTGAAGTACTAGCTTCTAGTCCCACCTCTATTTTCAGACCCCACCTTGGTTGCAGCATCCAGAGGTATTCTAAGAAAATGAAAATGGTGGGTGAAGGCAGTTTAATCTTTCCTTTTAAATGAGCAGAGCTGGCCAGAAAAATAGGCAATCTGGGCAGTGGTAGGAAGTATCTTTCTGAGGGCTTAAAGGGAGGAGAGAAGATTTGGCATGTATGTTTTGCATATTCTGTATATGTTTTGGCTGCTTTGGGGGCAGAGTTTTTTCTTTGCTGTGATGTGTAGAGTGTAGAAGAGACTCTTATTGGTTTAGTGTGATGTTGTTTTGCTCCATTGGTGGATAACTTTTGCCCGGTTGTCTGTGTCTTTGCGCTTGGGTGTTTGGGGTTGTAAGAACAATATTATTATTTTTTTGTAATACATGTGAAAAAGATCTTAAGGTTACATAAGTTTTTTTTCCTTTTTTCAGAATTGTGTTTTTATTTTGTTCTTAGATTAAAAACAGCACCAAACAGACAAGAGAAAAGGGGGGGGGTCAATACAATACAATAGAATTACCTACAATTACATACAATTAATAATTTCTCATTGATAAACATCCACAATACCAATATAAAATGAATAGGATAAAGTGAGATGAAATCGTGTCTGTGGCCCAGACTCCAACATAATAACTATTCTCAATCTCTCAATGCGATTACTGACAAAGCCCCCCATCTCTTTTCCAAATAGTTACAAACTTCTCCCCATTCTTCTCGATATCTATTCAGAGATTTATCTTTCATCAAAATAGTAAGTTTATCTATTTGCATCAAATCATATATCTCATACAACCATTCATCTATTTCTGGCACTTTCTCTTTTTTCCAGTGTCTAGCAAATAATAGTCTGGCTTTAGTAGTCAAATATAAAAAGATTTTTCTATTATGCCTCTCAATAAATCCCTCAATTAGCTCACCCATGTTCAACAAATAACCTTCTGGTAGCATGGGGAAATTTGTATTTAACATTTTTGAAATCTCTATATGGATGTTTTTCCAATATGTTTTGGCTTTTTTACAATCCCACTAACAGTGAAAAAATGTCCCTCCTTCAGCCTTACATTTCCAACATTTATCATTATTGCCTTTATAGATCTTTGCAAGTTTTATTGATGTTAAGTAGCATCTATTGAACATTTTGTAGTAATTTTCTTTAAATGTTTGACATCTTGTAAAATTCAAGTTCTTCCATGTTTGTTCCCAATTTTGTAATTTGATTGGATGCCTAACATTCTGGACCCATTTGACCATCATATTTTTAATCGCTTCCTGCTCAAGATCCCATTTTAGTAATAATTTATAAAATTTTGAAGTCAACTGTTTATCTCCTCCATCCAAAATAACATCTAAATCTGTCTTTCCATTATTTCTCTTACCTTCATTACAATCCTGCTTGAATCTAGAGAGCAGGCAGGTATAAAGAAACCACGGACAATCAAACCCCTCCTGCAAGAGTTCCTCTCTTTTCTTAAACATCGGTGCGCTGTCTTCAAATTTTATTAGTTCTTTATAGGTCCACCATCTCTGTATTTTAAGCTCATCTTGGTGGAAAGCTTCTATTGGACACATCCATAATAGGAACTTAGGACATAACCATTCTTTGAACTTTTTCCATGAACAGTATAGAATTTTCTTTATGGGATGTTCAAAAAATTCTTTCTGTGGTTGTTTTTTTAGAGTACCATAAATAAAAATGCAATCTGTTATCAATACCTTTCAAAGAGCAGAGTTTTGCTATGTTCTAATCTTATCCAATCTGTTATCCAACACATATTAGTATGTAGGTAAAGCCTGAGGTCTGGGAGACTTAGTCCCCCTCTTTCTCTAACATCCGTCATTGAAGTCCACTTGATTCAGGGTTTCTTCCCAACTCAAATAAAGTTAGTCAGCTCTTTCTTCTTTGAAGACATCAGCCTTTATTATTAGTGGTAGATTCTGGAATAGAAAATTGAGTTGAGGTAGTAACATCATTTTGATTGCCGAAATTCTTCCCAAAAGGAAGAGCTTTGATTTCCCCCAGGATTTGATCTCTTTTTTGATCTCTTTCCATTTCTTGTCGTAATTATTAAGAAATAGGTCTTAGTTTTTCTTTGTTAGCCAAATTCCTAGATATTTAATCTGCTTTTCTATTTTAAATTTAATTTTGCTTTGCAAGTCTTTCTCTTCAATCGAGGCCATATTTTTGGTTAACAAGGCTGTTTTTTCTTGATTAATTTTGAAACCAGATAAGTCCCCGAAACCTTCTAGCATCTGATTTAGGGGATCCAAGGAACACAGTGGGTCTTCTATTATAATAACCACATCATCAGCATATGCTCGTACTTTCACTTCGGCTTTCCAAACCTTAACCCCTCTTATAGCGTCATTTTGTTTTATTTGAATCAGAAGGACTTCTATGATAATTAGAAAAAGTAACAGCAAAAGGGAACAGCCCTGTCTAGTACCTCTTCTGATCTGGCAAACTTTGTTTTTTTCAGACTTAATAATTGTTTGAGCATGTTGGTAAGAGTATAATGTTTTTAAGCAATTTAAGAAATTTTTACCACAGTTCATTTTTTGAAGGACTGCCAATAGAAACTGCCAAGAAACATTGTCAAATGGTTTTTCCACATCAAGGAAAATTAAGCCTAGTTTCTTCTTTTTGCAAGATTCAGCATGGTGGATTGCATTCAAGATCATTCTAATATTATCTTTTAGATGACAACTCAGTAAAAAAATCTGATCTTCCTGGATCCAGTCTGATAGTATTCTTTTTAGCCTCTCTGCAAGGATCTTTGTAAATATCTTATAATCAACATTAAGCAAAGAGATCAGCCTGTAGCTTGACAATAATTTAGGATCTTTCCCTTCTTTAGGGATCAGAGTCACATTCACAGACTTCCATGACTCAGGAATTTCTCCCGTCATCAGTCGATTTATAATTTCATGAAGGGGGTATATCAGCTCCTTTTCAAAAACTTTATAAAAAGTAGCCGAAAAGCCATCTGGACCTGAAGCTTTCCCTGGTTTCAATTTTTTGATTGTTTTGGAGATTTCATTTAAGGTGATTGGTCTATTGAGTTGATCCGCTTGTTCTTCTGTTAGTTGTGGTATATTAATTTCTTCTCTGTCTGTCTTCCTCTGTGTTGTAATTGCTCTTGATTATCTTCTTTATCATTCCTTCTAATTTTTTTGTTAAAGCCTCTTGATTTTCTTCAATAAATTCCTTCGCCTGTTTGCTAGATGTTATAGTGATTCTCTTCCATTTAAAAAAGAATGATAAACCTTCAGGATTTCCCCATTTGTAGTTAATTCCTGCTTTCCTGAGCATCTGTATTAGAGGGGGTATGCTCTTTTCCAATTTGCAGGATCTGGCCAGGAACATCTTTAAAGATCTGGATCTTTTGTTTTTCAATCACTAATCGTTCAATGTAGCCCTTTTGTACTATCAAATCTTTGATAAGTTGTCTTAAAAAATACACCGGAACATCCCAGGGTAATTTATTCCTCCAGGCTGTTGAGAAATTAATGTGATAAATCTGGTCTATTTCTAGGTCCAGTTGTTCCACTGGCCATCCTAAGAATTGCACCAGTTCTGGTATCACCTGTTCTTCTAAATTTTCAATTTTTTTCTCCTGGAGTCCTCTCAATTTCAAACATTTTTGTCTGTATCTGCATTCAAATATATTATTCATATGGTGTAGCTGAACTTGTGTCTCTTTAATATCTGTTTTAACTTCTTCGACCTCTTGAACTTTGTTCTCAAATTCTTGAAGTTTAGTATCTATTCTCTTCATTTCTGCTCTCATCATTTCAAATTCTTCTTTTAAGGAATGCATTTCTCTTTTCAGGTCTGTTTTCATTTCTGCCCGGGTTTTTTTTGAGTTCTTGAGTAATATTTTCTGTAAATTTCTTCATTTTGTTGAGCATTAGTGATTCCACTGTAGAAGCATGTGTTGAAGAAGCCATTGGTTCAGGTTGGGAGCTTCTTGCCAAATTTTAAAGTTTTGTTTTAGTCCTAGTTGTTGTCATTTTACACACCCTTATCAGTTGTTAACGAAACAAAATTTTACTTCCTTATAGGCAGTTCTTGACAATTAATTAAATAACTGGTAATCACTAAAATTATTAATCTTATAATTTTTTTATCTGATCTTATAATCTAGTGCCTTTGTATTTTCATACACTATATGTATCATTACAATATAGCAATATATACCTCTCCCATGTAACCAACAATAATCTGTAACTATTTTATTTTATAATTATCTTCTCAAAGAATTCTTATCACCCTTCTTTATGATAATAAATATGCACTGAGCTTATTCCCAATATTCTTCTACACAATCTTCAATGAAATTCCCAGCAGATTCTCAGAAGTTCATTATACAACAGTTCAAGCCCACAATTAATTTAGATCTACTTCTTAATTCAATAATTCAATATTTTAATTGTAAGACCAATTATAAAGAAACTAGATACAGTCATAGAATCATAGAACTGGAAGAGACCACAGGGGCCATCCAGTCCAATCCCCTGCTGTGCAGGAACCCACCTCAAAGCACTCCCAACAGATCGCCATCCAGCCTCTGCTTAAAAACCTCCAAAGAAGGAGACTCCACCACACTCCAAGGCAACATATACCACTGCTGGACAGCAATGACCATCAGGAAGTTCTTCCTGAGGTTCAAGTGGAATCTCTTTTGCTATAAGTCCTCAAGTGTAAAGATGTATCATTGAGTTCTGAAGTCAGTATCATCCATGTCATAGTACTTCCAATTTCTCTGTATAGTTGTGAAATCTGAACTGTAAAGAAAGCTGACAGGAAAAGCATAAATTCTCTTGAAATGTGATGCTGGAGGAAAATTCTATGGATACCATCGACAATCACAATGACCAATAAATGGCCCCTAGAACAAACTGAGCCTAAATTTTCTCTAGAAGCCAGAATTAAACTGAAGCTGTCTTACTGTGGATGCATTATGAGTTGACATGATTCAGTGGAAAGGTTCAGCAAATTTGAAGGCCATAGGAGAAGAGGAAAGCTGAATTATAGTGGATGAACCTATGGAACTGAGCTTGCAAGATCTGACCAGGACCGAAGCCCTTGAAGATTTCTCATTCATAAGGTTGCCAAAAGTCAAACTTGATCTAATAACACATAAGAGGCATGTATTTCACAAATGTTTCAGGATGGGGGGATCTTTTGACTCTGTATGTGTTTGTCTGATCATCACCAGTTTGCCTTCTGTAGAATGTTTACACACATATATTTATATGTAATATGTGTGTAAAATATTTGTATCCAACCATATATTGTAGGATCTTAGGGTAGCATAAAATAGAATTTAAAACACTAAAAATAATTTTAGACAGCTGAAGAATATGAAACTATGAGATAAGTTAAAATAAGGCAGTTTAAAACCAGAAAAAAACTCTGTTTAAAATCATGATAAACTATGCTCATGTGCAGATTTTGATGAAATCATTTAGGCCCCTGAGGCTTCAGTGTTTTGGACAACAGGTATGAGATATGAGGGCAAGTTCTTTAATAGAGTTATAAAAAGTTCATGATGTCAAAACCAGAATTATAAGTTTATGGCAAGAGCAATTCCTTAAGGGAACCTAGGAACACAGGCCATTTCCGCACTAGACTGCTATAGCGCTATTATTCCACTTTCAACATCCTATGGAATCCTGGGGGTTGCAGTTTAGGGAGGGGCTGGCCAACCCCTCCCTAAACTGCAAACCCCAGGATTCCATAGGATGTTGAAAGTGGAATAATAGCACTATAACAGTCTAATGCAGAAATGGCCACAGTTTGGGTGGTAACAGCATGACTACAGATCTAGCTGTGAATAGGTGTGGCTATGTCCATTTGATCCACAGACTGAACCATGTTCCACTACTGGCACTTTTGCTGTTGTAAAGATACATGTACAAACTGTGTCTCCTTTCCATGAGCAGATATGCATAAGATTGTAAGGTAAGACGGCAGGTCTATAAATACTACAAATCAAGAAGCTCAGCTGAGGTCCTTTGGGCTTATTTCAGAATAGCTTTGTACAGAGAGTGGCATGACAGAGATATGTGAAATTACATATGATGTAGAGAAAGTGGATCTGGATATGTTTTTCTCCCTTACTCAGAATATTACAACCCAGTGAACCTGAATAGCCAGATATTCATAATGGGTAAAGTGCTTCATCCATTCCATTCCATTCCATTCCTTCTTCACACAGCATATGGCATTTCCTATAAGATGATGAGGTGATGGCCACTGACTTAGGTTTCAAAGGGAAACTCAAGAATGATAAAGTTGTTGCAAAAAGGGCAACTTGGACTATGATTCTATTGGCTAGCATAACTATACAAGCATAGCTGGTGGTGTAGACAGAAGTATGGTGGCAGGAGCAAATGGCCACTTGCTGTAAGGTAATGAGGAGCTGCAATTGCAAAAGCTAGCTCTGCCAGGAAAGAAAGCTATCCTGCTGGATCCTGAACTTCTTGGGAGATGGAAGCACCACTTTCTGTGGTAGTCAAGAAAGTTTTCATTGCTATACTCCCACTACCACTATGTAGCACTCTGTAAAGCACATTACGTCTGTGTAATAGGCCATTACACTGACTTAAAGCATCAACAGGATTCTGGCCAAAGAGTCTAGAGACATTTGAAAGAGTATCAAGCTGTCCTGGATTGCAATCCACTTCATCAGACGCATCTGAAAAAATTTAGATGTCTAACAGTGGGAATATAGACACAGAGGCCTCTCATGATGTGGGCTCCATAAAGTAATCATACACCTGCCACAAGAAATGGCAATTATTTAACACAAGTATTGTGTGCAGTCATACAAGTTCTCATACAGTTGTGGGAGATGGCTCCTGTATTAGTGTGGCAGTGAATCTGTTCTATGTTTTAGTCTTAAAGAGGCTATCCAACATACTGAAGCTTGTCCCCAAAATAGGTTCAGCACATTCATCACCCCAACGACATGGATATCTCCAGCTGCAACTGCATCTAATGTTGGATTTCATAAGACTGCAGCACAAGATTGTGTTGGAACCTGTGGCAAATCCCTGCCTTTTCTTGTATTAACTGTATGCTTGCTTTTATGGAGCAGGGTCATCAGACTCCCCACACCCAGTTTCCAATTATTTTATATCCTTTTGCTAACAACAACTGCACAGGCAAATATCTGCCACCCTTGGGAGCATAAAATTAAGGGTTATTCATCCATCTTCCTTCCTTCTGTTCCCTAGATATGAGAATGTGCTCTGTGTTATATATGGAACACTCTGTACTAAGAGAAGTGGATTGGAGAAAGTGGACTAGAGAGAGTATTCCGAGATACAGCTTTTCTGGGGATAAAGTATATTTTCTTCTTCTTTATCCCACAGCTCTTGCTAATATTTTTCTTTCTATTATAAATTGGTGGATTAGGCACAGACAGGGAGTTCTTTTTCAGATTTTACTATTCAAGGGGCTGCTAACATCATATCCCCTAAATTTTGCAGATGAAAATAGGAACATCATCAAAAGCATCATTGTCCATGTCTGTGTAAACTCTACCTCCCATCCCTTCCCTGATTATTTTTTGTTATTGCTGTGTGCCTTCAAGTCATTTCTGACTTATGGAGATCCTAAGAGCCAGAGTGATGTAGTGGTTTGAACACTGGACTATGGCCCTGGAGATGAGGGTTCAATTCCCAGCTTAGCCATGGAAATCCACTGGGTGACCTTGGGCACATCACATACTCTCAGCCCCAGAAAACCACATGATAGGGTCACCCTAGGGTTGCTATAATTCAGAAAAGACTTGAAGGCACACAATAACAAGGTGAACCTATCATGGGATTTTCTTGGAAAGATTTGTTCAGAGGGGTTTTATCTTTGCCTTCCTCTGAAGCTGAGAGAGTGTGATATGCTCAGTGTTACTCTGTGGGTTTCCATGATTGATCAGGGATTCAAACCCTGGTCTCAATTCAGCATTTAAACTACTACACCACGCTAGCACTCATGCTTTGCTATAAAATTCTGCTCTACCTGCTAAGGTCTATGTCCTTCTTGTTACACTAAACCCAACTTATCTGAGTCATGGGTGGATCCTGATTACTCAGGTTTGGTGCCTGGAAGCTTAATGGAACGTCAAAAAGTGTTTTATAATATTACAAAATATTTGCATTTATTTACAAATATACAGAGTGAGGTTAAACACTCCAAAGTCCATGAGTCCCAAATTCAGGACAAAATAAAATAAAAGAGCTGTGTGATTCTCACATTAGATTTCTAGGCTGATAGCCAGCATTCTAAGATGTTTACAAAAGCCTTACTCAGCTTTTGTTTGTGTGCGTTTTGTTCTGTCTTTCAGAATTCAAACTGTGGCCTGTCCTGGTTGTTGTTTTCGTTGCTGCTGCTGCTGTTGTTTTCTCCTTTGTTTTTTCTTTTACAGACACCTGGACTTCATCATGCTTAGCTAAGAAGATCAGATGGGAGAGATAAAAAGGTATGCCCAGAAATATCTTCTTGAGAAATGTCCAGATATTTCTATATGAAACCTGTTGCACCAAAAGCAGAATCCCTGTATCATTTTGCATTTTGCACATTGATATATCCTCTCTTTTGCCAACAGTGCCCTTCTGTATAGGGCAACCAAGCCAATGTCTATACTAAGCAGTAAAAGGATGTGCACTTGATGTCAGAAATAACTGTATTCAGAAACCAATGGAAGAACATTCCACGTAGTGGCAGAGCTTGGAGGGGGTGGAGGGGGTGGATGGGAGGGGGCGCAGCTACAGTGCAAAGGGCATGGTCATTGTGTGCGGGGGCATGGCTACGGGGCATGGAGCGTGGCCAGGGCACATGGGGTGTGTCTATGTGCCAGGACACCCCAGAAACATTGCCGCCCTAGGCGAATCGCCCCTCCCCGCCCCCACATTCCTGTGTGACTGATTCCACCCACCCTCCCGGGACAAACTTTCACTGATCTTATAGCAGCCAATGTGGAGCAAAGAAACTTCAAAGGGAGATTAGAGGGGCTGACACTGTTGAATTACAGTTAATCGAGAACTTCAAGTCTATTAGCAGAAGGTTGACTTGGGGGTGAAGGTTTCTTATCACACCATATGCATAAATTGACTTGTCCGCTGCTATGTTATTAGGAACAATTTGTAAATGGCCAATGATAATAATGTAGTCACTGAGAATACATTGTACATGTAATTTCCCTGGAGCTCACAATCTATAATCTCATATCAAACCATAAAAAGACGGAAATAAAAGAGGTATGTGGGTGGGTGGGTGGCTGGAAGAATGCAGCCATACCTTTAAGACTAACTGGTTTATTTTAGCAGCAGGCTTCAGGAATATCAATCCACTTCTCTAGATGCTCTGACGGAGTGATATTAAAACCACAAGTACTTAAGCAGAGCTACACAGTTGTGAGAATTGGATAGACTAGGATATAGAAAGATGCAAAGTGTGACCCTGGCCATAAAGAAACTATTATCTCTCTTCATATCCCTACTAATGGATTGCAATTTGTGAATGTATCCCCAATCAGATTATAACTTCTGATTTAGTGAATATTTCTTCAATTTGTTACTTTCATTATTACATCCTCTATTACTTTCTAGCACACTCCTACAACTTTCCCCACTTTTTATGCTGAAACAGAGTAACATGGCTATCTCATTGAAAATATTACCAGCTGTTTGTGCTCAATATGTGTCTGAAATCTTGGACCATTTCCGCACTAGACTATTATAGTGCTATTATTCCACTTGCAACATCCTATGGAATCCTGGGGTTTGCAGTTTCAGGAGGGGCCAATAGGATGTTGCAAGTGGAATAATAGCGCTATATAACAGTCTAGTGCAGAAATGACCTGCAACAGCACTTTATGCATCTGGTGAAGTGGGACATTTTCCATGAAAGCTCATGTTGTAGTGAATGTATAAGTTTTAAGGTGAGATGTGACTTTCTTCCTTTAGCTGGTTGCTAGACAGTGTGGGCCATTTAACCATAACTAAGACAATACATGATAAATTTGCTGAGATATATTAAGGCTGTTACCACCAACATTCCTTTAACCTCCTCTGGCACAAACTTCCAATCTCCCAGCAATATACTGTCCAACACAATAGTCTCCTGAAAGTTTCAGAACTTGCTTGATGTTTTAACATTCATGTATATGCATGACTATATTGTAAGCCTGAGGGCAGAGAACTATTTTGTTGTTCTTTTACATCTAAAGCACAGTACAATGATGGCACTATATATATATGTATAGCTCGTGATGGTGGTGGTGATGATGATGATGATGATCATGATCATGATGATAGTAATAATAATGGAATGTTGGAGACAAAATCTATCCACCCATTAATTTGGATTTTTGGAGGCAGCTGAAATTTAGATACTGACAACTGTAGACATTTGCACTAAAAATGCTAACAGGAATCCTCTGTGTGTGTGTGTGTGTGTGTGTCTCCCTTCATGTCACCTGTCAACTTAAATGACCCCATGAATTTCATAGGGTTTTCTTAGAGAAGGAGTATTCAGAAGTGGCTTTGGAAGTTCCCTTCTCTGAAATACAGCCTACAGAACCTGGTATTCAGTGGTCTCCCATCCAAACACTAACCAGGGTTGACCTTGCTTAGCTTCCAAGATCAAATGGGATCTGGTGCCTTTAGAATATTTATATAGGCACAGGGCATCCTACAGAGGAAAAAAAGTTGGGGTGGGGGAGACTTTGGCTTGTATATTTTGCACTACTACAGGGCAATACTGCACGTGCATTTTCAACATCAGCAAAAGAGTAGCATCCAATACAGCTTTATTATGCAAACAGTTGTATAAGAGAGAGTTTTAACTCATGTTAAACTGTATTTAGGCCAATTATTAGGAAAGAACAGGTAGTAGTATGTGCTAGGGGCAGGGAAGTGCCTAAGTTCCCTTTGACTTGTGGTGACCCTATCAATGAGAACTCTGAGAGATTCAGCTCAGGTCTTAAAAATTCAGGGTCATGGCTTCCTTGATGGAGTCAATACTCCTATAATACAGTATTCCTCTTTTCCTATGGCCTTTTAACTTTACTGACCATTATAGTGTTTTTGCAATGGGTCACGTTGTCTCGTGATATGTCCAAAGTATGATAGCCTTGGGTTCATTACTGTGGCATCCAGTGAGAGTTCAGATAATTATCATAAGTTATCATAAGTTAATAAATTAATGAAATTCTCTGGTTAAATCCTGGCCCCACACTTTGCCAGCTTGACAGTAGGGAACTCTAGTTTTAGGCAGTATGTTAAATGTCAGCTTTCAATGGTTTTTCATAGAATCATAGAATCATAGAGTTGGAAGAGACCACAGGGGCCATCCAGTCCAACCCCTTGCTATGCAGGAACATCCATCAAAGCATTCCCAACAGATGGCCATCCAGCCTCTGCTTAAAAACCTCCAAAGAAGAAGACTTCACCACACTTTGAGGCAGCACATTCTGCTGCCGGACAGATCTGACCGTCAGGAAGTTCTTCCTGAGGTTCAAGTGGAATTTCCTTTCCTGCAGCTTGAATCTATTGCTCCTTGTCCTAGTCTCTGGAATGGCAGAGAACAAGCCCTTGTCTGTTTTTTTGCTTTCATGATCTAACATCTGTTTTATGAACTTGCTATTGCTTGTATAAGTAGGTTTTAGAATGTTTAAAATGCTGCTTTGTTCATCACTGTGAGTTCCCTGAAATGGAATGCAAGCTTCACCTGCTGAAATTCCTTCTTTCACACAACCATTAAGGCAGAGGAGTCCTGTCTCTTTTTCATGTGCTACAAGGTGATATTTAATTGTTTAAAAGCCTGGTGCATTGTAGTCCATAAATATTATAAAATGACATAGAAATATGCATATAAATGTCAGAAAGTACATAATATTCAATAATTGTACACCATAATGTAGCTTGCAATTACCTATTACAAAAAACAGTGCAGAAATTTCTGATGCAACAATCTTCATGAAAATGTACCTTGGACAGTTCTTTGAGTGAGTACAAGCAAAATTGCAGTGTACAATTAGTGAACCATTAGGTATTTTCTAATATTTGCATATGTTTATTTATCTCTTGTGCGTAATAGGTGAGAAATTTATTTCAGTTTGTTTTTGATCAGCTTACTAGACTAGGTCAGAATATGCAAACTTCAAATGTTGGAAATAGATTTGCCCTTCATTGGATTACAACTCTGGAAAGCAGGGTTCAGTTCCTCTGCTCAGCCATGGAAACCCCCGAGTGACCTTTGGTGCATCACACACTCTCAGCCTCAGAAAACCTTGTGATAGGTTCACACAACAACAGCTGTATGGCTACTATCCAAGGGCTGCAACTTAAATGGTAAGTTTACCAGGTCTTTCACTAGTAAATGCCGTATAATTAAATAATACTTAGGCTGCAGTCCCATATTCACTTTTTTGTTTGTGTCATTGAACTTGGTCGCACATAAGACTTCTGGTTTGTACAGGGAATGTATGAACTAGCTTATTAAGTTCTATCCATATAGTTATTCCAGGCCCATTAGACCCTTCCAGAATGTTTCTTTCCAAAAACTGTTAAATATATCCATGCTGATGTAGCTCAGAAGTTATTTCTCTCCCTTCCACATTTTGCAACCAGAACTAATAATACGTGCACAGTTCATTGCACGGTTAATTTTTAATGGCAGATTTTGACATTTTTTGACACAGAATTTGCAACTCATTTTGAGTCTTTGATCAGTCAGGCACGGTTTAATGAAGTGGTCAAGGTGTGGTGTTTATTCTGAACAAGCTTTGCATACTTAGGGATAGCTAACTTTGATGGAAACAACAAAACACGCTAGAACCCCAGCTAGAGTAGTCTATTGACTCACTGAAAACTCAGAAGTGGCAGCTGGTGACTTCTGTATCAGTGAGGCGGAAAATCTGCTCTAGACTTCAGCATGAATTTTAAAGGAGCTATTTAAATGCTGATTAGTTTATTTATTTATCAAAATATTTCTATCCTGTCCTTTGTTATGATTTCATAGTTGTTGTCATAGTATGCTTTTATTTCTGACTTACAGAGACCCTAAGGCAAACTTAACATGGTTTTTTTCTAGGGCTGAGAATGTGTAATTTTCCCAAGATCACCCAGTGGGTTTCCATGGCCGAGTGGGAATAAACTCTGGTCTCCAGGGTTGTCGTCCAATGCTCAAACAGCATGCTAAACAATGCTCAAACAAATAGCACTCTAAAACAATTCAATATTAAAAGAGGTGATCACGAATGGCTGCTTTTCATCCTGGAGAGAAGTGACTAGCGGGGTGCCACAGGGTTCTGTCCTGGGCCCAGTGCTATTCAATATTTTTATCAACGACTTAGATGAAGGAATAGAGGGCATGCTCATCAAATTTGCAGATGACACCAAATTGGGAGGGGTTGCTAATATGCCAGAGGACAGGATCAAAATTCAAAATGACCTGGATAGATTGGAGAGCTGGGCCAGGGCGAACAAAATGAAATTCAACAGAGAGAAATGTAAGGTCCTACACTTAGGCAGAAATAATGGAATACAGAAATATAGGATGGGGGACACGTGGCTGGATAGCAGTACGTGTGAAAGGGATCCAGGAGTCTTCATAGACCACAAGCTGAACATGAGTCAGCAGTGTGATGCAGCAGCCAAGAAAGCCAATGCAATTCTCGGCTGCATCAATAGGAGTATGGTGTCCAGATCGAGGGAGGTACTGGTACCACTCTACTCTGCTTTGGTTAGACCTCATCTTGAATCCTGTGTCCAGTTCTGGGCACCCCAATTCAAGAAGGACATGGTCAAGCTGGAGCAAGTCCAGAGGACAGCGACCAAAATGGTGAGAGGCCTGGAAGCCATGCCCTATGAGGATAGGCTTAGAGAGCTGGGTATGTTTATTCTGCAGAAGAGAACGTTAAGAGGGGACATGATAGCCATGTTTAAATATTTGAAGGGGTGTCATGTTGAGGGGGGGTTAGGCTTGTTTTCTGCTGCTCCAGAGACCAGGACAAGGAGCAATGGATTCAAGCTGCAGGAAAAGAGATTCCACCTGAACCTCAGGAAGAACTTCCTGACAGTCAGGAACTGTTTGGCAGTGGAATCTGCTGCCTCGGAGTGTAGTGGAGTCTCCTTCCTTGGAGGTTTTTAAGCAGAGGCTGGATGGCCATCTGTCGGGATTGATTTGAGGGTGTTCCTGCATGGCAGGGGGTTGGACTGGATGGCCCCTGTGGTCTCTTCCAACTCTACATTTCTATGATTCTATGATTCTACGATAAGAGATGAGTGTAAATAGGATAAAAGCATGTTAAACATGATAGAGCTAGAACAATTAAAAACCATGGACAAGTACATTTAAGGAAAATAAAGCCTCAGAGGTTTTATTTTCAAAAGAAGCCCTGACTCGGTGCTGGAATGAGATCATGTTGATGCCAATTGGACCTCCAAGGAGAGGGCCTTCCTCATCTGGGGCACAACAGCTAAGAAGGCCCTGTACCATGTTCTCCCCCACTACATCGCCCCTCCTGATGAGTCACAAAGGAGGTGATCTCAAACCTTGGCCAGGCACCTATCAGGAGAGGCAATCCTTGAAGGTTCAGGACCATGGATGGCTCCTTGGCACTCAGACTGTCACTTAGAACAGACTTACCAGGATCCTGAAAGGGAAACCACCAGCTGCCACCTCCAACACTTATGGTGGGTCTGCTGTAATCGGGAACCAACAACTGAATTTTGTTTGGTCCCCAGGTTTGAACAAGCGGAGCTCCCCAAATTCGGGGCTGTGCATTTTGCCCGAGGGTGCAGATGCTCCTTTCTTCCCTCTAAGGCCATTTCCGCACCAGCCTGTTATAGCGCGATGATTCCACTTTCCACATCCTCTGGAATCCTGGGGTTTGCAGTTTCGGGAGGGGCAAACCCCAGGATTCCAGAGGATATGGAACGTAGAATCATCGCGCTATAACAGGCTAGTGCGGAAATGGCCTAAGAGGGGATAAACGTAGGCCATTTCTGCACTGGACTGTTATAGCGCTATTATCCCCCTTTCAACATCCGATGGAATCCTGGGGTTTGCAGTTTAGGGAGGGGCCTTTGACTGCAAACCCCAGGAGTCCATCGGATGTTGAAAGTGGAATGATAGCACTATCCCAGCCCAGTGCGGAAATGGCTCAGAGTCTTCCCTTTGGGATCCCTCTTTCCACAGAGCCTGGGGTCTCCCCCCGGCCCTTTCCCCACTGCCCCTTGTGGGCGGGGCTAGGGAATCCCACGCCCACCGATGGGCTGGGCTGAGGCTTTAAAAGGAGCGGGAGGCGGCGGCGGTGCCGATGGGGAGGCGGGGTCTGGCGGCCGCCTGTTGCGCGCGGAGCGGGCGGGCGACCCTCGGCTCCAGCGGCCGCGTTTCCCCCTTTCCCTCCCCAGCAGCCGCGGAGCAGCGCTTCCTCCCCTCTCTCTCCCCGCCGCCTCTTTTCGGTCCTCCCGGTCCAAAGCGGGGCGAATCCCCCTCCCCGGAAAGCCTCCCCCGCCCGCCTAGCCGCCTTCCCGCCGCCGGGCCAACCTGGGATGGGGAGCTGAAGTTTCGGTCTCCGCGGGCCAGCCTCCCGCCGCCGAGATGGCCCCGAGCGGCGCGTGGTGGCTGCTGTGGACCGTCGGGAGCCTGGTGGCCGCGGGGCCGCTCCAGCACGGCATGTAAGTGAGCCGCCCGGTCCGTTGCAAAGCGGGGTGGGGGGGGGAGTCGAATGCCGGCACGGTTTGTTTTGCTCCCGGCCGGGATCTGGTCCGTGCTGGCTTCTCCAGAACTCGGAAGAAATTGGGTGGAGGGGGGACGGGAGAGAAAACGGGAGAAAAGAGAGTAAGATGTGAACCCCCCCCCTTTTCCCAAAGGGAAGCCGAATATTCCTTTGGATCGCACCCTTCTGCTTGTGCTCTACCTAGGCCATTTCCGCACGAGGCTGTTGTAGCGCGATGATTCCACTTTCAACCTCCTCTGGAATCCTGGGGTTTGCAGTTTCGGGAGGGGCCGGCCGGCCCCTCCCGAAACTGCAAACCCCAGGATTCCAGAGGAGGTTGAAAGTGGAATCATCGCGCTACAACAGCCTCGTGCGGAAATGGCCCTGACTTTCTGCTTTCCCTTCCCTCTGAATGATGCACTTTGATAAAAGGCTACGATAAAAGGCTTATAAGCATAGGAAGCCAAGGGGTAGCTGCTGACCTATACCAGATGAGACCTTTGTGTCTTCTTGGGTCGCCCCCCTTCCCCATCAGTTCTTCTGACTGGCCAGGGACTCTCCTGTGTGTTGGGAGAGGTCTGGTGAAGGTCTTTTCCAGCCTGCAAATGGCAAGGAGTGGGCCTGGAGACTTCTGCTTGAGCTAAAAGGGAAAGTGGGGGGGAGAGAAATGCTCCCTACCCCCAGGTTCAGCTCCTGTGCCTCTTCGGGTGGGATCAAGTCCGTGGGAGTTTATCTGTTTATTCAGTTTGGATCCCCCCCCCCACATGGCACTCCAGGCAGCGGAGAAGAGTAAAAATTGAATCCACAGAAATATGGTTAAGAAGGAAGACAGATTAACAGTGCAGTTAATGCACATCAGTAAAACCAGCAGCCTCCAAATGGTTAAGACTCCTTTCAGAAGGACTGTTTTCCAATTTCCTGATTGCAGCCAGGGTTTAGTAACTTTTCTTTCCACCCAAAGTATTTCTCCGGTAAAGAAGTTAGGGCAAGAACTATCCCCTCTCCATTCCAAATACTGTTACTCTGGGGTCTCATTGACTGACTGATGGAATTCAAAACGGTTCTGCACATGGCAAATTTCTCTTCCATGATAGCAGCATATCCCTATGTGCATATCGTCATGGGTAAACAGTTGTTGCTGGGAGTGCATGCGGTTTCTTCCCAAAAGTGATGTCTTTGTTGTGGCATCACTATATGGGAAATTGTCTTGGTCTATAATCTCAGGCTTACATGTAATATGGCTTACTTCTGTGTAAACATCTGTAGAGCTGCACTGCTGCTCTCTGCGTAAAGAGCAAGGTGGATTTTGAACACCATCACTTTTGCGATACAGTGTAAGTGTTTTGAAACAAATATTCTTGTCTCTGCATGCTAATAGTAAAACTGTGTTGCATTTCTCAAGCAATGACAGGGAAAACATTGGGTGTGAGAGGTGGTTAGTGTATGGAAAGTGTGCTAGGATTACAGCATTATAACTGATCAGCTTCAGTATATATATTTTTCATTCCGGTGCATTTTATATTGATTTTGAAATGCAGTTAATCAGATGAAGAGACTATAAAGAATGCAAAGTTCTCTGAGCAGGAAACACACAGAGTTTCATGTGGTTTAGTTATATTTACAGCATTTATGGACCTGTGCAGACAACACAGCCTGATCTCCATTCTGTGATATAGTGCTTATGCAACCCCTCTCCCTGTCCTCTGGTGCATAAATCTCATTCTTTTTGTGGTTCTCTGTAATCAGAGTTTACCATCTGATGGTTTGCTGTAACCATAGTGTAGTATTATGTCCACACTGGCATCAACCAAGGTTTGCATGTGCACTTTGAACCATGATTTCAGGGTAATCTGGGTTTCCTTTAATCACAACTAGTTTTGGTGCAGATATAATGCTTAAAGAAGAAAGGAAGAAGGCAACTCATGTATGAATGGAAAATCATGATCTTCTTCTGCCAGCTATGGGATGGTTGCTGGGACCACTGCTTTTATACTGAGTCAAAGTAATAAAATGTCTGAACTGCTGTTAGATAATCTCAGCTCGTGTTTCACACTGGGATTGGTGATTTGACAAGAGTGAAGGATTGGGAGGACTTTAATTATATTGCATTAATTAATCGGAGTCAAAGAGGGTGGCTTTGTTCATGCTGTGTGAAGTGCCTTGCCCATTCTCGTGTCTTCTATAATGCTTGAGTGACACTGTCTAGTCGGTTCTGCAGCCTACAATTGGGGTCAGCCCCATGGCAAAAAGTTTAATTGGATTTCTTTTTCTTGACAGCTGCTTTGTGCAATAGTTGCAGACTTCAGGTCTCTGGGGGTTATTAAACAGAGAAGCGATTAGTGAGATGTGCAGTTCTTGGGTGGGGAAAGAAGAGGGGAGGATGAGCATGTTGGCATCTATGTTACAACCACCTTTTTCCTGAATTATTCTGAGGAGCTTTTTAAGAGAATGTTCACATGCTCTCAACCTGCTGGTTGCTGTTGCCATTTGATAAATTGTAGCAGATCACTTCCCCTTGGAATATCACTTTTCTCTACATGAGTAAGGGGGTAGCACCAAAACCATTGTGTTAAAACTTGGGTAACTGCTTTCTGTGTTGTGGAAGTGGGGTCCTAGGAGGAAGGAAAGAAGATGGAAAAGTCCCTAGGTTTTGACCTTTGATCATAGAATCACAGAATCTTAGAGCTGGAAGATGTACCAAGGGGCATCTATTCTAACCTCTGCTATGCAGGAATGCACAACTGAAGTACTCCTGAAAGATATCCAGCTAGCCTCTTTTTAAAGACCTCCAAAAAGCAGAGACCACTTCCCCCTTCCCTTTGAGACAGGCTTTTTCTCTGTTGAACAATTCTTAAAGTGAACAAGTTCTTCCTAGTGTTTAGTTAAAAAATTTTTTTCTGGTAATTTGAATCCTTTGGTTCATGTTCTGGTCTCTGGACCAGCAGAAAATAAGTTTGCTCCCTCTTCTGCATGACGTCCCTTCAGATATTTAAAGATTATTTTTGTATCACCTCCCATTCTTCTCTTTTAAGCTAAACATCTCCAGCTTCGTAAGTCATTCCTCCTACGGCACTGTTGTGTTGGAGTTATGTACTCTCAGGGTGACTTCAACTTATGGAGATCCTTTCATAGAGTTTTCTTGGTAAGATTTATTCCGAGGAGATCTGTCATTGCCTTATTCTATTGCTGATAGAGTTTGACTTGCCTAAGGTCATCCAGTGGGTTTCTATGACTGAATGGGGATCTGAACCTCTGTCTCCTGGGATCCTAGTCTAACACTCAAACCAGTGTATTAGGCTGGCCTTACTACCTTGGAATAAATCTGTAGACCAAATGGGATGTTAGTCTTCAGTGGTTGGATTGGCATCTATTACTGCAAAGATTAGAAACTTTTTTCAGACTGAGGCCAAACTCAGGTTTCAGGGAAGTTATCAAGGGGCATATTCCAGTGCTGGGCAAGGCCCAAGACAAAAGGGTGGGACCAAGACTACCAGTGTGTTTTATCGTAAAGCTTCCATTGCCAGTAACAAAGTCTTAGGTGAGGTGTTTCAAGCCACTAGCGCACTTCTGTGTTACTTCTGTACTGCTCTCTGTTTACCAAAGTTTTTCAGGAAATCTCAGTGTCATTTCCCTCTTCATCTCTTCCACCTTTCTCTTTGTTTCTTCCATTTTTTTGTTTCTTACTGAAGAGCAGCTGTTTGAGGCAGGGAGAAGATGGAATAACTTTGCAGTGTCATTTAGCTGTGAGCAGTAGGAAGGCTCGGTGTAGAAGGACCCTTAGAACAACAGTTCTCAACCTGTGGGTCGCGACCCCTTTGGGGGTCGAACGACCCTTTCACAGGGTCGCCTAAGACCATTGGAAAATACGTATTTCCGATGTCTTAGGCTCCATTCCCTCCTCGGGGGTGGTGCGCAAGCGCGAGCCACGCGCTCGCATCCTCCTGCCCCCTGTTCTGAAGGGACTGAAATCGCTCCCCTTCTCTGCTACCGGGAGAACCTCCCATCTGACGGGCCAGTTTGGGGCAGCGGCGGCAGCACAGGGGGCATACCCCCTCCTCGCCATGGCCCCTGCCCCACTCGCCATAGAGGGGGCACTGCGGAAGGGCCGAGGGGCCACAAGGCGGCATTTTTCCGGGGGGCATGCTGCGCCCGGTGCAAAAGACAAAGGTGCTGGGATTCCCTCCCCCCGGCCAGGGTCGACAGTCTGGAAACTTTTCCCACACTGCCCCCCCCAGCGGAAACGAGAGCGAAGCAGAAGCAGAGCCTGGGGGCGTTCTTAGAGTTTTTTCCTGGGGGAGACGCGTGGCTCCTCTTTCCCTCCCTGCTCCCCCATTCCTGGCTGGTGAGGCAGCCTTTGCCCGGGGGGGAGGCATTGTAAATAATAAATAAATAATTTTATGGTTGGGGGTCACCACAACATGAGGAACTGTATTAAAGGGTTGTGGCATTAGGAAGGTTGAGAACCACTGCCTTAGAATGAAGAAACATCCATATAGAAGCAGAGACCAGATAGAGATCTTGAGAAGCCCTGGTGGCGCAGTGGTTAAATGCCAGTACTGCAAGCCACAAGGTTGTGAGTTCGATCCTGCCGGGCTCCAAGGTTGACTCAGCCTTCCATCCTTCTGCAGGTCGGTAAAATGAGTACCCAGCTTGTTGGGGGCATGTATAGAAAAATGTATCGAAATACATGCTATTTGTAAGTTGTTCGCCCCCTCGATCCCTATGGAGAGGCGGGATACAAATAAATAATAAATAAAAAAAATAAAGAAGATTGGATTTCAGCACCATGATCTGAAGTTTCCATTCCTTACATTACTGGCCAACCTAAGATGGCTCACAGCAGAGGCAATGTGGAATCATATGATGTGCTGAACTACAGCTCCCATTACCTAGCACACATAACCAAGGAGAAAAATGATGGGAATTATACCCTAAATATATCACATATTGCCTACTCATCTCTATTTTGTTTAATTTTAATTTTTTTGTTAATATTAATATTAATATTTTATATTTACATAGGCTTTAAAGAACTGACTGCAAGGGCTTGTAATATTGCTCTGTTTTATTGGATTTTTTCTTTTCTGTTTCTAAAGACTTTTAAAAATAAATACGTTAATTTTGTAGATGGTTTCACTGCATTTTAACAATAATGTTTTGTAAGTTTTTGTTTATGTCTTTTAATGTGCTTTTATCTGTATTTATTTTCAGTTTTATAGCCATTCTTAAGGCCTAATTTGTGGAGGAGATAGGGTATAAATCAACTGCAGATATAATTGTGTGATAAATATATAATGATATTAGATTTAGCAAAGAAAGGCTTCAATTTTAATTTTAGTTTTCAGTTTAGTGCAGAACTCTGTAATAAACATACATTAAAGCAGAAGGAAAGAAAGCAGAAGATAAGTAGGAAGTATTGCACAGAAGAGGATATTGTCTTCTGCTTTATCCTTCTGAAAAAGAGCAAAATTTCCCTTCTTATTGAATTGATTTTCAAACATAAATTCCTGCTTGTTCTTATATAATATGTTAGTATAATGACCACCATCTTCCATATGGTTAATTAATCAGATAATGGTGTCAGGGTGGGGTGGGGACAACTCTGTTTCCACTATTGGAATTTTAGCTTCTATCAATAAATTATCAATTAATTCCAAGTTTTTCTCATCTACAAGGACTTTTGAATAATTCAAAAGAATTCTAAGTGCTTCCATTGCAAGTTTATAACCTGTAATTTGTTCTAATGTGGTTGCCTGTAATTCATTTCTTTAAAAAAGTCCTTTTAAAGTAAGGAATGAGGAATGCTTGGAGCTGTATCTAGAGAGCCACATGATTCCCACTCCTGCGATAGTGAGGGACTGCACATAGAATCATAGAATTGGTAGGGGCTTCTTGGGCCATCAAATCCAAACTCCTACCCAATGCAGGATCTCCAGCTAAAGTATCCCCAGCAGGTAGCTGTCCAGCCTCCTTCTAAAGATGTCCCAAAGAAGGAGACTTCACCACCTCTCTAGTCAATTGGTTCTATTGCCAAATGGCTCTTACTGTCAAAAAGTTCCTTGTAACGTTCAGACGAATTCTATTCTCCTGTAATTTAAAACCATTATATCTGGTTCTACCTTCTGTGCCAGCCCTTGAGGCATTTAAATAGTGCAATCATATCATCCCTCAGTCTTCTCTTGACCAAGCTGAACATGCCCAGCTTCTTCAACCTTCCTCATATGTTTGTCCTCCATATCTATTATCAACCTTGCTGCCCTTCTGTGAACATGCTTTAACTTGTCTATATCCTTAAAATGAGATGCCTGGAACTGAATACTTCAGTATTCCAGGTGTGTCCTGATCAGCAGAGTATATAGCGGGACTATTATTTCCCTTTACATAGGTGAACTTGTGGAATTGTGCAGAAGCATGTGAACGGGCTGGCAAAGTAAGGAGCTACCCTTAATCTGTGCCAGACTTCCTTGCCCAGAATAGAAATGAAACAGACTTCAGAAGGGAGGGACTGATCTTTCCATCACTCTCTGCCAGTTCCCAATAGGCTGGTGAAATTGTTTGTAGGTGAGCCAGTCTGGTATAGTGGTATGACTATTGGACTAGAACTCTGGGAGACCAGAGCATGAGTCTCCACTCAACCATGGAAACTCACCGTGTGACTTTGGGCAAGTCACACTCTCTCAGCCTTTAAGATCCCTCTATGAATAAATTTTGCCAAGAAAACCAATGCTAGGTTCACCTCAGGTTTGCTGTAAGTCAGAAATGACTTGAAGGCACAGAAAAACAACTTTTGTAGGCATATTTACAAGGCTATAAAATAGGGAGAAAATAAAGCAGATATAGGGTCAGGCAGGAAGAGAAAGTGTATGTGTGTTTATAGAGAGGGGGAGCAGTACACTTGTTTTGACTGGAATTTTGGATTGGGACATAGTAGGTGCATCTTCTTGTCACCACAAAGCTGTGTAACTCACTGGGTGACCATTAGCCACCTGTGAGTCTGTCTCTCTAGGGCTACCAGAGTGAAAACTAGACTAGAGATGGCTCCTGTACCTCTAATGGCCATTATAGAAGAAGGAGTTTCATCAGGTATTACTTGTTACCTGAATGCATGGCAAGCAACTTCCACTGATATTCCTTTTTCTACACAGCCAATTGAAGGTGCACGAGCCGTCTCTAGTTTTCAGTCTCAGAGCTGGTATAAAGATAAAGAGAAGAGCCATCTTGAACTAATGGAAGAAGAAGTGGGATATGAAATATAACAAATACTAAATAATTTTTGTAGTTTAAAGGTGGATTACAGGTGTGAACAATTTGAGGACTAATCTTCTATGCTATTTACCTAGGATGTATAATTTTTGTGACTAATGTAGATACTGTTGCTAGCAATCTCCTACTCTGATTATCAAGTGATAATTGTAACTAGCAAGTAATTAACACATCTGAGTTCACTGGAAGGATACTTTCTTTAGAGATGGTAAAATCTTCTTAGTTTCTCATGCTGAATCCTATTAAAATTTATTTAAATATTACCCATAGTATGAAATGCCTCAACTGCAGGAATGGTGAGTTTTCATTTAGTGTCTCTCTGTGGTAAAAATATCAAGAACTGATCGTTACACAATTTGAACACTACTTCTGGGTCCATTTGTGATGCAGCCTGAGTGAGTGAGATAGCCACACAATTACTTTGAGTGTTCCATGCTATATTATTTCCAGTGTATTTCCAATGTTCCATACTGTATTAACTTTATGGCAAATGTCTCTGAAGAAGTGTTCTCATTTGGGGAAAGTGGCTGAAAATATGAAGAAAAGCAGGTGTCTTGAACTGAACAGAATTGCCATGAAGAGATCTAGGACTCTGAATGAACTTCAGTAAATGCTGACAATAAAAAGGAACTGCTAAAAGCTTGGTATAGGTAGGCATAATTGGAAAGAGGCCATGAAAGGAAGGTCCTCTGGCTCTACCAGACAGGACTTTGTGTGGATGCATTTATTGAGCATTTGGGTGTTTTTTTTAAAATGTAAATAGCAGCCATTGGGGGAGCTCTTACAGTTAAGATTTAACCCAGAGGTGGCAAAATATGGCTCGACCAAACTCTTTTGTCCCCCTCAAGTCCCACAGAACTCCTCCTTTAGTATAACCAGCCAAAACATCACCCAAACCAGCACAAAATGCACCAAAGTGTGGTTCTGTTTGCCCCCATGTCTCCTAATTCCATCCTGATAGGAAAAAATAACTGGAAAAAAAAAAGAGCTAAATCAAAACAGGTGCAGCTTTCTCCAGGTGTGTGCAGGGGCAAAAATTAGCCCCTGACCTGCTATAACTGGCCACGCTTGGTTTAACCGTTCCCTCTCCACTAAGTTTCCATCAGATGAGTTTGGGTCGTCTAATGGTTCAATTTATTCATTCGCTCATGATGCAAATAGCTAAGGTAGTGTGGTCTGATTTTCATTAGAACTAGTCTGTGGCTCTTTTGGCACTATATTGTTATAGTGCTATTATTCTATTTTCAACATCCTGTGGAATCCTGGGATTTGCAGTTTAGGGAGGGGCATTTAGAATTCTCAGCCAGAGAGATCTTTGGCCTCAGTAAACTCCAAACCCCAGAATTCCACAGGATCTTGAAAGTGGCATAATAGCACTATAATAGTGTAGTGCAGAAAGGCCCTGAATCTGTGAGTGAATGAGTGGGAAGGGTTAAGGTCCTGTCCCAGCCACCATGGGCTTCCTCTTGCTATCTCCTTCCTGTAGCTATTTACGTGTCGTTGTTTTTTTAAAGTAAAGATACATTCCATTAATATTACATCTAGACCGGCCAAAAGATTAGACAGTTTATTACACTAGAAACCTCTCAGCTCACCAACCTATTTCATCAGTTTCCATGGAGAGGTAGGTGAAGGTCTCTGTAGTCCAATCGGTGGGAAAAGGTGGCATTTTAAAGATAAAGTTACATGTTACAAGAAACCACTGTTTTGAATTTCAGGGAATGGCTTCTCATAGACCTACATGGAAAACTTGGAGAACTTTCTAAACTACAATAACCGGAATCCCCATCCAGCATGGCCATCAGCCATGGGATTCTGGAGATTATAGTCCCCCTAAGTAAGTTTTTCAAATTCTGATTTATCTACTGAGGAATCTTTGAAAATGATAGTGGATGTGGTTTAGGTCTTATTTTGGGGATTGGCAGAAAACAGACTGGGGTTTATTTGTAGATTCCAAGGTCATTTGTAGTGAATTGGTAGGGTTTCTGATCTACAACAGTTTAACAATTGAAACTATCCCCACTCTAAATTAGCTTGCTGAAATTAAGAAGGCATGGTGGGAAATAGGAGAGAAAGCAGCAGCAAGTTTTTGTATTAAATGCTCTGTAGAAGGATCACATGTTTTTGTTTACTTATACAATGCTTACTTGATGCTTTCGTTTCATAAATGCATACAGTTCATTTTGGATTAAAAGTTTTGCTGAAACATGTTGAAATGTTCTTTTTTTTGTGATGTACAAACCTATTCCGTTCTTTCCATCTTGTCTGCACCTCTGGTAGCAAATTTTCAGGTAAGGTAGTGCTCAGGAACACATCTACTGTTAACTTAAGTATATCTGTATCTCTGCCCCTTCCTGGCAACAAGAATAATTGTACAAACTAACATGACACCTAAATCTCTTTCAATCTTGAGATATCTGTCTTTGTCCAATGGTGAGGCTGGTGCTTCGTGAAATTAAAGTGCAGCCAACTGTACAATATACTTTAGGGTTCTAGATTGTATATATGATTACATATATAAAGCTTATCTGTTATTGCCAATTCGCTTGTTGATGAATCTATGACATACTTTCTCAAAGCCTGAGAAAGCCATGCACGATGCTGTCCAAAAGCATAATTTCTGTGTACAAGCTTGAAAACCAGTGGGATAAGTGACCTCATAAATTGACACCTTTGAGTCCTTTGGTAGAAGAAGGGCTCCAAGGTTGACTCAGCCTTCCATCCTTTCGCAGGTCGGTAAAATGAGTACCCAGCTTGTTGGGGGCATGTATAGAAATGTTTCGAAATACATGCTATTTGTAAGTTGTTCGCCGCCTCGATCCATATGGAGAGGCGGGATACAAATAATAATAATAAAAAAAGTCAGTCAAAAGACACCCAGCCCTTGCAACAGAATCTTCAAATAGCCCAATGTTCTATCTGTCATCTATGTTTGTTCTGAATATAATAACCTTATGATCAGACAGTGAATGTTCAGGGATGGGAGTGTTCACCCACAGACTTGTCTTGTTTCTATATTTTTGTAGTGGTTCATATACATACATGAACAGGCATACAGAATAGCATTTCAGATATGTAGTGCCATACATATAATGTCAAAGGGATAGAAAGAAAATACTTTGATAAGATCCACATAATAGTGCTGCCATAGTTTATTTAAGCTGGTGCATGAGGAATGTTTGTCTCATATTGAAGAGTAGATGGCTTCGTGGGAGATTTTACCATGAATATGGAGATGGCAATGCTCAGCAGATTCCTCTAAAGCCCAAATTTCTCTGTATTTCTGTACAGGGCTTAGGTTATGATAAAAGTCTTGGCTAAGTACATGGATGGTGATTGTAATTGATTGTTTTCTTATGATGATATTCTAAAGTAAATTTTTAAATGCACAGTTCCCAATAAACTTTTAAATTGTGTTATGCCTGAATTTAAAATGATCAGTATACACAGTAGTGGAGCTTGGAGTGCGTGGAGGAGGAGTAGGGGTGTGGCTGTGGTGCATGGGGATGGAGCTATGGGGCATAGGGCATGGCTACAACATGCAGGGATGAGGCTACAGCACATAGGGGGGCTACAATGGATGGGGTGGGGCTACGGCATGTGCGGGAGGGCAAGCAAGGAGCCATGGTGCCGCCAAAACATTGCCGCTGGGGGAACCCCCCCCAGTAGCCCCCCCCATCCCTATGTGACTGAGTATACAGGTATAAAACTCTCAAACTTGGCACCTTTCTATGTTTCTACTGCTGAAGGTGATGATTATTGGCCAATGTATATCGATATAAGTCTTTGGTTGAGAGGTCTATTTCTTGGTCCCACCCCCCTCAAAGGCATGTGAGGTGGAGTTGCAAGAGAAGGCCTTCTCAGTGGGTGTTCCCAGACTCTAGAAGTCCTGCTGAAGGATTATACACTGGTTCCTTTGTTATTGTTGTCAATCAGACAGCAGACGAAGACTTTCAGCTGTAGGCTGGTATGCTGGGGAGGAATTCCTGATTGTTTTTAAATGTATCTGCATTTTGTGACATATTTTAATCAATATTTTCTTTTGAATCTGTATTTTATTGCTGCTGGCTATCTTGAGCTCTTTCTTTAGTGGAAAAGTAGAATTTTGTCATAACTGATCTCTCCCTTCTCCCCCGCGATCAATTCCAAAAAACATTTGTACAAGTGGAAATAATAGAGATTTCAGAGGCTTTTTGAGCTCTAGGTCAGTTTGAAATGTAAGCAGCAGATAGAAAACAATGAGAATGATGAAGAGGATGCATTAGCTGAAGAGCAAAATGGCTTTTGGCATAAAGGAGCAAACTGTCCTTGGGTAAAGGATTTCATTCTGTGGAGCTTGGTCATCTGCACTTTCCTGCCAACTGAACTATGTGTCCTCCGGCAGCAAGACAGATCTGTAAAGCTTTGTTTTTAAATGCCTGTTTTAGTTGAGATGTGTTGTTAAAACGTTCATCACCATCCATTAGAGGAACATTATATGAAACAGAAGTGTGTTGATATAGAGTATGTTGATGTGTGTGCCACTAACCCACTCAGGTGATCAATGTAGCTCAGATAAATACAATGCCACTTGCAACTGATGCTGTCTATAGTGGATCTCAAAACACAGTGCAGTTACTCAAAGAGCAACATATGTGCACCCTCACTGCTATTAGGGAGCATATGAAGACACATCTTTTCCATCTTGCCTTTTAAACCATTTTGATGTTTGCTGAGGTTGGGATTATTTTAATTTAGTTTTACTTTTTAATTTGTTTTTATGATGTCTATTAGCTGCTTTAAGTGCTATTAAAATATAATAGGTTTGCACCTCATCATACTATCAAATAATTAACAAAACAGTGGTCAGGCATGGTTATGTTTGAGATGGATTTAAAAATGAACAGCACTGCTTATGCATCTGTGATTAGTTTTTTTTTTACAAAAAAACCACACTTGTGAGAATCCATCTTGGCTTTTAGAGTGAAAACAGAGATTCAGGAATTCAGGTCTAGTAAGGAGAAAAGTGTTTAGGATAGTCTATTTAGCCCTTTTAGGACTTGAAAAGGTTAGTTTTTGAGCTATAACTCCTAGAATCTCCCAACCAGAATGCCCACTGGGAGTTGGGGACCCAAAAGTGATTCTTTTAAGTCTTTTCTTGCCTTGGTGTATTTTTTGTTTTGACATAAAATTGACTTCCCTAAGCTGCTTTTCCCACCTGCGGGAAGAATAGGGATGTGATGGTTTTGTCTTTCCTTGCCTCTTCTAGCAAGTTGGAGTAAATGGGTTCAATTGCAGTCCATTTCTTGCATTTTATTCATAGGATAAACAGAGGAATCCTGGAATTCCATATAGGTCTGGGAAATAACTCAGTTACTGGCAGAAGAGGTATTTTATGCAACTCTGCTTTTAATATGACCTTGTAACTTCTGCTACATGCTCTTTTTAACCTTTTACCTGAAATGTGACCATCTTGACCGTGCACTTAAAAATAACCTTGAAAAGTTTGTTCTTTTTGTGGGTGACACTTTATTGATTCACTTATTGATTAAACTGTTTCTATCCCAACCTACATCAAACCCTATATCCCAGGTAAAATCAATGCGAACAAGATCAAACAGTTTAAGACAAAAATAATATAAATAGACTAAAACATGTTAAATAAATTTAAAAATTAAAACAGATTTAAAAGACTGAAACAGTTTTAAAATAATGCATAATCACATTTTGATTTTTGGATTGCATGGAGAAGAAAAATTGAAAAATTCCTGTCAGAACTTCTCTAAAAAAATGTTTTGAAAAGTATTTTTTTCCAAAGTAACTAGAAAATATGACTCATTGTATACATTATATAGCTTCCTACAAACTTAAGTGGGTTTTTTTGAAGTGTAATTCCATCAAACCCTGATTTATCCCAAAGTAATTAGTTACAGATGACTTAAAGATGGAAAGAATGTTTTCTGTTTTCATTTCCTGATTGAAAAATGGGTTTCTTGACACTCTGTCAGGAATAATATGGTGTCAAAAATTTTATACAGAATTTAGTATTAACTTATCTCAAGTGTTTCAGGAAATTATTCTGCCCAGAAATACAAGTAGCTTTTTTATGTGAAAACGGGGGCTTTGCATAAAAACAAAACACTGATTCCAGACAAGGTGATTTTCCTTCCTTTCTTTCTTTCTTTCTTTCTTTCTGTTTTTGTGCAACATTGCTCTTTTCTGTGCAAAACCCAGCAATCTTGTACAGCAAATATCTTGTACAGAAAACAGCAATCTTGTTAAAAAAAAAAGTCTGTCTGCCCCCAAAATGTAGCTTTTTTTTTGTATGAAATCCCACAGTTCTCACATAAAAAGCCAAAGTTTTTTTAAAAAAATACTTTGAAAGATATGAATATTGGGTGAGAATGAGAACTGTACAAAAATATTCCCTTTCTCCACAGTGGAGAGAAAACTGTGGACATTATTTATCATTATTTGTTACTTGTTATCTTATTACATCTGAGTTCTAAGAATAGATCTGGCGAGACCTGAAGATCTTGAAATGATCTGCACACTTTGCAGGGTTTTTTGGGGGTGGGGGTGGGTGGGGTTGTCCTAAAAATGTTTTAAACTAATGAGAAAACAAATCCAAAAAATTAAATTAAAAATTAAATTTGTTACAACAAGCAACAGGACATAAAAATCCCTGTGAGTGTTTAGGGAGGAATATTTATAATTTTTACCTGGAGTGAGCCAGTGCTGCAAGCCCCAGGATGCCACAGGGTGAAACCATGGAGGTTAAAGCAGAATAATACTGCTATAATTATGTACTGCCAGTGGGCCCCAGATCTTTGGAGACGAGAACCATATTCCAGCATAATGTTGGGCATGTTTTAACCCACTCAAATCTGTCCATCCAAGCTTGGGCTGGATTATAGCGAGGTTGCAACTACTGAGAATGTTTCCCTCAATGACTGCACTGTTGATGCATGAAGGAGGCCGCCCAGGAGGGTGTTTTCAGGTTGTGGGATAAGGGGAAGGAAGTGATCTCATGGGTGTGGGTTCACTTGATTCTCTCTGCTGAAACACAGCAAGATAGAGCATAAAGTAACTTGAAACATTTTATGCTGATAGCTTTGAGTCCATTTGGTTGTGTGGTACTTTTTACAACATCTTACAAATAAATGCTAGTTCCAACAGCAAACGGTTACTTGACAGTATAATACAACATTGACTCTTTCTGCAGAGGGCAGAAGGCAATAGGCAAAAAATGTAAACACTTAGGTTTCAGCAGAATCTTACATTCAGCCAGCTGTTTTCTGTAGATAAATGTAAACATTTCTTATTAGTGTTACCTTAATGCACAGCTCTCCAAAGTTCAGGAGGTAAGAAGTGCTGCTCGGCATGAAAAGACAGTGAAACGTATTGGGAAAAATAAACAGTTGTCAGCACACTATATACAATTCCTATTTATGATGGGGCTCCTCATCAATTTTCTGAATAAATGAGGTCATTGCCTGTCTTCCTAATAAATATGCTGGAAGGGACTGCGGAATATGAAGATTTGTCATAAAATGTCCCATGATACATTCTTAGTCAAAAGAGTTGATTTCCCATTCCAGTATCCTCTTGAATGAATGCCAGTGCACATGCAGTGTTCCCAATCACTTTGGTGGAATCATCACCTCCATTAAATGAGTAAATAGCCATCCACATATATAAGACCTGTCTGCATTTAGTGCACACTGATCCTGGACTAGGGCATATTCACAGGGGAGGGGGGATGAGAGCAGTGTTCCAATATGAATTCTGTACCCCCATGATTTTTTCTTCCAGTCTTCAAATTTCCAGCATTGCAGACAGACAGACATTTAAAATCGTTAACACCTAGAAGTCTTCAATTTATTGTGTTTGCATTTTCTTAGTAATTTTGCCTGCCCTTTTTCTTTGGATGCCTGAATTATTTTTCTAAATCCTCAACTGACATTTTAAGTGACTGCACTGCTAGAAATTTGGAGAGTGTAGAAAAAAATCATTGTGGGGCATCTTATATGTCTGGAAATGCCCTCATTTTGCCTCCCCCTCCCACAGTAGCTACACCCTGGCCATGGATTTAGTTGAAAGGGCATTCTCATCATGTTCTGAGTTGTAGAAAAGACATGGTAGTGTCACTGGGGTCTTTCTGGAGCCAAGTGAGGAACTGTAACCATCAAGGTGTTGGACTATAACCCTCATCATCCTGAACCAATGGTGATCCTGGTTGGGGCTCATGGAAGTTGCAGCCCAACAGCTGGTTCCTCCTTCATTTAGAGACCAGCTTAGGAAGGTTAATCAAGTCAACATGGGGAAGCGAAGGCTAATTCCAAAATTTTAATTCATATTATCAGTCACATTTGGAAGACTCTCACCTTTTACAATCACCCATGAGTCTTTAAGAGTTTGAATAACAATAGCTCACTGGAACATAACAGATTGATATATCTGGTGGTGATTGGGAGACTGTAGTACTTTCTACTTCCTATGCGAGAAAACATACTATCCCACAATGGAGGAAACAGTATTTTCTCTGGGGGAAAAAAATTCATATACTGCACCCTGTGTTGCTGGGTTTTGAGTACAAATCTTTCTCTTTGTTTTTATATTGAAAAATTATCCAAGAGCCAAAATAAAGCCTCTTACTTTAAATGTATGTAGTGTGTGTGTGTACGTGTGTGTACACACCATATATATGGTGTATGTACCTGATGTTATCTTGGATGCCATGCTTTTAATATGCTAAGTTCAAATATTCATCTGTTATTCATTGCCCAAGGAGCAATTAATCAATAAGATGATCATAAGTGATAAGAGAACCAGCCTATAGACCAGCCTAGGCTAAAATTAAGTGCTGTCTTTGTCACAAGCAATCACAAGTACATCCAGAAAAAAGTAAACAAGAATGAGGATCAGTGGATGCCATTCGTGCACATTTCAAAAGTTCTGTGTCATTTACATTGTGCCATTTTGATCAGCCCTTTTTGTGCAATATTCTAGGCCAAATGTGTGTCCTGAACAAGAATTGGCAATGGTGGGACATCGTCAACCATGTGCTCAAGCTTTCACTCGTATGATGAAGATATGGAAACAGGACTGTGCAGGGCAAAGATGGTGCTTACGTTATGAGAGAAGGTAATTTTTTAAAAAAGCTGTTAAAAATAAATACAATAGGATCTGTAACAAAGCAGAAGTCAAAAGTGCTGGTCATGACCTGTAGATCCCTCTATGGCTAGAGTCCAGGCTATCTCAAGGACTGTATCTCCCTTTATGTTGTTGCCTGAGATTTGAGATCTTTAGGGAGAAGTCTTCTTGTAGTCCCACCAACTTCACAGGCACCTTTGATAATGACCGAGTGAGTCATCTTGGCAGCTGCTCTCTTATGGTATATTTATGTCCGGTGAGAAGCTAGGTTGGGTCTCTTTCTTCAGACCCTTTTTGCCAACAGGCAATGTATTAAAAAAAAGGCCTTCAGCCTTTAACTATACATGGCAAAAGAGCCTTTTCATGGTTGAGTTGCCAGGTTGAAAATTAGAGAGGGCTCCTGTACCCTGAATAATTGCATAAAAGAGGGAATTTCAGCAGGTGTTGCTTGTCAGGCAAGTAGGTAACAAGGAACACCTGCTGAAATTTCCTTTCCTACACAACCATTAGAGATACATGAGCTCTCTCCAGTTTTTGTTCTGGAAATTCTAGTTAATGGGGAGTGCTGAACTTTTATACTTTATACTTATTTTAAATGGTCTTAAATGTTTTAATACAATTGCTAGTTAATGGTTTTTTGTTTTTGTTTTAGTTCTAGACTGCATTTATTGAAGATAAACTAAAGTCCAAGTGTTTTGGCTTACAAAATTTAGTTTTTTTCCCATTAACCCAACAGTTATAGCATCACATATGCATTGGAAAGCAAAACTAGCCTACTGAACTGAATTACCAAATATCAGAATGTCAGTGTTGATGTGATTTGGGTGTAATAAAAAGCAGGTTTTTGAACTTTTGTTGGATTTTGTTTTGATGTTATTTTATAAGCTGTTTTGCAAGGGAGGATAGATATACATTAAATTGATTTTAAAAAATTAGAAATACATAAAAGTTGCACTGCTGTCTGCTTCTCTATCCTACTGTGTCCTCTACCAGGATACCTGATTCTGTTCCTTTGCATTCCACCCAAACTAATCTCTTTCCTCTGCAAATGCCAATCATCCTTCTGTGGCCACTGAGCGCAGTTTTCATTAGGCTGTTCTGGTTTGCCATCTTACTTTAACTATTGGTTTCTGTCAACTAGTGTTCTCTGTTGAAGTTTTTTTAAAAAAACAAACAAACAAAACAAAACAAAAACAAAGGGTGGACAAAAACATGGCACCTGGCCGCATGTGTTCCCCTGGCAATTTTAGTGCTCCGGATATCCCACCCTGGAAGGAATGGGCTAAAATGATCAGTTGTGCCCCAAAAGCCTTCAGTGGTAGAGGGGATGGAGGCAGACACAAAATGGTGGGTTGAGAATGGAGCCAGGAAGTAATTCCTAGGGTTGCTGTGAAATCAGGGCATATAATGTCCATATCATTCAATATTATGGAAATTATTTTATTTATGCAAATTTAACAAGTTAATTGTTAAATTTGTTCTTCCACTTTCAGCTTCTGTCCCATTTTTGATAGTAACGACTGATCTGAGAGAACCACTATAGAGTAATGTTCACAGTTCCTTACTTGGATTTCAAATCTCTACTTGGACCAGATCTAATGGCTTGAAGTTACAGGAGGGTAGATATTAATTGAACATTAGAAGGACCTTCTAAACAATGAGAACAGTTCGGCAACGGAACCAATTAACTAGAGAGGTGTTGAGATGTCCTTCTCTGGATGTCTTCAGCAAAAGGCTGGAAAGTTACCTTCTGGAGGTGCTTTAGCTGAAGATCATGCATTGAACAGGGGTTTGGACTTGATGGCCCATGAGGCTCTTTCCAACTCAATGATTCTGTAACCCTAGGCTGAACATGTTACTGCAAGTTTCCCAAAATTACTCAAGAAATCTAGATCTACTTTTTGTCCAATCCACTCTGCAACATGCACAGGGTCCCATGATAGATACATGGATAGTTAGATTCCCGAAAGAAAGGAAGTTTGATAACTACTGTGGTATAGGAATGATAATGTGCCTTGAAATAACAGTTGATATTTGTTTTGTTATACACTGGATGTAGGCTAGAGCTCCATCTGAACACCAGATCCAGTATAGTTTTATTTCATGTTGTACTTCCCTGCCCTAACTGTATCTTATTTCCTTTCCTTTAAAAAAGGACAAGCTATTATACCATCTATAAGCAAGTGTACAACATGGAACATCACACTGTCTTTAAGTGTTGCCCTGGATGGAGTAGGGAGAATGATGATGAACCTGGATGCCTACATTGTAAGTTATCATTGTTGAATATTGAGGCTGCTTGACTTGAAATGTGTGTTTGTTTAAAGTCCAGATGAAAAATGGTAAATTCAAGTGTGAAAAATACCAATGTGTTTTAGAAACCTATAAGATACAGGTCCACTTCTCCTTCCAAATGGCAATGTCAATTTCTGACACATGCATATGTCCAGTTTTTTATGTGGTTAAATTGGGGCTGGGGTGGGGGCTTTAGAGGCTGGAAAAGCAGAGTCCAAGAGGCACATGCAGCCTACAGATCACACTCTTCCTGTCCAGCTCTGTATTATCATTAGTACTGGAAGGAGCTTGCATCTTAGAACCAGCCTCTAGGAAGCGTAAATGGGAAGGTTGCCATTCTATCTATTTCTGGGCATCCCATAGGTATCTGCTGGGCAATCATGGAAACACAGTGCTGGACTAGATGGGTCCATGGTTTAGCCCAGCAAGACTCTTCCTATGCAAAGGCTGCCTCTGTGTGTGTGTGTGTGTTGGAAACTTTGTGGCTTCCCTTGTCTCTGATGATACGATTTTCCTGACTGAAAGGTGGGATTTAAATTAATTAAATAAATAAATATTAAATAAAACAACATTTTATTTTTAGATTTTTAGCTGCCCTTTGTATTAAACTAGGTTGTAATCCTGGATCTTGTACTGGGAGAAAAGTAGAACCTAAATTGAGATTGTGGTGGTAGTGATGATAGGTGGTGGTTATGACATTATAGATAATGGTGATGATGATTATTTTTAACTTTTTTTTTGATGGAGCATTCGCAGTTTGGAAATAAAAATTGCTCCCCTGTTGTCTCTCCTGTCCTTTCTCTCCAGCTGTATGCTCCATAGGCATTTGCTTCAATGGAGGGAAATGCTCTGAAGGAATTTCCCCAGTGTGCCAGTGTTCAGTGGGGTTTCAGGGGCCACGCTGCCAATATGGTAAGTCAAAAGCTTCACATTCTTCTGACGGTCTTCTAGCAACATGGTAATAGCCACTTTATTACATCTGGTTTCTTTAGTTGGATATATACAAACAAAATCTACTGAGAAGGAATGAAATTGTCCATATTCAGCATTGTTAGAAGTGTGTCCCGAATCACTGAACTGCAGACTGAGGTTGTGAAAAATAACAGTGATTGTCCAGTGTTGAATAAATCTTCTGTATCTTGTGCTGGGAGATATAGTATTCAGCTCACAATGACTGCATGACCTATTTCTGCAGTTAGACCTCCCACATGTGTTCTGATGGGCTATGATCTACAGGTGATCATTTAGGATCTGCTGAGAGTCACTTGGTATAGTCATCTGCCAGATTTGGTTCATTTTTTCCCCTGGTTTATGGATCAGTGATAGTGACAGATAAGCAAGTGTGTCTGGCCCGTCTACCATAAATAGGTCTGAAGGGTAGATGCTGAAGCAGAACTTGGCTACTGGTGCAGATGAGAATATGCGGGTTGCTAGACTCATTTGTGGAAGTCTAAATGGGAAAGTGTTCAGCCCAATGAAGGCTGTATGTCAGTATGGCTTAATGCTTGATGTATGTTTCACATTGGTGTTCTTTTGAAGTCCTGTAATGTGGAGATCAAATAGCATCAGGAATAACTAAGTAATTTTGCCAGCGTAGCTAGAGTCTTTATAGGTGCAGTAGTTTTTGTAATGGAGAATGCAGAACAGTGTGTAGGTGTGTTTTACACAAATGGAATTGTGTTTCCAGTGACATATACACAGTGTCCACTTCAGCAGAAGCTTTTGAACAAGGAAAAGCCAAAAGAATCTGAGCCGTTTCCAATCTCCAGTTGTAAATTCAGTGATTACTTTAATGTCTAACGTATAATGGCATTTCCTGGGGCAGGCAAGGCATATGGCATTCTAAGACAGGGAATAAGTATTGCTGCAGTGCATGAAACCGTAAGGTCAGATTCTAGAATCAAAACAAGATTATGTGGTTTGTTGTTTCCTAGGGAGTTGACTAGGGCACTGATAAGGTATCCTTAAAAACAACACTGCTTAGTCCCCAATTTATAGTTTTTCAGAACTGGGAGATGTTTTATCATGTTGCTCTGTACACTTTTCTACCAAATTTTGAGGGTCTATATGGAATTTCAATAGTCATCAACTTTCTAGTGTGTGTGATGCACTTCGGAGCCTGCCAGAAGTAGCTCTGTAAACTACACTGCAGATGAAATTCCATTTGAAGATAATGGCAGGAGTATTCACTCACCCTGGAAAGGAATGAGACAACTGCTGGAAAGTGTTGTAAGACCCTCCATTAGGCATGACTCTGAGTTGGTGAAAGGTTTCTAGGCAATGCTCAAGGGATCGCAAGGTAGGAAGGAAGAAGGTTGAAACTCTTTCTCTGTACTTGGAGCAAAATATGAAACAGGGATTGTTGTTTCTGGGTAATTGCTATGAGAAGAAGTACAGCATCCTTTCATGTACAAAACACCCCCTTTCTCTCACTAACACAAAATCAATGTGGCCCCACATTGTAAATGGATTGGGTTACTAATTTTGTGAAAGGTTGTCTTTTATCAACATGCTTTGATGGTTTTCTGTGTTACATCATCCCACTAGACTTTACTCTTACTTAGGATGAACCAAGGTTTGGATCTCAAACCAATATTATTATGCACTAGCAGGATGTATTTCCTAATACTTAATCCAGTTCACAGCTGCTAGTCTAACTAGTCTACAAAGGTAGCTCCACCTAGTGTACAGTACATAGTACAGCTCTACAGTAGTATAATTCAGAGGTTGTTCTAGATTAGTAGTGATTAATATGTAGACAGCAGGAGACATGCCAACTCTACGTTTCTGTGATTCTATGCATTCTCCCCTCTCATCTTGATGGCTACTGAGGGTGCCACACCAAACATTCTCTTCTTGTTGTTGTTGCTGCTGGATGTCTTCAAGTTGTTTCTGACTTGAAACAACCCTAAAGCAAACTTATTACAGGGTTTTCTTGGCAAGATTTGTTCATAGGGGATTTGCCTTTGTCTGAGGCTGAGAGAGTGTGACTTGCCCAAGGCCGCCCAGTGGGTTTCCATGACTGAGCAGGGATTCGAATCATGGTTTCTAGAGTTATAGTCCAATCCTCAAACTGCTGCATGAGACTGGCTCTCTAAATATTCTTTACCTCCCCAGCCCAGTTGTATACAAAATAAAAAAGAGAAAGTATTACAGTCCTAAAAAAAAATCAGGAACATGATTCTCCTATTAAGCAATGCATACTGTTTTGTTATATAGAACATGTGTCTTTTGATTTTTTAAAAATTAGAAGTGAAGTTATGGTCACTTCCAGTTTTTAAAAAAATCAGTAGCAAACCATATGTTTCAACCCAGGCTGTGGTCTGCAGGGGAGTGAAAAATGGCCCTTGGCATTCCTCACCCAAGATCTAGCACAAGGAGAGGAAAAAGTGTAGTCTGTGAGTCACAAGTGACCCACAAGACCATATTTTGCCCCCCACCCCAGAGCATCCCTACACTTCCCTAATTTATTTTAATTTCATAGAATCATAGAGTTGGAAGAGACCACAGGGCCCATCCAGTCCAACCACCTGCCATGCAGGAACACGTATCAAAGCATACCTGACAGATGGCCATCCAACCTCTGCTTAGAGACCTCCAAAGAAGGAGACTCCACTACACTCCGAGGCAGCATATTCCACTGCCAGACAGCTCTGGCTGTTAGGAAGTTCTATTTTGTTTTGTTTTGTTTTATTTTATTTTACTTAGGATTTTTAATTTTCTTGCTACCACTCCTCAAAGATCCCCCAAGTCCAACTGCCTGCCATGTAGGAATACACAATCAAAGCACTCTTGACAGATAGCCATCCAGACTCTATTTAAAAACCTCCAAAAAAGGAGACTTCACCACACTCCGAGGTAGCATATTCCACTTCTGGACTGCTCTTAGTGTCAAGAAGTTCTTCCTAATGTTTATATGGAAGTTTGAGGCCATTGCTCTGTGTCCTAGCCTTTGGAGCAGCAGCAAACAAGCTTGCTCCATCCTTCATAGGACATCGTTTAAAACATTTCAATATAGCGATCATGTCCTCTCTTAACCTTCTCTTCTCCAGGCTAAACATATACAGCTCCCTAAACTGCTCCTCAGAAGGCATGGTTTCACAGCCTTTTACCATTTTGATCATCTTCCTCTGGACATCTTCCAGCTTGTCAATATCGTTCTTGAACTATGGTGCCCAGAACTGGACACAGTATTCTAGGTGGGATCTGACCAAAGCAGAATAGAGTGGTATTATTACATCCCTTGACCAAGACAGTATACTTCTACATGATATTGAACCCCTCATATTAGTGCCACTAATTTTTGTTTTACCTTTGTGGCCTACTGTTACTGTTACTAAAGTAAAATTTTAAAATGCTGCAGTTAGAAACTGTAAAGCCCTAATGAAAAACTTCACCCCCCCAAAATATACTTAAAGCTTTCCAAGGTAGGTGAGGCCCTGTTATGGTACAGATATGGGATGTTTCCCCAAGAATGGACCTCATCAAATGTTGTATTCTGATTTTTCTGTAAAAATCTAGAGTCTAGTGTTGCCTTTTCTCTGGAGGAAACATAGACAACATAAGAATTTATTGACCACTGATGTGTCTGGCTTCTGTTAGTATGAAGAATCTGATGAGATCATGGCCCATCTGTTTTCTTTCAACACATGATCTATGTCTTATGGACCTTCTCCCATATTACTATTTATAACTTGAGCTCTGTAGTTTTAATCTGAATAATTGATTATTTTAGAGATTTATTATGTTTGTTATATATCTTTACATGTATACACGTGGAGATATTTTAAATTAATATCCTTTCTCTTTCTGTTTGTCTTGCACTGTATCAGTGAGTTAAGTCTTAACCTTTTCTTTTGTCCTATTTTACCAGCCAATTATAAACCAGTATGTCTGCTTGGCATCATATCAAAGACATCTCTTTTTTGAAATTATAGAGGTCTAGATGGTTGACATCAGCTTAGTAGCTCCTGACTACCGGATTTAGATCAACACATTCAACTATGAATCACTGTTTTTTCTTTACGTTATTTGTTCTTAATATAGTAAGAAAATCCTTGGTTGGCTTGAATATAGATGTCAAGATGTTATAGCAGATCAAAGACTTTCATGCTGAGTTAGCATTAGCAAACATGGCCAATTGTCCAGCCCTTCAAGATGGGTTTGCCAAGGTTGTATCTTGACTCCATTGCTTTTCAACCTATATATAAATGATAATAGTGGCTTTTCTTTCCAGACCACAATTTATCTTTCAGCAAGAGAAGTGGAAAAGCTATTCCAATTTGGTTTTACACAGATGGTGTTGCTGTTGTTTACTATCAAGTCAGCTTCATCTTATGGTGACCCTATGAGTCAGAGACCTCCAAGACACCTGTTGTCATCCTGCTCATGGCCATGGCTTCTTTGATTGAATCAATCTACCTGTAGTGCAGTCTCTCTCTTTTCCTACTGCCTTTCATTCTACCAAGCATTACTGATTTTTCCAGTGGGTCATATCTTCTCATGATATGTCCAAAGTGTGATAGCTTCAGTTTAGTCATCTTGGCTTCTAGTGAGAGTTCAGGCTTGATTTGTTCTTGGATCCATTTATTTGTCTTTTTAGCAGCCTAGGGTATCTGTAGAACCCTCCTCCAGCACCACCACTTCAGATGAGTTGGTTTTCTTCCTGTCATCTTTCTTTCACAACCATCACAGAAATTGGAATTGTTATGGCCTGGCTGATTCTGATATTGCTAATAGGGCATATTCAGAAGATTACTGAAACAGGCTCATGATTATTGCAAGTAAAGTTTGCCTACTGTAAAGTATGAGAAAATCCCACCATGTTTTTAGTACAAGGCTCCAGCCCCATAAATGATCAGTGAGTGTGATGTTATTGGAATAGATGCCATGTTGTAAGTATTCAGGGGTGATGTTTCATCGGCCAGGTTCCTGGACAGCTTATATTGATTATGCTAAACAGAAACTTGAAAAAGATGTGTTTGATAGCATGGAATTAGATAGAATTAGAGGAAACTGCTTAATTAAAAAAATTAAAAAAAAACCTTTTCTCTACAGTAATTACACAGGGCTGGAATTACAGCACCTGTAAGGTACACTCAGTAGAAGATGCCCTCCCCTCAGTTTGACCGTTTATTGATGGAGCCCTTCAATATCAACAGCCTTAACTAGATTTGAATTATCTTTGGTATGCAAAGCAATAATTAATTACTTGTTACAGATTTTATTTTGTACCCTTGCAGGTTTTTAAAAAATATTAACATATGAGGAGAGGAAGCTCAAAAACATTAACATATGAGGAAAGGAAGGAGTTTTGTATTAAATTTAGTTGGTAAGCTTGGGTTTTCTGAGCAGCATATAGAGGGTTTTGGTTTTATGCTGCCAAACTCTCAATTAAACAAAGATTGTGAGATGTGATTGTTCAAACAGATGTAAGATGATTCCATCTTGTGAGATCAACTCACTATTATGAATACATCATTCTCTTCCACTGACCATCTTATTTTAAAAACTCTGATTATAGAAGTGTTCAAGCCTGTTGCCTCTTGGCAAATTAGAAGGCTGCTGTAATAGGACTCTTTATCATGAAAGAGCTTGTTTTTGTAGTCACAACTGAGGAATTGGCACATATGATACCTTGATGTCTAATATTTTTGGCTGACCAAGAAAACCTTCTGCAGCCCGTTTCAGAACAATTTCCTGGAAGAGCAGGTCTGGACAAATTAGTGATGCCATTATCAGACCATGATAAATTTGTCACATTTCGAATGGCAAGGTTTGCAACATCAGTTTTTAAGTTAAAGTTCAAACCTAAAATTTCTGTGGCAAATAAAATTGACAACCGGACCACTATTTGCTTCCTTTTATTAGATACTGAATTATTCATTCTTGGTCAAGCTTATCATGTTCTGTTGTTTTTTGCACTATTTTAGGATATTGTTTTAATATACTGCAAATAGATACGATATGTTTTAGATTACCATGGACATTTTTGTCATGTTGTTGTTGTTTGTTTGTTATGGCATTGTGCTAAAGCAGTGAAAATCACTGCTGCTACTTAGTGCAACAAAATGAGCTCTGTATGACCCAAGGAGCCTACCTTTCTCTTTGCCAGCTGGATGTCAGGGAATGGATGGTTGCTCCTGAAGGGAGCAACAGTTTTCCTCAGCATCGCTAACTGGGAGGTGAGGAGTAGGTGACTGTAATCTTTCTGTTCCCCTTTACCTTCCTCCCCCATTTTAGACAGTGGGGCATTTCTGTCCTACACTGTTATAGTGCTATGATTCCAATTTAGAATTCTCAGCCAGAGAGCTCTTTGGCTTCAGTAAATTACAAACCCCAGAATTCCACAGGATGTTGAAAGTGGAACAATAACAATGTAACAGTGCAATGTGGAAATACCCTTGGCTAGAATATCTAGAAGAAAGCCAAGCGCTATATAGAGCCCTTCTAATAGTTACTGCCACCCTTGAGACACTGAAACTGTGCCTCATGTTTTTCAGGACCAGAGCTCGAAAAGATTACTTTTTAGGACTCTAATAACCTTGGCTGGGTGATTCTGGGAGCTGTAGTAGTACATATTTATATATATATAAAGAGAGAGAGACATGCATGCATGCATCCATCCATTCCCCAGCTCATGTGAACAGAAGGAATAAGTTAAATTTCTCTATTACAGTATGTATTTTTGAATGTATAGTTCTTAAATTTCATAACCTGAATAGTTTTTCACTTGATTGTTGGGCATCTATGGCAGCTTAATGGGAGGAGAAGATGGTGAGCAGCTTTTTGAAAATGAAGCCATTATTAATGCATTATATCGAACTGTGGCTTAGAAAGCTTTTAACAGTTCACTGACATGACCGAGGACAGCCCAGGGATATCATAACAATCTGTAATAGGGAGCGATTCCCTTGCAATTTGCAAGGTAGCCTAATGACTCCCTGAGAGATGTTATAGCATATTTCATACGCTTGCAATGCAAAGGCTATTTCAGTGTCAGGGTTATCTCGGTTATGATTCCTAGAATAAGGTTTGCAAATACAGTTTCTTCACCTCTTTGCATTTCATCAACAGCAGCAGCAGTAGGGAGAAAAAAAGGGGGGGCAAAAGAGAATATTTAGGATCAGCTGTCCAAGTCCTTGATTAAAAGTGCTAGATGTGAGATTCATTAATAGATTGAACTGCATTAAGATTTTGACTTTTAAATATGTAGATAGATACGTGGGTAGGAAGGGTTTTCTTAAGATGGCATCTGCAGTTTTCCAGAAAAAGACTTTTAATTTTTTTTTTTAATGGAGCAAAACATGTAAGGTTGACATTGACGGCTTTGGGAAATTACAGAATGCTGGCTTAGTTTGAATGAGGTTGACCTCTTGTGCAGGCCACCTAATTGTTGCTGCTACGCATCAGAGGTGCTTAAAAAGTCTGTAGCGCTACCATCTTTGTTTTTTTCTGTTATGATGTCCAGTCCTGGCAAATTGACTCATCTCCCTCAACAATCCAGAAAAGTATGGGTTTTAAAGGGTAAGCCAGTTGAATATTTTTTTTTTGAATTATTGGAGACCATTTATAGACTTTTTGAGCAATAAGAAATCTAACAATGCAATAATTTGTGGCTATGGTTACTAGTAATTCTAGTAGGATAATTTAGTTGGATCTGTAATGTTAGAATAATTTGTTTCTTTTTTCTTTTTCTGCAATTACAGTTTGAGGGTCGCAGCCACTTTGTGTTTCAGTAAGTTAGCATTTAGTGTTTTGGTTAGTTAGTGTTCAGTATTTTAATTTAATTTTAGGATTGTTTCCTTTTCTTTCTTTTCTTCTTTCTGCTTTTTCTTTTTCTGAATGTATATTACTTGTAAATAATTTTTAAAAATCCAGAGAAAACCCACAGTTTGCTCATGGTTTATTTCTCTGGCTTGTCAAGGAAGAGACAAACCAGATTCGCAGGCTGGGATGTCACAGTAAACAAACCACAAAGCATCCCTAGCTTTGTTTTGTTTGTTTTAGCCATTCCCACTTACAAAGAAAACAGTAAGGCAGCATGTACCGATACATTGCTTCAATCACTATAAGCAAGAATTGCAAGGCTGGCAGAACTAGAAAGACCTTGCTTATTACCAAATGAATGGAGATAACATTGCTGGAATGAGAAATGACATAACTTTACTGATTACAGTGGAAGTTCAGCCTGGCATGGATCTGGATCTAAATATCAATCAACCTACCTGCTGGCTGATGGAAACCAGTTCATCCAGTCTGCCTGCTGGTTAACCATGGAAAGAGACATGAAATTCCACTTAGCTAGAAATCCCTGTGTGAATCTCCTGCTACTTGGAAATGAGGCAGGATCAACCTTGTTGGGCGTAGCCCTGGTTGCTTACACACACACACACACAGCACCTTATGAGGTCGCTTGCATTGGGTCAGATAGGCACACCAACTCCTTGGATATGTCTCCATGTCAACACCAGCAAAGTTGTAACAGATCAAATGCTTGAAATATACAACAAACATAACTCAAAATTGTAAGCAGCATGAAGCCTAGAACTGAGGGAGAAGGGCAGGAAGATGCCAGGAGGCAACTCACTGATAGTGTTCTTGGGATCTATCTTTTATTCTCCAAGAGAGGACTGGAGTGAAGCCTTAACACCACCCAGGAAGCCTGTCCCTATCCTGGTTTTCCTGTCCTTTCTCCAGAGCCCATGAAAGTCTCATGGGTTGCTCAGGAAAGGGAATCAACAAGGAGCCATAGGAAAGGTCACCCAGTGTGTCTATTGTAGAGCAACAAACAGGTTTTTTTTTGAAGAAAGCTGACTTATTGTGATGTCCAAACCAGACCATTCTCTTAAGAACTCTTCATTCTGCTAATTATGAAATTTGAAGAAATAAAGAGTGAGAATCTCTCCTAAGAACCCCTTCCACTGAGACACTATGTATTGAGATTCAGATTTGAAGCTTGTCCTTATCCTTATTGAGCAAAACCAGGTCTTGTTGCTGACTGAGGGGAAAGTGACTACAATGAAATGTAGGAATATCTACCTTTGTAGGAAAATCTACCTACAAAAGATCTACCTTGCTTACTCTGTTCAGAAAAGGTTCTCTAGGGCATTGAGCAGATATATTCTGCTTCATCTACTAGTTTATCTGTTTACTTAGAGATGCCAGGAACTGGATATGGAACTTTTTGTATGTAAATCATGTGTTCTTCCACATCCTCTGCCAAAATCTCATTTGATGTTCCAAAAGTGTGACTGTACTTCTAAGATAAATTTTCCTCAGAAACGGTTCCCGCCTTTGCTTAACCTTGGATCTTGCACCTCAGTAACTGGATCAGGTTTCCACACTTTACAGGCCAAAGTTCTATGATTCATTAACAAGTTAAGCTTTATTTGCTGGAACTGAGAAGGTCATATGTCCTTCAAATAGCAAAAGCTATGAACATTTTAATTAAGAATTCAGGCATGAGAAGGATAGAAAACAAAACTGCTATTCAGAGTGGTCTGAGCTGGAGCAAGGAGAGGACCCATCCTATAAATGGTGAGTTAGAAGACAGAGTCTGTAAAAGGTTAGGTGTTACTCATAACTGGTGTCTTTTGCAGGTGATTTTGCAGACTTTGTTTCTAAAATAGAGTTTATATTTCTTAAAATGACATCATTTAGCCCAACTTTTCATCTACAACAATGCTATACTGCTTCCTAATTATGATTACAGAAGTATTAGATCTCAATTTTCTACTGGAGAACAAAAGCCATGTCTAGAAGTCTGAGGATTTTTAAGCAACCTGTTCCTGAAATTCAGCTAATAAGCATTCATGACAACTGCAGCAATAATTGGCTCATAATGAAAACCCACAGCAGGAGGCTCAAATATCTCTCAATGTATTTTTCTCTGTGGTAAAATTTCAGCTGAATTAATGTCTTTGTGACAAATTTCAGTATATTTCTAAGCCTCTGACCTAGTCCATCGTGGGGAGGTGGGGGGGGAGAGAATTCCAAATAACTGCAGTAAAAGGCATTGCTCTTCTTGTTGACAACAAAGATGGTATAGTTTATGCTTTCAACATTGGTACCTCCCTATAACCTCAATATAAGTTTCACTTGTCAGACAGGGCAAACCTCATCTCTCTTCATAATAACCCCTTGTTTTAAAAAATGGTAGTTACTGAGAGATGGCTCTGTCAGAATGCTTATGGTTATTCCTGACCTCCCAGAACAGATTGTGATGCAAGGAACTGGGAAAGAATGTAAATTTATTGCTGAGTGGGAAGTAAGGAGCTTGCCAAAGGGTAACTGGAACATGCATGCTTGTGTATTTGGAAAGTATATCTATCTAGCTGTATCTCTAAGGAAGGAAAACAGCAAGAAAGAAGCCACCGGCAGCACCAACTCATAGCAAGAATTCAACGTAATAAATGCTGTTAATTTAGCAAGAGATTTTCTAGAATAATTTCATCTGGTTTCCAGATCCTTTGTCCATGATGAACAAAAGGATCTTAAACCCTCACACAAGTTGCACGGCCCAGTAATTTTTATACTGTCTTGCTAAATCTGAGTTTGGTACAGTCAAACCTCCACCTTGGTGGGTTTAGCTTTCACAGATTTGATTGCTTGCAAGTTTCTCCAACCCCGCCTCCCCCCACCTCAAGTGCTTCTTTCCCAAGGGAACGTTCCCTCTTGGCAGCTCTGATCAGGCTGTGCAGCCCTTTAAAAACCTGCTTTTGGCCTTCATGCTCCTCCTCCACTAGCTGCTTCCTGACCAACTATGGATGGCTCACACCCCAATTTCTCAGCATCACAAGTCATTCCCTAATGATTCCTCACTCAAGGAAAGAGATGGGTAAGAAAGAGGAAGTATAGGATCACTATGCCAACCCACCCCCCTTTCCCTGACCTGGTTTAGACCCTGGGTGCCTTCGCTCCCCGCCATGCCTCAGCCCCTTCGCACCGGGACACATTCACATTTTGACATTTGTGGATTTTCTGCTTTTGTAGGGGTTCTGTACTCCTAGCCTTAGCAAATCTGCAGGGCCAACTGTAACGGAGTGTAAGAGATACCTTACAACAGTAGTGTCCAACCTTTGGTCCTTCAGGTGTTTTGGAGTTCAGCTCCCAGAATTCCTGACTGTTAAACAAGTAGCTAGGGTTTCTGGGAGTTGAAGTCCCAAGCAGTTGGAGGACCAAAGGTTGGATACCACTTCTTACAACATACCGACAAACCACTGAAGGTTTGTGGTAGAATTCAAATGACTTGAGTAGTCCCTCTCAATTAATTCCCTTGTTTGAGCTGAAGGGGATCTATTGCCATTTCCTGATCTCCTGACCCCATACATATGCCATGCCATGCCAAGACTCTTCTGTCTTAAAAGGGCCTGAACTAGCAAAAATCCAAGCAACTATGTCAACATGAAAGATCTTGGTTAGGATGTTTCCAGATTGACAGCTGCTAACACTGCTTATTAAAATGCCATGCAACTATCCCATCATTCCTTCCTTGAAGAATTTTTTCAAAACTTTCAGAAGTAAGAAAGAAATGGCAAAACCAATTGAAAAACATAAGAGGGATACAAAATAGGATTGAAAGATCTCAGGATTTGGCCTTGAGTCTTGAAGAAGACAAGGGCACAAATTCTCCAGTTTCTTCAGGGCTCAGCTCCTGGAAAATAAGAAGGGCTATTTACAAATCTCATCTTCATCTAGGAGAGCAACAGCTTGCAACAGTTTGGAAGGTGTAATTGATTTGTTGTTGCAACTTATAAAGGCTTCCCAGATGATCTATTTATTTAGTAGAGATGAAAGAATATTCAAAATATTTGAAAAATGGTCAAAAAACTTGTTTTTCAAGTGTTGAGAAACCACAATAAGAAGAATCCTGGACTGATGAGAATCTTTGTAATTTGAGATTTATTTTGTGAAAAAAATTGCATGTGGATGTTCTGCACAGAAAACAGCATTTTCTGCATAGATAATATTATGTCAGTCCAGAATTGTTATTTCCTGTGCTGAAGATGTTGTTGTCTGCACAGAAAAAGACTGTAATTGGGAATTTGTTCCATGTAAAATTTGCATATGATTGATATGCAAAGGAACAACATTTTGTGTGCAAAAATTAATGTTTCAGCACTGAAATATTATTTTCACTTTAAGAAAATGCTTTTATCTATGCAAATTGACAATGTGCAAATTTTATGCTGAACAACTAACCAATTACAGGGTTTTTTTCCCCCTGGGCAGAAAACAACATTTTCTGTATAAAGAATTGGGTTCTTTATTGAAACGTTATTTTCAATATGCAGAAAATGCTGTTTCTTGCACAGAAAATGCAGTTTTCTGCACAAAACAACAACATGCAATAAGTCCCAAATTGTGTGTACCCTTCAAAGGCTCATTTTCAAAGACTTTCTTGCAACTGGAAAAAAATTGTTGAAATACTTCATTGGTTTCCTCAAGAAGAAACTTAGTAAAGAATTACATCCTTACAATTTACTTAGGTTCCTCCTTGCCTCCCAGCATTTGTGATGCCAAGGCTCACCCTATCTTTTGCTTATGCTGCAGAGAGAGGCAAAGGCAAACCCCCTCTGAACAAATCTTGCCAACCCCCCCCCAAAAACCCCCCCACAAAACCCTGTGATAGATTCACCTTAAGATTGCCATAAGTCAGCAGTGACTTGAAGGCACACAACAGTAAAGTGCTGCTGATGTGGGGAGATTCTTTCTAGCCATCTGTCTCCTCACTTTGAAAACTGATTTATGGCAATCCCAAGACAAACCTATCATGGGGGTTTTCTTGGCAAGACTTGTTGCCTTTGCCTTTTTCTGAGACTGAGAGAATGTGACTTGCATGAAGTCACCCAATGGATATTCATGGCTGATGGGGGATTTAAACCCTGGTCTCCAAAGTCATAATTCAGGTGTGTGCACATGCCTGCCACTGTGTCCCTTTCATCAAGAATGTGGTAGCAGGGTGCATGTGCAAACAAGGAAGCAGTCTGGGCACATGCATAAGCCTGCCTCCATGTCCCTTGGCTCCCACAACCCCTGCTGCTTTGTCACTGATGAATGAGACATGGCGGCAGGCATATGTGCATGCCCAAACTGCTCACTTGTTTATAAATGAAGGAACAGCTTTGGCATCTGCAAAGACCCCCCCCCACTGCTACTGGTATCCACAGCAAGGCTTTGTGGACACCCTGTGAGGGCTTCAGGAACCCCAGTTAAGAACCACTGTTAGAGTGTATAGTTGAGATAAGACAGAAATTGCAGTTCAACAGGAGTTAATTTCAGCTGGAGTGAGATGATTTTAACTGTTACATACCAAACAGAAGTTCATTTGTTCCATTTTTTCAGAGCTGTGAATAACTTGTTGACTGAACAATCATATCTACCAAAGGTCGAGGATTTCAGAGGTGGGGCAACAGAAGTGGGAACCATGTTTAAGGCAAAAGTTTGGGAGCAAATACTGATTGTTGTGAGTTCCCAGCTAGCAAAGCTGGAACAGGAAGGCTTGGTGGAACTAGTTTCCATTCTGAGAGGATTTGATGTAGAGAAAGCAAGACAGATAGTGGGTAGGCAATCTAAGAAGACATGGGAAGGAAATCTAGAACACTTGTTGGATGTATTTTGCGTTCTGGCTCAGTGAATTAATTATATGTTGTTCCTTTAAGCGCAACCCAATATAATCTTCCTAGCTCTCTTCACTTGGCCTAGAAGAAGTAATTAACTGCTGCATGCATGGATTAAGGATCTGCCAAGAATCTGTCTAGTTCTGCTAAGTTATCAGCTCCTGCATGGAGGCTGCCTGAAATAGTCAAGGATAGGTTCAATAGGTAACACAGCTGATGCAAACAGAAATGGCTGGTCAATCTATTAACGATATCATTTTGGTTCCTCCTGTGATAACTGCTTAGAGGCTGAAGTTGTGATAGCCACACATACGATTTCTTCATTAGCAAGATGTGACAACATTGACTGGGGATGGTATAATATGGAACACCTGGGGGCAACAGTTAAAAGAAGGGTGTTTGAGATAGCCACAAGAATAAAATCTAATGGAAATGCTTCTTTGTTTTATTTCTGTACTTCAGTATGCCCAAAGAACTTACACAGCAAAACAGACAGATTTTAAAAAACTGAAATAATGTTATTTCAAGTGCTTGATTTAGTAAAAATGTGTTTGCTTTATGCCTAAAAGCTAGCACTATTGGTGCTTTGGGCTGGGAGGTTCATTTCATAATTGTAATACCACTTTTCAAAAGTTTTTTCGCATATTTTAGAAGCTACCTCAATCTCTGAAAAAGCTGGCAGTTGGAGCAAGGCATATTGGCCACTTGATTATAACAGATAACAGGCAAATGGATTGGTATTGGAAGGAGGATCTTTCTAAATTGTTTAGGTTTAACCTGTCTTAGATCATTTAACAGATTTCTGGTCACAACATTTTAGTCTGGAAGACTGTCATCTGTAGACCTGCCTTAAGTTATTTTAGGAAGTGTGAGAGAGTATAGTAGATTTGTACTGAAGTAGAGTTATGAAATTGGCAAGGCAGAAGCTGAGCAACAACTGGTCCCACATCCACTCATCCATACATAGGATCTAACAGTATGACAGTAATTATGACAAAGCAAACAAAATCTGCAAGCATGAAAACTGGCAATCAGTATAAGCATGCATATTAACCTTGAAGCCCTACTGTAAGAACCTGGAAGCAGTGACAGCAGTGAACTTGGGAGAAAAAAAACTTTAGTTTTTTTAATTGTAATTCTCAGAACTCCCCAGCAAGCATGACCATGGGGCATGCTGGCTAGTGGATTTGGGGTATGGTTCTCAAAAAGATGAAATTTTTCTATCTCTGTGAACAGAGTATGCGACATCCTGTTTTTAATTCCTTATTATAGAAGAAGAATAAGCATGGATCTGTCAGGCAATCATCGCTTGTCAGCTTTTGGGTTTTGAAAGTCGTTAGAATCTTTGGGTAGTCTGAGCCTGTATGAATTTTCTCACCCTCATACAAGTCCCAGTAAGTTTAAGGACCACAGCCTTTTAAAGAACAAAACAAAAATTCTGCTTTTCCTCTGAAGAACTCATGTTTTTAATTGTCTTTCCTCCACATAGCAACTGTAGAGTACAGGTTAATCTGAAAGAAAGGATAGTCACTAATTGTCCTGGCTGAACACAGTTTGACCCAGAGCTTAGAAAAATTTAGACTGCAGCTCTGAGAATCCCCCAGTGGCCATGACCTCTGGGATGAGAAGTCTCAAAAAGTGATGTTTCAAGTTTTGGTTTGAACATGCTGTCTATTACACCACTTGAGGTGTTCATCTTGCAGCCCTGCTGGTGCTTGAACATTAGCCTGCATGGCAGAAATCATGGGGCCAAAGAATAAACTGTTGCTTTGCTTTGATCTGGTTAGAAAATCTTAAAACTATGGTGTAATAGGTAGTATATTGCACTAGGTTCAGGAAACCTGGGTTCAGATTCCGATTTGGCTATGGAGCTTGCTGGCTGAATTTAGACTAGTTACAATCTCTCAGTTTTAACCTACCTCACAGGTTTGTTTTGATGACAAAAATGGGGAGGAAGACCACAGAACCACCTTCAGCTCCTTGCAGGAAAGGAGAGATATGGATGCAAAAAGTAAACTTTGTAGCAAGTATACATGGGGAGAGCTTCCTAGTCATTCCAGCTATGAATGTCTCACATTTGTCTTGAGGAGTTATGGCTGTAATATGTGCATCTCTCTATCTTGAAGTTAAATTTGCAGAAGAGGAGCAGTTAAGGAACAATTCCCCTTCCCCCACCCCATGATGCCATGCAATATATATATCCCCTGTAAATTAAAGTTCTCTCTAGTATCTACTAAAAAAAATAGGCGAAAGAAATGAAGCTTTGCCATTTTCCAATGAAAACTGTAAAACACTGATTGAAAAATCATTGCCTAGTTCCAGCCCAGATGTGACGAGATATTAATCCACCCGGCTTGACAAACTGCCCTTGAGTACCTGAACTTTAGAGCTATTAGCGCTGAGCGACGGGGAGACAGGCAGGGGAACAGCGAACTGCCGAATGGATGTGACAACAGTAAATGCACTCAAGAATAACCAGTTGAGAACAAAATGCATCCTTAATGCCTGTGACAGAAGAGGCTGTTTACTTTGCTGGCTGGGAGAAGTGGGGCCTAAGCAGAAATCAGTGTGCTCCTCTCTGGCTCCTAGTCTTGAAAATGACTGGATAAATGGGAAAGCAAATGTGGCAAAAGATGAGCAAGAAGAGAGGAAACAGAATAAGATGGGCTCTTCTGCTGTATTAATGGTGAAGAGGCTATATTTAGGATGTGTACGTGCGTGCAAAGAACTGCACATTGCAGTAATCTGGTAGGAAGATGCTAGTGAGATGGTGTTGGTGCATGTTGGGCCATTCCCTGTTGGTGACAGTGGGCATGGGTCCTCTGCAGTTCCAGGTTTACTTTTCGTTAGATCATATGATTTTTTAAAACTTTCTCCAATCATTGAAAGATCAAAAAAAAAAACTTTTTTAAAGTTGTTTTGAGCTGTTTAAAATTCCTTTAAGGATGTTTTGAAGTTGCCATGAACTGTCCAGAGACATTTGACTATATGGCAGAAACAAATATTTGAATAAGTAAGTAAGTAAGTAAATTTGCATGAAATAGTAGTTGAGGTCCCAGTCTCTTTGCCCCAACTTTGGCCCTTCCAGTGTGTAGTTTTCCCTCTACATTCATGGGTTTGACTCTTGCAAATTTGATTATTCACAAAGTGTCCATGCCTCTCCCTGCAATTCTCCTCTTCCGATTCCCTTGCATTTTGCTGGCATGGATAAAGAAGGCAAGTGTGCCTAGGCAAAAGGTACAGCACTGGGATGGGGGAGAGACGTGGCCATGCACAAATTTTCCTTCTGCCCTCAGGAGCTCCCCCTACTTCTGTTGCCTCTGGCCCCAGCTCTAATAACTCACACCAAGGCAAAAAAGTAAGGGAACAGTGGGGGAGGAAGGCACAGTGCACTTTCCTTCTGCCCTCTGGAGCTCCTTCCTTCCATTGCTTTGCTTCTGCCCCAGCACTGGAGACTCTCAAAAAGGCAAAAGTTAAGGCAATGAGGCAGGAGAAGGCATGCATGCACATACTTTCCTTATGCCCTCTGAAGCTCTCCTCTCCCATTGTTTTGCCTCTGCCCTCGTGAGAACTCGTGTGGAGGCAAAAGGTAAAGCAATTGGGGGGCACACATACTCCTTCCTTCTCCCACTGGAGTTCCCCCCTCTCACTCCTTTGCCTCTGGCCCGAGCATAGAGAAGGAAGGTTCCCATGCCAGAGCCCTGGAAAGGAATGAGAGGGGGATTGTAGGTGGGGATTTTTCCACTTTTGTGAGGGTTCTGTGCCCTGAACCCTTGTGAATGTGGAGAGGCCACTGTACTTTGCAATGAACTGCCCTATAGCAGCTCAGATTGATCGATAGCCTACTTTACAGCTGGAAAGAGTGGTGCATACACACACATTTTAAAGCCCTTCCTCATGATCAAGAAAGACATGACAGAAAACAAAGGGAGAGCAGAAGAGAAGAGGAAAATTAAAAGAATAAGAACTTGTGTCTGGCTTAAGATTAGTAGTTCCTCAGTGCTAGAATGGCTGCTGATTGGCAACTGTGAAGAGGCAAAGCCTGAATGAGTTGGCCATCCAGGATGGCTGTAAGGAGTTGGGAAATGTTGGCACTCTAGATTAGTGGTTCTGAAACTTTGGTTTTCAAGGGTTTTTTTGAACTTCAGCTCCCCAGAGCCACAGGCAACTTAACTGATATCAGAAGTTCTGTGTGCTAAAGCTCAAAATACCTGGACAATAAATGTCTCAGAACCTCTACTGATGTATTGCTGTCATCTTCAGCCACACTCGCTAGGGCTTAAAGAGAGTTTCAGTCCCTACATTTCCCAGCTCTGTTCTACAGCCTGCTACACCATCATATTCTTTGTGGCTGCTGCATGGCAGTTGGAGCAAAAAGCCAAATAGAGCTTGCTTCTCAGGAGAAAAGAGACACCTGAGAAATGATATGGATGTCATCTTTAAATATTGGAAGGGATGTTATACAGAACAGTTCTACTTAAACAGCTGGTTCCAGGACCAGTGCTGGTCCCTGAGCCACTGGCTGCTGGTTACTGGCAATTGTGGAATTGTAGTCAATGGACACAAATATATTGCTGATCCCAGGCGTACTGGGTGAAAGTGATTGTTGGTTTCCCATATCCAATAGCCTGAGGAGCATTGGTGTAGAGCATGGAATGAGCTAGTTTTTTGCCGCTTCAGAATGCAAACCAGTTGGTTCAAATTAGGAGAAAAGAGATTCCACCTACACATCAGGAAGAAATATTTCCTGCAAAAGCTATTTGACAGTAGAATAAACTGCCTCAAAGGGAGATGGTCTTGTTTAGAGGCTTTTAAACAGAATTTGGACAGGCAGCTCTCAGAAATCCCCTAGTTGTATATTTTGGCAGAGGTTTGGGCCAGGTGTCCTTGGTTGATCTCTTCTAACTGCATGATTTTATGGAGGTAACTCTGTGTTCTTTGTGTCCCACTTCTTCAGGCTTCTGGGTGACACAATTTTGTCCGCCTGAAACTTAGCATGGCCTGCTCTGACTGGCAAATTCTCTCCAGGGAGAGGGCAGTCAGTATCCTCTTCTATTTTGAACCTTGCACAAAAGCCTCTGTGACTGGAACCAAGCACTCAGTGATGACATTGTTGTTTTAACTGTGTTTATCACAGCAGCTTGCATGTAGAAATTAACCGGAGTCGGCACCCTTTTCTCCGCTTCTCCCTGCATGGGCTGCACCAATCAGTTCCCCGAGGTTTTGTGATTAATCATTTCAGTTCCTATGCATACGTGATGTTTTGGAGTCACTCAAACACCTTTCCAGCTCTGCCTTCTCAGTTCTTCAGGAGGGGCAGAAAAGTTAATTACGCTGTCTGTCTCAAAGTCAGGAAAGAGACCTGCCATCAACTCCTCAGCGTTCCTGCTCCAGCAATGAGTGAGCACACAGTAGGGGCAGCTGGATCTAATTAGGAGCCGGCAACCCTGTGGTTTCAGCAACAGCTGCTCAAGAATGGATAATGGTCATAGCTTCCAACACAACCTGCTTGCTTGCATTAGAGGTTTGTTTTGGGTTTTTTTTTGTCATTTGGAGAGAAGGCTAGCTGAACAAGTATTAACAGGAACAAAGATTTCACAGGCGATGCGGCAACCCTGAGGAGTTCTTAATTGAATTGTTTGCTCTTATATTACTTCTATCCCAACTATGACCTAGATGTGCCCTTTTCAGCAGAACTGAGGTTTTGAAAAAAGGGCCAATTTGCACAGAAAAAGAAAAGGTGTCACATTAAGTTGGAAACATAAAGTTGGTGAATAATTGAAGTGCGTATTGATACCACTGTGCCTTGTTGTTGTTCTGTGACTTCATTTCTGATTTTATGGTGACCCTAAGGTAAAGCTATCACAGGGTTTTCTTGGCAAAGCTTGTTCAGAGAGGGTTTGCTTTTGCCTTCCTCTGAGGCTGAGAGAGTGTGACTTGCCCAGGGTCTTCCAGTGGATTTCTATGGCTGAATGGGGATTTTAAGACTGGCTTCCAGTCATAGTCCCAGCATCCAACCACTATACCCAGCTGGCTCTTCACTGTGTCTAGACTCTGGAATTTAGCACTTGGAGAAGGTTCCTCCCCAATACACAACTCCATTAATTCCCCGGCTATGCTGGCTGGAAGATTCTGGGAACTGCAATCCAAAAAAGTAACTTCTCCAGGTTCTGCATCATTCTTATGGGAAACCTTCCCTGCTTACTTGTGGATAACATAAGTAAGGGATGTCATGTTGAGGAGGGAGCAGGCTTGTTCTCTACCGCTCCAGAGACTAGGACAAGGAGCAATGGATTCAAGCTGCAGGAAAGGAGATTCCACTTGAACCTCAGGAAGAACTTCCTGATGGTCAGAGCTGTCAAACAGTGGAATCTGCTGCCTCGGAGTGTGGTAAAGTCTGCTTCTTTGGAGGTTTTTAAGCAGAGGCTGGATGACCACCTGTTGGGAATGATTTGATGGGTGTTCCTGCATAGCAGGAGGTTGGACTTGATGGGCCCTGTGGTCTCTTCCAACTCTATGGTTCTATGAACATTTCAGAAACTGGTTGAGACATTCTTTCTGTAGGAATGTACTTGGTATGTGATGTTTATTTGCTGTTTTAAATCTGTCTCTGTTTTGAATGTTTTATTTTTTTAAAAACAAACAGCTGCTATTTATCTACAGCTATTTTTGTGGTTTAAAATTTAATATTTATATTGTAGATGGAAAAAATGTAGGATGCCTTTAATTTTATTTTTTCTTTTCTTTTTTTTTAAAAAAAAAATCCTATGAATTTGTTGGCGCTGAATGCCTTAGAGAAAAAGTGGAATATATAAAAAAGTTCATGGATAGAAAATGTTCATATGTTTCATTTTTTTTATTTTGTAAGATTGATTTTTAAACAATGGCAGTAAAACTAAAGAAATAAAGGAAAATACCAAATTAAGGAAAGTGCCAAATTAAGGAAAATACCAAACTTGTGACAAATATAACAAAAAAATTTCCCATGCAGCAAAAAATGCATGCAAAGTATAGAAAATAGATGGATAATGTGTGATCCTCTACACTTTTAGAAAAATGGACATTCAGATTTTTTTTTTAAAAAAAGCAGATGGACATTAAAACGGGCACACGTGAGACAATTTGGTGATCATTCATTTCATTCACTCATAAAGAAACATCCTTTCACTGGCCACCATCTTTAATAATTAAAAACTGGAAAAATCTGTTTTGATCATCTCAAAACGACTCAGTGTGTCTAAAAATTATGTCCCAGCTATTAGGGCTTTACGTTCATTGATCTACTTTTAACTGCTCATCTTCTCTGTTTACTTTGTTACTTTTCTTGTTGTTGTTCAGGATGTGTCAATTTAATATTTTTCATATAAATTCAGCAAAACTAAATTTTTTTTTTAAAAAAAGGGACAAGCAAAACAAAAGGAGGTATATTGTCCCTTTAAGAAGGGCTGAGCCACAGTGACTTGGGTATGGCTAGAGGTTGAACAGATGCTTGACTTTTTTGCAGGGTCTGCATAGTAAAACAATATCTGTGGGTATAAAAGCTTTAATTAGGCTTGCCAGGTGCCTTTCATTACAAAGCTTATCCCCTACTTGAGGGTTGGAAAACTTTTCTTTTTGTTCCCTCTGAACAAATCTTGGCAAGAAAACCCCGTGATAGGTTTGGCTTAGGGTTGCAAAATGATATAAAGGAACACAGTAACAACAAACCTCTTGCAAGCTCTTTCTTTTAGAACCTTTAGTTAAGTCTGTAGGAATACAGAGGTTGTTGTTCACAACAATATAGAAAGTATAGCAACAAATGGGGTACGCTAGGCTGGGAACGTAATTCCAGAGCCTGGAGGTAGCCACTGGGAAAGCCGTATGTTGAGTCCCCATCAGTTGTGTCTGTGAAGGTGGTAGAGATGAGAGAAGGACCTTTTTGATGATCTTAGGGCCCTGGAGATACAGTATCTGATAGCCTGGACTTATCCCATATACAGCTTTATATGCCATTAATGCAGTCATGCATCCTATGGGAGCCACCAAGCAGTGAGTGAGCAGAATTGAACTATTCTCAAATAAACACACTTTAACCCAGCCTTCCCCAACCTTGTATCCTCCAGATGTGCTGGAATTAAACTCGCTTCCAAAAATGTGGAAGGATTCCTAGCTAAAATAATGTCGGTGCTCCCCAACAGTACTCTGATAAAATGCCTTTTTACCGCAATTGTAATTACAGTTTGAATATCCCTTATCCAAGATGCTTGGGACCAGAAACGTTTCAGATTTTGGATTTTTCAGATTTTGGAATATTTGCATGTAAATAATGAGAATTTTTTGCGATGGCATTGTTACCCCATTGGCATACCCTATCCCGGAGACTATAAATTTGATATCAGATATACCTACCATGCCAGAGAGGTTGCCCGGATGGGCACATAGGCAAAGAGGTCGAACAACTGAAAACAGGTCAAGACCAGAAAAATCCCCAGTCACATAGCCCAAGGAGACCTCAAGCTGTGCAAATCCATGAAGACAAAGGGTCCTCAGCCAAGAGTAGCCAACTTGAGGGGATTAGTGTGTTTTCCCCAGGTTGAGCAACTGTGATTCTGGAAAAATCCTACAAGGTGAGGTCCATGTATATAACCTTATACTGCACCCCTTTGCAACTGAAACCCTGAAACGTTTGCAACACAGCATATAACCCATCACGCAAACCAAGTTGCCATTGTTTGGCATTCCTTCCTTTGCTGTGAACATTGTTCTCCTTGGGAGAGGGCCTTCCCTCGGGGTACATTCTGCCCTATAAGTAGTCCTAGTTTTTGAAGGTCTCTTCAGAGAACTCCCTGCCACACTAGCAGACCGGCACTCTGTTAGTTGAGTAATCCTCTCAGCCATCTCTTTGCTGAGCTCCATTTGTCTCGCCACTTCCCAAACCAAAGACTTCAGGATAGGTGTAGTATCACCGCCTCTACAATCCCTATATCCCCTATCCATTTTTCACCTCTTTTCCTTCTCAATAGGCCGTGTGTGTGTGTGTATGTGTGTGTGTTAGTGCTTTGGTATGTGAGAACATTTTCATTTAATAAAGTTCATTTATTTGATACGTTTGTCTGGCTTTTTGGCTTGGCCTGACCCTGAAAAGTTGAGTAGATCCTGCTGGGTTACCCTGCCCCTTGTTTAGCTGATGCCAGTGCTCTGCTAATTTCCCCAACCTTTATAATTTGGAGCAAATCAAGGTGTCCCCCTCCAGAAGTCAGGGTAACAGGATCCAAATCTAGATGCAAAATTCATTTAAGTTTCATGTATACTGCATACACCTAGCCTGGAGATAATTTTATGCAATATTTTTAATAATTTTGCACATGAAACAAATTTTAGTACATTGAATTTTGGCACTCAAAAAGTTTCAATTTTGGAGCACTTCAGATTTTGGATCAGGGATGCTCTGTCTGTATTACAATACAACTCTCCTTGCTAACCAGATTTGAAAATACCAGCTTTTTCCTCTCCTCACTATCCCTTGCATCCCAGTCACCTTGAAGCAAAGTGTCCTCTGTTTCTTTCCATAGGTCTAAAACATTTTGAGAATGTTTTTCACTCTTGATGTACTGAAATAATGGGAATAGGATTGGTGTTTGCCTTTTATAGAGAAACTTATTTCTAACAGTTTCCCTTTTTGTGAATCTAATTGCTTCAGGTTCACCAAGAATTCACAGGCAATTGCTTTCTTGCTGGTGCCGGTATTGTAAGCACTTTATATTCAGGGTTGCTGACCTGAATCTGTTTTCTCACACAGTAATTTTGTAGCCTTGTGGAGCTTAGAAAAGCTGACAGCGATGGGAGAGGCAATATCCATCAGTTAGATTGCCGACATTTTGCCTTACATCCTTTAAAGCTAAATTTGGAGGAGGTGGTGGAGGAAATATTATTATTGATAGAAAGCTGAGGTCTAAACAATTCTGTATATTCCAGTGATGAAGAACACTTTGAATTGTCTTCATTGCAGTGTTATATTAATAATCTAATCTAATAAATTTCCATCATGCCATCCCTTTGCATCTCACTCTGTACTGTGTGTGTGTGTGTGTGTGTATTCAACTTGCCTTTCAGGTTATGGTGACCTCATGCATTTCATAGGGTTTTCTTAAGCAAGGAATACATAGCAGTGGTTTTGCCAGTTCCTTCCTCTGAAAAACAGCCTACAGCACCTGGTATTCATTGGCAATCTCCCCACAAAAGCCTAAAACCAAGTGCTAGTCCCAGAGTTGGCTCAGTTTTTGAATGGTTAAGGCAATACATATGTAAATGTCCTTGATTCAGTTTGTTTACTCTAATTGGGATTGCCAGTTGAAATTACACTGTAGAAAATACAAATACGTGCCCCAAGAAGCTCAAATCTAATGAGAGAGAATAAAGAAGAGCAAAGTGAATGATGAGCATAGGAAAAAGTTGATTTATAGGCTCATTGTAATCGGTGGTGGTCATGGAGAAAAGATATTAAGCACTAAGATCTTTGGAAAACATAGTTTTTGAGAAGTAAGAGGAGTGTTGGCATGGGTGATACAGAATCCATTACAAACTAGAAGCTGTGAAAACAAATAGATCACAAAAAGTTATCCAGTGACACACACTCTATCTGTATTGTGCTTCTTGAATCTAATGTCTGATTTGCGTCCCCAGGTTGGAGTAATGGTTGATTTTAAAATACATAGACCGGATGAGGTTATGGATTGAACAATGAATCTCCAATTGTTCTCATACAAATATGTATTTTCTAAATTACTTGGTAGAGGTTATTTGCCTCTTAGCAGACTAACTATTCTTTATATAAAGCAGTTGGAATGATTAAAATCTGGACTCTTGTCTTTTTTAATGTGCGTGATTATAACATGTGTGCTGTTTCATTCACATTTGCACTTGTGATTTCGGAAACAGAACCAGGCATCTGTAATTATCAGTTAATGTGGAGGGAAAGTAATGCATGCAATGTGTGCACATAACCCATATGCTTCGGGTTTTATATTTGCTTATTTATGTAGCAGGAACAGTGGAAAGGTATTTTTCCAACATTAAAGAGAGCAGGTGTGATCAGGAGATTTATAAGACATTATAAAGTTAAACATCTCTGTGTGCATTTTCAATAACCTCTTTCTAACAGTAAATGGCAATCTTGTTTGATGAAGGTGTCCCCTGAAAGGTTCTTTTGAGACTCTTATACTATTCCCCTCATGCCTAAATGTAGTTGACCAAGATTGTAAAGCATGGAAGCTCTTGATCCTGTGATGTTTGATACCACATGCCTTGATACTGGCTGCTTTTTACATTCCCTTCTAAATTAGCAGCATAAAGTGTCAAAGCATGTAGAGAGGGTGGGAAGGTGGAAGGGTGCAGATGGCAATGAAGCAACTTTGTTCTTTGAATTTTGCCCTTTGGCTGCATACCTTCCAACATTTCACAGATGAAAACTAGGATATGTGCAGCCAAGCAACATCAAAATACAGTCAGGACGGCAAAGGTTGTTAATGAAGAAGATATGAACATTGAACTTAGTTGGCAGCAATATAAGTAAACTAAGTCCAAAAGGAGAAAAGAGGAGGAAGAGGGGAGGAGGAAGAAGAGAGAGAAACTGAGACATTTTAAAAGCAGCTGAAAAAGTGGGATGACAATTAATTGGGACTGTCCCTGGGAAATCAGGATAGTTGGAAGGTAGTTACTTGCACTTGCAGCAGTTGGGGTGCAGGGAATGCATCTACTGGTGGTTGTCCATTAAGCAGTTGGCTACTTATTATATGATTGTTGTATTTTATTGGAGGGTGAGAGAACTTCCGGGATGCTTATCCATTACTTATTTATTGAACGTTCACACTTTTGGTGAAAAGCCTCTTCTTCAGCAACCAGTAAGTTGGCAAAATCCTGTCTGAACAAAAAGGTCTGTCCCTGCTGGCCAAGACTACAGGGAGGGGTCCAGCCTGGCGTCACTCATTGGGGAGTTCAACAGCCACAAAATGGCTCCCAAGAAAATGTTCTCTAGCACTGGATGTGTTTCTGATAGAAGTGCCTCTTCTGATGACCTCTGAGTCTGGGCAGGATTATAAAGGAAACTAGATCCATCCTGAGAATGTTCTTCCTCAGATGCTAAAACAGTCTGGCTTGGCCCAAGGCATTATGCTCCTTGCTTTGGTGAACAGAGAGTTGCATTTGGTGTTCTCAGGCAGCAGCATGTCTTTGGGTGGCCCTGGCAGTCCTGTTGATAGCTTAGTAAAGAGTTTTCTTTGGCAAAGAAGGTAGTTAAGTATCTGCAATGGCAAGGGAGTAAAAAAAAACAACACTTTTAGTATGAGGTAGGATAAGTAATGGAAATCAGGAAGAGAGTTTAGATTGGGACGACTAGCCCCAGCAATTCTGAGGGCTGATTCCCCCCCCCTTCTGAGGACTGCATTGATTGTTGAAAATGCAAAAAGGAGGGTATATTTTGATGTTAACACAGATCTTTGACTTACCATAGCACACAATTCCACCACCGTCACCATAGAAAGATAATGTTGAGGTGAGCTATGCTAACATCAAAGTCAAAATGGATAACCCGAGGCCATTGTACTTTGAGTGTATTGTGAGATGACAAAACTTGTCAGAAAAGATAACAATGCTCAAGAAAGTAGGGAGCAGTAGTAGAAGAGGAATGTCATAACACAAGGGGATTGACTTAGTCTAAGAAGCCACAGCCCTGAGTGTGCAAGATCTAAGCAGGTGTATGCCAGGGTCTCTGGAGGTCTGTTTTTCACAGGGTCACTGTAAGTCAAAGCCAATTTGAAGACAATTAACCAGAATGATAGATTTTTTAAATGTTAAACAGTTCAGTGGGGGCAGTCTTTTTAAAAAGTGAATTTACATACTTGAAACCTTCTAGATAAGGTAGTCTGGGCGTTCTAGGAGGGCTTCAAGTCCAACAAAGTAGCTTTGACCAAGGTCTTACTTTTCCCACCCCTGGCTTAAACTGTGGCTAGAAGAGGTGTTCAGATTGGGGGCAATGGTACTGTTGATTTTTTTTTAATACGTAAAGTAAAAAAGGAGTAGCACATGGACTTTGGAAAGAGTGGAGTATTTTTTTAAAAAAAGAGTGTAAGCACTTGTCCATTTCAGAATGGGTGATATGGAGCTGATGGTTTGTGTACATCTAGATCAATTAAGAAACAGCCTCCCTCAGAAGAGTTTAACAGAAGTAACATGCCTCAATCTTCAGTGCATCAGTGGCTGAGACTGACTTAAATTAAGAGAAAGTGACAGCATCAAATTACACACTTAAGAATTTTACTAATTGCTTCTAGAATAAACACTTGAAGTACCTACATCGTAAATCACAAATGAAAAGATTAGGTAAGAGGAAGAGCTCCTTTGAGCTTTCAACTCACCATCTTGAAGCTGAGAACAAAGGAAGGAGAAAAGAGAAAGTAGACAGAGAAGGGGAGCTTCTATATGACTACCAACCCTCAATGTCTCTGGGGTCACATGGTCTAATTGCTTAGATACACAAAGTATTTATGATCTTGCATTGTGATAGATGGAAGAACAAATGGAGAAACTTGAGCTATGAACTCAAGGTAGGCATGCAGGAGACCCTATACTGTCTAAAATCCCCCAATTGCTCCAACAGCAATGGCTGTGTGTCTGAATGCTTTATTTTTCAACAACTTTTATCCTGCTTTTCTTCCCACACAGGATCCATGGTTCCTTACAAGAGATTAAAAACAAAACACACTTAAAATATAAGAATTTTTAAAAGCCAATTATGTTAAAAACATGTTTTATTAAAATACAAATAAACAATCATATGAAAAACAATTATATTAAAAGTTAAAATAGTTTAAAACACACTTAAAACATAGTTTTTTTAAAAAAAGCTGAAAGAACAGCACACCTTATTAAAAAGATCCTACTGCCTGAAGCATCTGTGAAAAGAAAGATTTCTATTTGCTGAGCAGAGAAAGGGCCAGCCAAACCTCCCATGAGACAGTTTCCGCAAGCTGGGGGCAGCCATTAATTTCTCCCTTGTTACCACCAAATATGCCTGTGATGGTGGTAGGACAGAGAAGAAGCCTTCCCCTGAAGATCTTAAAATTTAGACAGGTTCATATTGGAAGTTAGGGTCTTTCAGATGGTCGGGACCCAAGACTTGTAGAGCTTTAAGGGTCATACTCAACACTAGTCCATTTGAGTTTTGATAGTTCTGTTCCATAGTGACTACCACATATTCAGATGGATTTAAAAGAAGATTCAGACACGTTTGTGGATGATAAGATGATTAATGGCCATTATTCATAATGACAATATAACCACTGTCAGGATCAGGGGGAGCATCATTCTCAACATCAGTTGTCAGGGAGCAACAGTAGGAGAAGGTATATATGGACATCTGATATATGGACATCTGACCTCTGTGCAAACAGAACACTGAACTGAACAGGCCAGGTCTGGGAAATGTGTGGCTTGCCAGCTGTTGTCAGATTGCAGTTCCTCTCAGCCATAGTTACTATAGACAGTGATTGGGGATGATAGGAACTGAGATCAAAGGATATGTCCTCCCCTGGTCTATCTAGGGCATTCTGGAGATAAGCCTTTGGCTTTGATCCAACAAGCCTCTTCTAATGATTTTCTCTCAAACTAAGCTGTGAGGCCCCATGAATATTAAGACTTTGAAAATACTTTTTTTTTCTGAATTCACATCTGCTGTGGAGAAAATCTGAGGCATGAATAAAGACAGCCTTTCTCCCCTTACAGCACAGTCCTATATGTACCAAAGAAGGAAAGTCCCATTGAACATTATGGGGTCTGTTTCCATGTTGAGCATGTATAGTACCTCAGCATTTAAGTTTGATTCATGTTTGAGTGAAATGAGTTCAAATGGCTCCAGGGAGATTATGACTTACATAGCAATAGAAGAAGAAAAAAGTTGTGTTTTGAACAAGTTTCTGTTCATTGAGAATTGTGTGGTTGTTGCATTTGGTGCTTGAAATAATGACACCCCTTCTCCCTTTTCACAACACGATCCAAATGGCATAGTTCATTGGTTTCCTTAGACACGGGAGTTCATCAGTCATGAAACCTCCCAGATTTCTCCATTTATCTGCTTGTCAGGATAAATGATAAAGCCAGGAGGCTGCCAGGATAATGATGGACTGCTGTGGCAAATGGATGGCCACCTTAAACTGTCAGAAACATAATGTGGATGGTAATGAGAACCAGAAGTAGAGCTCCTCCTGCCAGGTTTCATGTTGTTCACATGATGACCCCCCCCCCTTTTTTTTTTTTTTGGTGGGAGAGGGGTGGGTCTAATTTAGCTGCTATGGAGGAAGAACATTTTTCAGGACAGTGGATTGGGAGTCAGCTCATTTTTTAATATCCATAATTATTTCCTCCTTATAAACCACCCTTTTACTAATTTGAACTGTATTGTCGTTGTGTTTTTTCAAATCATTTCTGACTTAAGGTGACCCCAAGGTGAACCTATCACAGGTTTTTCTTGACATAATTTTTTTCAGAGGAATTTGCCCCTGCCTTCCTCTGAGGCTGAGAGTGTATGACTTTTTCAAGGTCCCACAGTGGGTTTCCATGGCCAAGCAGGGATTCAAACTCTGGCCTTCCAGTCCAACACTCAAGCCACTGCCCCACCTTAAGTCTGTGGGCAACTTTATGGTGCTGAGGTACTGAGTGATCAAATTTTACCATTACACTACTGACTTGAACACACTTGCAATGACTGGATGTCTTCTGCTGCAGCTTAGGAAAGCAGGGTCATTCAAAAAGTGCAGAACACGCTTGGGCGCACACACAGCAGTATCATCCAACAACGAGCAACTGTGGAGAGGACTGCTGAAGTTCACCAGCATCTGCTGCCTGAGATGGTTGCCTCATTCTGTCCAATGGTAGGCTGGCCCTGTCGTTGTGCTTTGTACATGATGGTATTCCAGATGTTTGAGGTTCAGTTGCCAGGATCTGTTATCAGTGGTCATGCTACTGGGAGCTTCTGGGAGCTGAAGTACAAAACAGCTAAAGCACAAAGACTGAGAACCCTTGATCTAGGGGATACCACTCTGAACAAGGCTGGCATAGACCTAATCGCTGTTCTGAATACATACCATATCTATTGGAGTACTTTGGTAGTGTATGGGGTCCAGCTGTTTTGAGTCCCTGACAACGTAGTAAAGCTAAGACCTGATATTCCAATTCTTTCTTCCATTCCTGTTGTGAACCTCACGTGTCAAATTTATTTATAGTTAATTTTTTTATATATATTAATCATTGATTTAGATACTCAATCAGCCTTAATTAATGGCTCTAATATTAAGGGAACCTTGGAAATGCTAAGAGCTGCAGGGTCAAATCTGGATTGTAATGGATGCTCCAGTTGTAACTATTGCTATTTAGGTGATAGAAGTAAATTAAATTGTTCTTTCAGGGTCAAGAAAGGCAGAAGCTCCTTGTCAACACCAAGTGCTTGATTTGAAGTTACAGCCTCATTATCTGTTCATGCCTTCCATAAAAATTGTGTCTGCATCTTCAAATCTAGATTCCTCTAGTGATTCCCAAACTTGGGTCTCCAGATGCTGATGGACTTCATCTTTCAGCAGCCCTAATCACCATCACCAATGGCCAGAGATTCTAGAAGTTGTAGCCAAACAATATCTGGGGTCCTAAAATTCAGAAGTGCAGATTTTAGCCAATTAGCCATCATCTTTTTCCGGTGACTGTTAGAAATACAGTATATGTCAGGTTACAGTCAAACTGCTTATTTTTGCTCTCATACCCACATAACTAGACAGAATTAACACCTCTCCCCTTCATGTAACTCTTCTTCTCATTCTCTGGTTTGTAGTGCCCATGTCAGAAGAGATACTGGCTAAGATTTTATTGGAATGAAGGTTTTCTCTTTTAATTGGAGACAGGTCCAGTGACATACTGTTGAAATTCAGGTGACAAGCAACCCATCCAAAATATTGTGAGGTGGCATGCTAAATTCTATCCATCTGTCATTAGGTAAGTATCCTTTGCCTGTGTCAGAAGATAGTCTGGAATATAATGACTGCAGAAGGATTGTGATGACAGGTGCTTCAAAACCCAGAGGGTCTTACCATTCATAACAGCTCTGAAGCTCAGATGGTAATTGACAGTATTGTAAGTTTCCATATATCACTCTCCTCTTGATGAATGGCCCATTTTTTCTTTAATTTCCAGGAAGCAAAGTGTGAAACATTAGATTGGTATTACTTTTTAAAAACATAATTCCCCCAAGGCAGCAATCTTTCTTTCTCTAGCTGCACACATATGTGGGATTGTGTACATGTATGAGAGCCAGTATGGTATAGTGGTTTGATCGCTGGTCTGCAACCCTGGAGACCAGGGTTTGATTTCCTGCTTGGCCGTGAAAAGTCAGTGGCTGACCTTGAGTGCATCACACACTCTCAGCCCCCAGAAAACCCTGTGATAAGTTGTACCTTAAGGTCACCATAAATTGGAAAAGATTTGAAGACACATAACAATGTGTAAGCCAAGCAGAACATCTTGTTGCATGGTGTGGCTGAATTCCGCTGGGGCCAGACAGTTTACCTTAATCGGGGGATGAAGAACCTTTAATTCTTCAGATGTTATTGACCAACTTGAAGAAGCCCAGATTGGAGAGCCACTGGAAAGGGATTATGGGAGTTGAAGTCCAAAGCATCTTGAGCCAAAGTTTCCCCACTGGTGCCTTAAGATACAGCCTCAGTAGCTTTCACATAGCAAGATCCGAATCCTTCCAGGATTTGACAGAACATTCATTCTTCAAGTTGTGAGTTACCTACATGCAAAGAATGCAAGAAAAAGTCTGCAAGATTGTCCTTTTTTGTGGTGTCAGAGAGCTGCTGGTTGAATTACATTGTCTGTCTGTGATAGGGAATGATTGCTCAATAGCTGTGCAACAGTTGTGGAGGTGTGCAGCTTATGGCCCAGATATGGCCCATACAGATTATCCATCTGTCCCACCAGCTTCTTCTCCATACCCTCCCCTTTTTGTTCAGGAGAAAGCTGATTCCATTATTTCTTAAGAACACTTCTAGATCCATGTCAAGCTTAGAGCCAGCCATAGGAAGTGAAGATGCAGCTGGTCCTTCCCTTAGAAGTATGCATAGCCATTAGGGAAAGGCTCAATTTAACAAAACACACAAAAGTGTTGTGTCCCATTGGCATCAACAGAAGTGTCTAGGAGTGTACTTACTGTCACATATTGCCAAACCCTAGTCTTCACTGATCATCATCAGTCCCCAGGGTTTCATCCACAGGTATTTTCTAACACTACTTAGAGATGCCAGAGATTGTGATGGGGCTGTTTGCATGCAAAATGTGCCCTCTCCTATATGCCTGTAGCCCTTTCACAAAAAGGCCTTGCTTTAGACCCTTTCTAAGTACAGCTTCTTTCTAGTTTTTGCTTCTTGACATGATTTGCTACCAAGTATGCCTTGAATATTGTACATGGATGCTGTGCCATACTCAGTGGTAGCAGAAAAAGAGGCGGGGAGCTTGGAAGGATGTACTGAAAGGCAAAGATTGTGCTCTTTGGCTCTGCCCAGAGGTTCTGCATACCTACTCAAGTGGGTGCATCACATTCATATCATTGAAGAGCTTTATGGGCATGCAAGTAGTCGTAGTAGTAGTAGTAGTAAAGTAACTTTGATTTAGTAACTTTATTGATTAGTCAGTCAACCATATCAAAGCAAGTAGCATCAAGCATTGTAAAATACAATAAAATGAGATAGGTAAAATACAGTAAAATAAGTTGAACTAGTCTAAGGTGAGATAAGATATAATGAAATACAATAAAATAAAAGACTAAGATGAAACACAATAATAATTCACCATATTATAATCAGATATGATAAAATAGAAAAACACCTTGTATTTATATGAATTCATCAGCTTTACTTGCAACCCCAATGTATTCTATAAAACATGTTCTCAGTTGAACAGCCTTAACTGTAAACTTATTAGTTCTAATGACTACGTATATACTTGCCTTATGGTCATTCACATACTTGCAGAGTTGGTCCTCCACCAAGTGAAATGGAAAGGTATGCTCCAACTGAATATCATGATTCCACTTTTACATTGTACCTACAATCTAATATTCTATCATGCATTACAAAAAGTAAAATTATTCTTCACTACCCAATGCTATAGCAGTACTGTTAGTCATAGAATCAGGCCACTATTAAGAAGACAGCAGCTTGTTCGCCAGGGAACAAGGAGTAGGTACACCTAGTTGTTAATAGATTTCCATTAAAACACCCTCCAGCATTTCACAAATGAAAACCAGGAAATGTGTGGCCAAGCTACATCAGAGTGTGGTCCAGAGAGCAAAGATCATTAATGAGGAACAAGCTAGGAGAAGCTGCAGTCTCAGTTTAATGGGAAGGGCAAGATTCTGCACTGTCCTTTCCTTTCCCTGCAGTGAGTTAATTGAGTGCAAAATACTTTTGCACATTTAACTGAGTTTCTAGTGTTTGAAGTGAGCTGAAGACAAAGGGGGAAGATAGAAGGAGGAGAGAAACTGGGACCTTTTAAAAACAGCTGAAAAAGTGGGACAGCAGAGGATTAATCGTGACTGTCCCTTTTCTGTAAATATTTTCAAACAGGTTTCATGAAACCAGGGACCCTGTCACATTACACAGACAGTGCTATGATTCCACTTTGCTATAGTTGTAAAGCGGAAAAGTCAGGAAGCAGCCATACAGCTTAAATGAGGTAGAGCCATGCTGAAGAAAACAGTTTGCTTAGGCACAGAAGATGTTGAAAGTTTCTAGTCATTACAAGATATGTTAAATACTTACAGAACATTCTGAACCATATTCTAAAACATCTTGATATGGTCTGCTGATATGGTAACAGCAGACTACTGGAAGAAGATATAAAGAACAAGTATGAAATAACTTAGTTTGGAAATAGTGCTTGCTCCTTATTGGTGAGTTTGTATGTATGTCATAGATTTTGTTGCTCAGTTGCTGATATTGTATGTTTTTTTGTAAGAATTATATATAAAGCTGGTTTAATTGCTTATTTGCGGTGGAATTCTAGGCCTCCAAGCCAGAATCCATCCAACAGTATGTTGTTAAATAAAATGCTCTGTTCAGTTTACTATTTGACTCCCTTCATGAAGCTTAAAGGGTTAAAAAAAATCCTATCAACTATATCCTGGGGTTTATAGTTTGGTGAGGCGCTAGAGATCTCTAACTAAAAATTCTATCTGTCCTTAAAATGCAAAGTTCCATAGGGTGTTGTCATGGTATTTAAAGTGGAATCATAATGCTATAATTGCATAGCATGGAAGACATTTCACAAGGAAAGCATTTTCTGCATTCTTTTCTACTAGGGTGTCTGTCATCCTTTCTTGCTAGGGGTTGAATGAGGATGAGGGATGACCCAGAAATCTCTTCCTTCCTCTTTTCTGATGTTGTACATCTCTGTCATTATGTTTCTGTGAGATAAAAGATGCAGGCAAAACATTCTGCAGGTTCATTTGGTTCAGAAAAACAGGACTGATTTCAGACTAGGGGAAGGGAACTGTATTTCTTGAATAATGAGGAGTGTGGCATTCTTTTTTAAAGGGAGAGTAAAGGTGGGTCACAACCTTGGCTTTTTCATGTGCTGGACAGGTATTTATATGTTGGCCTTTCTCTTTTTTATTTTTTTGTAATGTTTTTGTATCCCATTTTAAAAAAAAACTCTTGGTGACTTACAGCAAATGCTGTAAAACTGGTAGCAGAAATAATAAAGCCAGGAAGTTCATTAAAAAACAATTGATTAAAAAGTGTGGGATGATTGGTAATCAGGGCAGATAGACATGTGTCTGTGTAGACAGATAAGTCTTTAATTGACTGCAGAAACAATGGGAATCAGCCTAATCTCTGTGGCACACATCCCATATAATGGGCACTTAAAGAACCTGGTTTGAAAAGATGGCAGGTACCATTGTGACAGAGTTTGGGAAAGTTACATTTTTGGTTTACAGCTTCCAGTAGGCCAGTGGAGCTGTAGTCCAAAAAATTAATAGCCCAAGGTGTATGTAGCAGTTAACAAGGCAACAGGCTTTTGCATATGAGTGGAATAAAGGAACATGCCCCAGATGACTGCTGGTACTCTTTGCTTGGTTGTACTGTTAACAGCATCTTCTGCTATCTCACCATGCTACAGTTGACTTTCAGCTGAGTAACTGCCAGAAAGTATGTCCCAGTTGACGTTCTGAACCTTTTGAGGCTCTCCCATCTCCAGCCTATGGCAATTTTAATATCTGATAGGAACATATGTGCTTCCCACACTGCTTAATAAATAAATAGTTATTAAGAAGAAGAGAGTGTTGCTTTATGTACATACATTTTTTGCCCAATGAGAATAAAATCAGTAGTCTTCTTGGAACAGAACTGAAAGTGCACACATGGATTTTATCCGATGTATGTTTCCCTTAAGGCCTCTCTGGATTATATCTGCTTTATTAAATTGTAACTATTAAACAAAACAGAAGGCTGCTCTCCAGAGGCTGGGATCTTTTCATTAAAAAACCGGGGAACTTTATTAACAAGAGGCATGGGCTTGGCAGGAACTTTCCTTCTGCTAGATGGTTTAGATACTTGATCTTGTAAGTTGCTTCCTGTATTGATTCAGGATTTTGAACTTTAAAGAGGCCAAAAAGAAAGACAGAGAAACAATTCTTGATGTTCATACAAGGTGTTGTTATATTTTTTAGGCCAGAGAAACGTATCGAGATAGGGCACGTTTGCACCATTATCTTTGTGTGCATCCTGTTCTTTTTCCATTTTGCTTTAGTTGTAGTTAACAGAATTGGCAGTCTCAAAGAGGGCTTCATGGTAACTCCCATGGACTCCCTTCTCCATAATATGAGAGCTGGAAATTTAAGATTTCTGGAAATTTTCAGACAAACAAAACAAAATGTTTTCACCCTCCTAATGGAATTTGGAAAAATATTGTGTGCTGCGAACCTTTTGTCTATGCTTGTTTGAATTGTTATAAGCCTCCTTGAGTCCTGAACTGAAAGAAAGGACTTGGTGACTGCCACTGGTCAAGGGACTACCACTTTGAGTAATAATGTTCTAGGGCATCATCTCAGTTTTTTCAAGGCAGTGGTGATATCCAACATAGTTTCCCTGTGGTCTGCATAAACTGTGTGTCCCAGAGTACCTCCAATAATTCATATGAAATGCCCAAGGATTGTGTGGTAGAGAAACTGTTTTTTTCCCTAGAAGAAAGAAAGAAAGGGTAGAAATTCAGAGCTTCTCATGTGAAGGTTATACAAATGAAATTCTTTTCGAACAGTCAAGCCCAGAGAAGTATGATAGTTATGAGCAGGAAACCATAGCCATTGTGTTAATATGATGTCTCTGGAAGGTAATTTTAAAAAGTGGGAGAGATCAGAATGATAATGTGGTCTCCTTGAAGACAGATATTATTTGGATGGAGTTTAATGGGTCTGTTTTGCAATATTTATTAAAATGATGGTTCTGCTTTGGGTGGGAGAAGATTTTGGTTGTAACTAGATACAATGGGAAACTGTTAAGCAAAACAAGATTTTCAGCAATAGGAAAGCCAGGTTCCCAAGTTCCCAGTTTATGCAGTGCTTATGCTCTGATTTTTCAATTACACCGATGGCTGGTTGTCCCCCTTCCCCAGTCCCTGCCAGAGTTATTTGTTCATTCTCTCAGTAAGACTGGATGATGAAAGAAACTCCAGCTATTTGTGCGATTTTGAGGAGTGGAAGGAAAAGAGAATTGTTCATTGCAACTGTTAATTTAAGTTCCAGAAACCATTTCTCTCCCCCGCCGCCTCCTCTCTATATGACAACTGGCTTTTATATGGACAGTGGGAGTTGCTTCAAACATTCCAGCGTTTCCCCTGCATAAAGTATTTCTAGGTAGGCATTAGTATGCTGCCTGCTTTCAGGCATTCACATTTGTTCCATGTGGTGGAGAATGGGTACGATTTGTAGCAGAATGTTCTATTCCCTGTCCAGCACATGTTTGTCTGGATGTCTGTAGAGAGCTTTTCATGTGCAACACAGTATGTGCAGCAGCTCCTTGCAGATGTTTGAACACATATCCTCCAGTTGTCCTGATTTGGCAGGGAAAGTCCCAATTATCCCCTGTCACCCCCACTTTTCCAACTGTTTTTAAAATATTCTAGTTTCTCTTTCCTCCCACTTTCCCCTGTTGTCTTCCTAGTTTACTTCAGTTGCTGCAAATTGAGAAGAGATTGCAAAAAAAGTTTCCACTCACAGGGGAAAGGAAGAGGGTAGAATCTTATACTTCCCAGGAGACTCAGGCAACAATAAACTGCTGTATCCTCTCCAACCTTATGTGCTCTTCATTATTACTAATTTTTGCCATCTTGACACAGTCTGACGTTGCTTGGCCACATGTTGTCCTGGCTTTGATCTCTGGAATGTTGCAGGGTATATGAATGAAACAAAGCAGAAAAATTATGTGAACACACAGCTTGCATGTTCTGGCTATTTAGGAGGGCCACACTGTGCCAATTAGCCAAATGTGCACTGTACGCTTGTTATAGGTGGGCACACTGGTGAATGGTTTGCTCAGTGTTTCTTTAAGAGAAGGGCTTTCTGTGTAGAAATAGCTTCCTGAATGTGTTTGCTTGTTGGATTAAAAAAATGTAGTCTTCCAGTATTGTGTAAAGGTCAACAAATTTGAGAGAGTGAGAATGGATCTCAAAGGAGAGAAATACACCCTGACATTGTCCTGCTCCCAGGAGGTGTCCCAGAGAGCAATCTTGTCTTGGTCCCTCTTCACTGTCCCATGCTCCTGGCTTAGAAGAAATCAGATCAGGAAATTGTTCAGTAGAAGCTGGACACTTGCTTTTCTTTGATCGGGTTCCTGCTTCATGCTAGCAGTTCAAGGAGTGATGTTTCTCTCCACAGTGCTTGCATTTCTGGTTAAAGGTAGTGGTTCACCTGGTGAAAGATTTTTAAAACCTTTCCCCTTTTCCCACTATGTTTAGCCCTTGTCAGGGGGAAAAAATTCTTCATGTGTCGGGAAGAGGGAAAATGTCCCTCTAGCAATGTAATCTGAAAGGACTTTTGTGGAAAGGATTGGGGTGCCACCTTTCATTCTCAAGGTATCTGCTCAGAAAAGTGGCTGCTGCTGACACAACAAGGATAGGTGTGAGTGGTGCAACAGGCAGATAGCCTACCTTGGAAGGTGGTGGTCTCTCTTTCATTGGAAGGGTTCCTCTAGTTCAAGGCCTGGACCTGAGTCTCAGGGCCTGGACCCTCTTCCCCATCCTGAGTGTAAAGGGAACAAATCTCATACTCTCCAACATTTCATAGGTGAAAACTGGGACAGACGAGGTCAAACAACATCAGAATGCTGTCAAGATAGAAAACGTTATTGATGAGGAAGAATACACAAGCCAAGAGAGGCTGCAGCAGTTTTTTTTCTTCTCTTAAGCCTACTGAAAAAAGCAAGATTCTGCCCCCCTCCACTCCTCTCCCTGGTGCTGAATTGATTAAGTGCCAGCTACTTTTGCCTTTTGAACTCAGTTTGCAGCAGTGGAGACAGGCTGAGGACAAAAGGGGAAAGTGAGAATAGCTGAGAGAATCGGGGACATTTTAAGAAGCAGCTGAAAGAATGAAACAACACAGTGTTAATCAGGATTGTCCCTGCTAAATCAGGGCAGTTGGAGGATGCAGGATCTCAGGGTGAGAGCACTGTCTTGAGAAGTGTATGTATATAGATTTTCCCCATTTGTATAAGAAATGGTTTTTTAAAAAATGTAAGTGGCAAATTCTCTGCAAATGTGGTTGACATTTAATTTATAATGGGAATGATTTTATGAGGGGCTGCCCCTTGTAAAATTATGACAGCCTGCCCCCACTGACATCACAGGTGGTTTCAGTGCCTAGTTTTGGCACTGAAATGTCAGGGCCTGGCATAGTCCTAATCTGACAACCTTATTTGTGGGAGGTTTTAAAAAAGAGAGAGTAGATGACTGCCTATCAGGGATGCTTTAGCTGTGGAATCCTGTCAGGCAAGAGTTCGACAAGATGGCCCTTCCCATCCTTTCTAACCCTTATGATTCTGTGAGAGGCAAGGTGAGAACAGTAATAGGTTGTGGACATAAGTTATTGACCAAAAGGTGGCAGCATGATTGTTGCTGTTGCTGCTGTGCGCCTTCAAGTTGTTTCCAACTTATGGTGACTGTAAGGTGAGAACCTATCATGGGTTTTTCTAGGCCTGAGAGTATGTGATATGCCCAATGTCACCCAGTGGGTTTCCATGGTGAGCAGGTAATCAAACCCAAGTCTCCAGGGTCATAGTCCAGTGCTCAAACCGGTACGCCATGCTGTCTCCATATCCTCTGCATCATACCCTCCAACATTTCACTGCTGAAAAATGGGACATGTCTGGCAAAGCAATATCCAAGTGCAGACAAAATGGCAAAAAGTTATTAGCGAAGAACATACAAACCAAGAAAGGCTGCAGAAATTGCTTTTGCTTGAGTCTCCTGGAAGAAGCAAGACTCTATCTTTCCTGTCCTCTCCCTTTTGTGGAGTTGAGTGCAAACTGCTTTTACATTTTGATCTCAGTTGGCACCAACTGAAGTAAACTGAGGATGGAGAGTAGGCAAGAGTGGGTTAAGTGGAGGCAGAAGCCACAGCAGCTGAGAGAAAGAAAAATGATGTGATGAACAAAGGTTAGAATTCCGTATCAAGTATACTGATTGGTATGGCAGAAAACATAGATATGGTATGAGTGATGAAACATAAAGGACAGCATACTTGGTGTTCTCCACATGAGTAGAATTTGGAATATTGCTTTTAGTATGAGGGACTTCTCTGAACAAATCATTTCTCCCTCTTTCAATATGCAAGGCTTGCCACCAGCAATTGGGAAATTATCAGACCTTCACGCACACTCATATTTTTAAAGGGAAACAGCAATTTATGTACATGTCTGCTGTTTTACAAATGATGTGCTTTGTCTCTGTTTTGCATGCAGGTGTCTGTACAAGACTACGAAGTGAATAATTGGAAGCAGTGGCAATTTCTAAGCAAGCTTGTGCTAAGAGAGAGAATGAACAAATTTTATTGTCTGTTCTCCTTGTAATTTGGTTGACTTACTTTACATAATGCTATATTGGCCCTAAATTGGAGTGAAATAAAAGCATGCTAGTCATTTACTCTGAGCTCTTACACTCCACCATGGTAGAAAATATGATGAGGTGCTAGTTCTTGAAGCTGTGTAAAACTGTGACTAAAATTAAAGCTTTGAAAGTTTGGTGGTTGGGGGATTTTGGAAACCGTAGTCCATAAAAGTGACTTTTCGTGTCTCTGGTTGGAATGAGATGTAGCTATAGATAAAATGGCACCTTGGATTGATCCATATTTGTTCAGTATTCTCCTCCGATTGTTTGACATCATGGCTAAAATCCTGTTGGTTAGTCCAAAATTCTTGAAGTGTGTGTCAACATATAGGTATATTCAGTTTTTTCAATGAGTCTACTCTAGTGAAAACTAGCAGGATTTAGGCCATTGTCTGATTGATCTTTTCCTTGTACTTGTAGTCCATTTAATGTTTCAGTGATTGGGACACTGGTTATATGGTTTATTGTTTGTCCGTTGTCCAAACTATTGTGTTTCACTTGTTGAGTGGATTGTGACACATGAAGTCCAGTCACTTGGCTTACATCTGGCACTGATTGTGGAATTGCTTTGATATCAGTGTTTCCAAACCAGAAAAGGCCTCTTGTGGCTTTGTAACCAGAACTTAGAAAAGCCACTTTTTTGGACTACAGCTCCCAGAATCCCCTAGGTAGCTTGGCTAGGATTCTTCCTGCACATATATATGATTGTGCAGATGAGATGGCTCAAGAATTGGTTGTTAAATTTGCTGACTGCTAATAAATGGTTCTGTTGCTTCATACTGGAATGATGAAATATCCCCTCTTTTGTCAGAATTGTGCTTATTTTTCTTTTTTAAAAAAAAATCTGGGATGTTTCCATAATGATGAAGTTAATGCCATATATATAAAGAAGAGATAACCTTATGCCTGAGAACAGATTTATCCAGTGACAAAGCCTCTTGAATGATTAACTTATTGAAATGGTCACCTATATTCTTAAAGATCACGGATTGAAAGCCAGTATTTAGGAATCCTGAACTCTATATGCTGGGAAGTTACATACACAGGCACACACAAGAGGTAATGAGTACTGGTGAAATTTTACAGTTACATATTAAGACAAAATTTTCTTTGCTTGCCCTTTGAGAACTATATATCCCATCTCAACCATTTGCCATGGTGGCTGGGGATGGCGAGAACTGTCATCCAACAACAGACACCCAAGGTTAGGAAAGGCAAATTACAGCAAACCATTTAGCTCAGTCTCATTAAGCCTTTCATTTATGTTTTTTATTCTGTTTCTGAAATGCATTGGGAAGAACTAGAAAAATCTCTGATTTCTCCTTATAATATGCCATTTATATTTTGTATATTCTTAATATTGTACATGATCCAAACTCAACTGACTTTTTTCTAGGAAAAAATAAATAATATTTGTTCTGTTTTTTGAGAGAGGTGGTTCCTCTAAAGCCAGCTAACAGATCACCCGAGCAGAGACTCAGGTTTATAGCTATGACTGATGCTCCTGTTCTGTCAAAGTAATATATTAAGGAGGCAGGGAAGGGATTTTACTACTTTACACATATCTGTAGAAAACCTGTAAATAAGATATAATAAGCACAGAAATGGTTTCTTGACAAAAATAAAGTCTTCTACCTCAGAAATCAACAGATTGAAAATATATTTCACCAGGACTGATATCTAGTGAATAATATTGCAGCTAGCATTGTCACCTGATTAAAGAAATATTATGAAACATGAATTTTAATTTGATAGAAGAATGTACATTGTAAGCAAAATTGAATTTAAATTGATTCAGTCTGCAAATGCTTCCATAGATAGATAATTGTTGTGTGCCTCTAAGTCATTTCTGACTTGTGGCAACCGTAAAACAAACCTATCATGGGGTTTTCTTGACAAAATTTGGTCAGAGGGGGTTTGTCATTGCCTTTCTCACAAGCTGTGAGAGTTTCCATGGCTAAGCAGAGATTCAAGCCCTGGTCTCCAGAGATTCATAGTCCAGACTGCAAAGCCACTACCCTACACTGTTTCTGTAGGCAACAGTGCATTGTTGTTGTGTGTCTTCAAGTAGTTTGTGACTTGGGGCCACCCTCAGGCAAATCTGTCATGGGTTTTTCTTGGCAAGGTGTGTTCAGAGGGGCTTTGCCTTTGCCATCCTCTGATGCGGAGAGTGTTACTTGCTCAAGGTCACCCAGTGGGTTTCCATGGCTGAGCAGGGATTTGAATCCTGGTCTCCGGATCAGAGTCCAACACTCAAACCATTATACCATGCTGGCTCTTGTGTATGTACGTGTGTGTGGGTATATGTGTGTAATACAATAGCTGCGGAGAGCTAGCGTAATGTAGTGGTTTCTCCTATTTAATGGGGAAAAAATGGAGCTGAATCAGCTCCATATATCAAAGTGAAGCAGAATGTTCCCCTCTCTTGTTCTTTATCACTGGATGCCTTAAATCTATATAGGAGAATGTTTTGAGCATCTGCTCTCACTAGGTCAGTTGTAGAGGAGGGGAAAATGATAAGTAGCTCCACTTGTAAGTACAGCCAGCCCTCCACATTTGTGGGTTTCACATTTGCAGGTTTGATTATTCTGTGCTCGCTTTGGCAGCACATATACTAAAATTGGATTTGATTATTCACAGATTATTTGCTATCATCTCCGCTGCCTCCCTATGCCATTTTTAATAGGGACTACAAGCCTTGGAAGACTGAGAAATTGCAAACAAGGCTTGTAAGTCCCTATTAAAAATGGTGTGGGGCAGCAGTGGAGGTGGCAGTAAGCTGCATCAGCCACCCAGTTCTGCCTGGTGAAGGAACCTTGATGCCTCAAAGGAATCCATGGTGGGTTGAATATGGTGGTGATATTTTTTGTGTGTTAAATATGGTTTGGAAGGGCCTAGAGTTATTCACGGTTTTCCCACTTTCGTGGGGGTCCTGTGCCCCTAACCCTAGCAAACATGGAGGGATGGCTATATATCTCTTTGAACACGATGAGTGTGGCTGTCCATACCCGAACAATCTGACTGCCTCTGGTTTAGAATTGTTCCTTTCTGAAGGTGTATATCATGCATCCTCTGAGAAGAGACTTTCAAGGCTGTGTGACAGCTTTTTTAAAAGATCTGTGATGGTATTAAAAATTAGTTAATATTAAAAAGAAGAATGCTGCTATTTCCATTCATATATTTACCACTCTGAATATAAAAGAAATGGTGATATCACCAAGACTGGAAAGTATATACCTAAGAGGACATAAAAACAGGATCGAATTTTGTAACATTCATCCCCCAGCAGCAACAAACTTTCTATTCATAGCAAATCAGTCGTTACCACAGCTTTCATCATACTTAAAACTCCTATTAACATTAAACCCAAATGCCAGACTCAAGGTGAGGCTGAGGCTGCATCTGTTTCCTGCTCTTTTCTCCTCCTCCACTACCAAAATAATCCCTAAAGGCTCATCCTTCTGTCATAGATCTCATGCAAATAATAATCAGTTTAAAAGAGAATCCTGCCAAGTAACACCTGGGTCTTTGTGGGCTGAAAACGTACACTGCTCTTGTATGAGTTCAAGTAGCTGAGTTTGGAAGGAGTGCTAAAAATACTGCATTGGTAGCCAGAATCCTGTTGTTGCTTGGTGCGGGTGTAGGGTAGAGGCTGTTGTGCAAGCAATCACACTTTCTGGATTATGGCCTACCCAGGATGACAAACATTCTTTTACACTGATGTAAACCATTGTGTGAAATAAATGGGTCCAAGAACAAACAAGCCTGAACTTTCCCTAGAAGCCAAAATAACTGAACTGAGGCTTTCATACTTTGGCCATATTATGAGACAAGATAACTAATTGGAAATGATGATAATGCTCAGTAAAGTTAAAGGCAATGGGGGAAAAGGATAACCACATTGCAGGTGGATTGACTGAATCAAGGAAGCCACAGCCCTGGATCTACAAGACATGAGCAGGGCTGTTAAGAACAGCATCTTTGGAGGTCATGGAGGTTATAACAACAAAAAACACTGTGCAAGTGGTTACACTGCCTAGGAGGTTCTGTTAGTGTCTTCCGTAGCAGTGGATGGAGAGATGGACTAACTCTCTTAGAAGAAGGTAGTGCACAGCCATACTACCAGTGTTGCAATCTAGTGATGCCAGTATAGTTGCGCTGGTACAAGTAAACATTACACAACCAGTGAACAGTATCTTGGCCAGTATTCTTGATTCCGTGAGGGAGAGCAAGAATTATTTGTGGCTGTTCCTTCAAGTTGTCCCCAGCTTATGGCAACCCTAAGATGAACCTATCGTGGGTTTTTCTGGGGCCTGAGTGTGTGTGACTGCCCAAGGTCACCCAGTGGTTTTCTATGGCCAAGCAAGGAATTAAACTGTGGTCTGCAGGGTAATGGTCCAACACTCAAGTCATTTCCGCACTAGACTGTTATAGCGCAATTATTCCACTTTCAACATTCTATGGAATCCTGGGGTTTGAAAGTTTTGAGAGGGGCCAGCCGGAATAATAGTGCTACAACAGTCCAGTGCGAAAATGGCCTCCTGACTACCACACCACACTGGTGACTACAGTTGTAAGTTTGCAATGTAGAGATTTCTCCAACTTAAAGGTCGAAATTGTGACATTTTAAGAAAACATTAAATCGTTAAGTTTTCTGAAGTCACTCTTACAGCTGGGAAGGGAGATGTACAGCTTTGCATGGTGATGAGCAGATCTTTATACAGGGGTCTGTAATTCATCCCTTTTACCCTCCTCCACCTTTTCTCTGCTGCTTATCAGCCTAGCGTGCTTTAAGCCAGGCACAGTGCAGAATGCCATAGCTTTGACTGCAGCTGTGATTTCCTTTGTCTCCTCACACAGACAGATTCAGCAGCCCAGAGCATGGAAACTTACCTTTAAAAAGTAATTTATTCCAATAATTCAGTATAGTGTTTGAAAGAAGATCTGCTCTTTTTACTCATCACAGTGTTTTAAAGGTAAGCTGTTGCGTTACTACTTCTTTAGCTCCACAGTTTTCTGTTATTTTCAATTGCTTTGCAGAAGTGGGCCTCAGGATTGATAAGAGGCTAAATACTGAAAAATTCCTGTCAAAATAGATCCAAAAATGCCTTAAAAAGTCCTTTAAGAGTACATAAAAAAATTACTGGTTACTGATACATGACTTCATGTCTACCCATTAGTTATTTTTAGAAGGTGTCATACTGGGTTTACTTCCAGCCCCCCAAGACTGACTTCTACCCTTGAAAAGGAGTAGGAAATTCCCCAGCGTTCATTAATTCTCATGCTGCCACCACCCACTGACTTCAGAATTAACTGAACAGTACAGTGGTACCGTGCTCAGTGGATTGACAATCTCTATGCTTAAAGACCTTTCCCTTCCCTCACCTCCCCCTTCTGAGTGAGAGAAGTCCTATCTAAGCATGTCCCAAAAAATGGCGTGGGAATGGAGAGGAAACAGAGGTTCTACAGAAAAGCATTTATTTTAAGGCATGCAAGTAAACAAGACAATACTACACATGAGAGGCTCCCCCCTCTCAGGTATGCTTAAGTTACAAGTAGTTATAAAAACAGATACATTCTTAAGATCAGCCAACCTCCAAAATAATAAAAGCCCTAATGCAACTAACTACCTAATATTCTAGCTACTCACATTCAGGTTCACAGGCTTAAATGGTCCAAGAGAAGAGTGAGGCCAGGAGGCGAGGCCTAGGGCCTGCAGCCTACTACTGTCACAGATTTCATCTCCAGGATGCTCCTTTGTTGTCTCTCTGCCACACAGTCTCTCAAGGATTTTTATAACTTCTCCATCGAAGCATCTCGAAGATGCTTTCTTTTTCCCCCTTGATTGGGCAATTCTCTCCCCGTGATCTGTGAGGCTGACCCAGAATAAAAAGTGTAACCTAACCCCAACACCCCATTAACCCTTGGTTTACCTGAAGAGGGAAGTATCCCCCTTCGGCTAAGTCCAGATAATGGGAAGCCCCATTATCACAGAAGGTAACCTCATTATACCCTTGTCACCCTCTCTTCAAATAACTCATTAAAGGCAACTACCTGTAATAAGTTACTTCCACTCCACTTTACGACACTAATGTGGAGGCTGCATGTGTTTTTTGTGTTCCTGGTATGCTCATCCAACAAGAGAGGAACACAGAATCATAGAACTGGAAAGGATGTAATCCAACCTCTTCTTGCTATTGTTAATTGCCATCAAGTCAGCTTTGACATATGTTGACCATACAGATGAGAGAACTCCAAGATGTGCTGTTATCAGCAGCCCCGTTCAGGTCTTGCAGATTCAGGTCTATGGCTTTCTTGATTGAGCCTATCTATCTGTACTGCAGTTTTCACTATTCCTCTATTAATACTGCCTTCCACTTTACCAAGTGTTATTATCTTTTCTGATGAATCAAGTCATCTCTTGATGTGGCCAAAGTACAACTGCCTTGGTTCATTCATTTTGGCGTCTAGGGAGAGTTCAGCCTTGATTTGTTCTCAGACGCATTTACGTGTCTTTTTTGCAGTCCATGGTAGCCCCTAAACTCCCTCACCTCAAACACTACATTTCAATCAGCTTGTTTCTTTTCCTGTCAGCTTTCTTCACTGTACAGCTTTTACAAACATACATAGAAATTGGAAGTACTATGGCATGGGCAATCCTGACTTTGGTATTCAATTGTATAACTTTTCATTTGAAAATTCTGTCTAGTTCCTTCAAGGCTCCAAATCTTAATCTTTTTCTTCTGATTTCTTGAGTAGAGCCCAATCTTTTGCCAATGCAGAAATCCACAACTTAAGCATCACCAACAGGAGGCCATCCAACCTTTGTTTAAAAACCAGATAGTTGAATCTTTTTTGTGTACATGCTGCAGAAGGCTCTCAGGTTCACAAACATTACAATGTGCCTTCCATGCCAGAACGGGAGGAGAGAATGGCTTAATAGGGATAGCAATCCTTCCTGTGGGTACACCCAGGAGATGAATTTTGTCCATATCTAGACAAAATGGGAAAACCAATTCAGGGAGTAAATCTGCCATCTCATTTGCAAAACCCACAATGAAGCTTCTTGCTACACCAAAATATCACCAATGACTGAGCTTTTGCGTTGTCCAGAACTTGACAAAAGACTAGCTTGGGCTTGGTAAATTTGGCAGATCTGGAAAGTGATTTCACAGTGTCCCTGGACTTTGGACACTGTCACACCATGAAATTCTGGCAGCAATGAGAAACCTTCCGTTGGAGGCAGGCATTTAAAAAAGCACTGCTAGGGCTTCCCAGCAGGTACCAGAAAAAACTGCTTTACATCCAAAGAGATATCAAAAGAAAAAAGAAAGATCTGGCTTTTGGCATCATGCTACCTTTTTCTTCATCCTCCCTCCCTTGCTTACCCCTGTTATGCTTAACATCTAGACTAGAGGTGGGCAATGTGCTGTCTGTATGTCCCAAGCATCTCCAGAAGAGTATAACTGAAATGCTTTGTCAAACTATGCTGCCAAATTTGGTGACAGAGAGTCCAATTCAAAGTCTTTAAAAGGCTTATAAGCAGTGCTGACCGAAGGCATTCCGTTTAATTTCACACTGCAAAGGAACTATCCAAGGTGCTGAACCTCTGTGGAATTTCAGCACTTTGGTTAGTCCCTTTTTAAAGTTCAGACTAAAAACTGGAGTGAATTCACCACCACATTGACATAGGAGCCAGCACCTTCCACTGTCTTGCCCCCAAATTGTCCTCAGAAACCACAGCCTCAGCCACCCAGCCTAGAGATGTGTAATGTTTGTTAGCAGAGCACACAACATGAGGTGGGTTTTCTGCAGCTAGGGAATTTTCAAGCCACTGCTGTAGAACAGCTTAATAGGAGACAGCAGATGCTGATTCACTACAAGATACCATGATACTTATTTTGTATCTTTTTTCACTGGGATTAAAAAAATAAGCCAATAACTCTTTCTGCTTATTGTTGCCACACGTTTCCCCATACTGAATATGAATCAACACTGGGAATAACTAGAGTGAAAGGGAGAGATTGAATGACAAGCTATTTATCTGATGCCTTTGTTAGCATGACAATGATTGCACTCCCTGGTGACAGCTTTATCTTCCAAATGAAAATAATTTGATTTCTGGACTCAGTGTTGTTTCCATTAAAGTCTGTGAAAGTTATGGCCTGTTTGGTTCTATTAGGAAAGGTGGGAAGGGATATGAAATATCATGTTGTAAAAATATTAAATAAATCCTTGTAAAAATAGTTGGGAAGGAACCTTTCATGCTCCCCCTTTCCCTTTGTTTTAATAAAACACCTGGTGATCATCGTTATGTGTGTGTGTGTGTGTGTGTGTGTGTCCATTTCTCTGTCAGTTTGCTTGTTCATTTTATCTTATTTACTTGGTAATGCGCACAACACAGGTGCTCCAAGTGTTCACTGCAGGGCATAATGATAGCATTTTCACAAATTAAAGTGAATTACATATCTTTTCCGCTAAGATAAGTGAGGGCCATGCGGGTCGCTGATTTCTTTTATCTGCAGCACTGTTTCTTCCTTTCTTAATCTTGGATAGATAAGCAGGCAGCCATAAGAGAGGGAAATCATAGCATCAACTTAATTTTAGAAATAGATTTAGGTACAACTGAAGCTCATTCTGTTTACAGGTACAATTTTGCTTTTACTGAGGTAAGTCCTGCTAATTTCACTGGGACTCGGGAGCAAATAAAGTATCACACTAAGTTTGTGGATGCTGACCAAACCAGTTGTGTGATTAGCTCGACCTCCCTATAACATCTAGTGGAACTTAACTGTGTTCTTAAGCTGTGATACTCTGCATCTCCCTGTGCCAACATCATTGGACATTGTCTACAGCGGGACATTAATTTTTAGTGCATTATTCAATTCAGCTAAATGTTATGGAGGAGAAAAGTAGGCATGAAAATAACCTAGCTGCTAGTGCACTTGAGTGGTTGGAATGCTGATCTGGCACTTGGGGAATCCAGATTCTGGTTACCACCGAGCAATGAGTAGATAATCTTGGACCCATCACACACTCTCAGCCTGACCTTCTTCACTGGAAGATTGTAAGGATAAATTAGGAAGGATGACAGTAATACTGTATACACTACCTTGATCTCATTTGGAGGAAAGGTGGGATATAAGTGTAAGTAATACATGAAAGTAACAACAAACTATCGATAGCACTAGGGCAGTGATTATCAGTTTGTAGGTATGCTGTGAGAAATTCCCTTCAAAAATTGAGCCACTCTATTGAATATGTTTTATTTTTCTTTAACTAATGCATGTCTCTTAGAGAGGGAAGGAACTATACAATATTGATTTCACTCACACACACCATATATAGGCAGTATCACCTTTCTAAGGGAAAAAAAAACATATGTAATGAGGTTCCTTGATAGGTGTATAGATTACATAGCAACAGCATTTATTCCTTTCTTCTATAAGAAAATCAATGCTGACCAGTTGGGAATAAATGGTATTGCATTTACGTTAATACCCGTATCAAACTACAATATAGAATATACATCAGCCTTCTCCAGTCAGATGGTGTTGACTATAGCTGCATTATTCCTGATAATTGGCAATCCTTGATGAGACAGTTGGGAGCTGTAATCCAAAATACCTAAAGTGCACCAGACTGGGGAAGGCTAGTACAGACCATGGGATGGATCCAGAGTTAGTCATGTTTAGGGTAAATCACTGAGATTTAATTTAGTCATGACTAACCTAAGTCGCATTAGATTCAATGGAAATCTTGTAAGCAGGATATTCTGGATATAGTCTCATGGAAACAACTAAAAAAAAAATAGCCAAAAATAAATTCCCAATCATGGAAGAATTTTCTGGTTGCCCTATTCATACTTCAGGCTAGGGCATGACCCAGTGTCAAGTACTTGTAACCTCTGTTTGCAAGACACATTGTATAGTATTTATATATGTACAGATATACACCTGTGAAAGCAGTTTTCCACACATGCTGTACTAAAGAGATAATTGTGTTTTCATTATTTTTTCAGCAATTTCTCATCGCTTTCATGTTATCAATAATAGCTGTGGGTGGTACTTTACTTGTTGATCTTGTTGTCTCAAGGAATACTTTTCTTCTAGCAGCTGAAACACAGGAGTTAGTGAAAAGAATGCTTGAGACCTCAGGTCTTCATCATGTGTCTCTCACCAGGGTCCCATCATCTCTTCTGCTGAGTGAGTCTCGAATGCAATTCTGCAGGTCACATTTAGTGTTTGCTGAGACATCTCTGTGATTTGAGTAACACAAAATACATTTTGTTCACAAAAACAAAGACCTTGAGTTTCAGAGAACTAGCCGTGTTGGTCTGTCACAGCAAAACCAGTGGATTTTAAAGACTAACACATTTTTATGATGTATAGCAAATCCACTTCCTCTCTGGGCTTCTCCAGACATGGCAGATGTATCCAGAGGTTGTGGCTTTTGTTGCAATAGTTCTTAAACAATGGAGTTTCTGTTGTGCCAGACTATTTTTTGGCAGTTCCTGGCACAAACTGTAACATTTCATTCTTACCATTCGGTAGGGATTTTTTTTTTTTATTCCATGATTTATCAGGACAATATGTTGCCCTCTCTTTCTCTCCTTCCTTTTAAATTTTTTTTTGAAGTTGTCATGCTAGAATTTGTCAGTGAAATACCAATTTTTTATTATAACATTATGATTCTAAAAATAAATTTTAAAAAATGTGAAAGGAAAATAATTGTCCTTTAGTCGATACAACCAACTCAGCAAAGCATAGGCCAGTTTATAAAGTAGATGCAGAAGTGATGATTAGCAAAAGCCAAGGAGCTACATCACAAGAACTCACATTGTCCTTAAGCCAATCTGAAAGAGCTCTCTGTTGGGAACACCACATCGACCACCCAGTTTTGCAGATGAATGCTCTGTATCTATTCCGCTTTGGACAGACACCACCTGGAATACTGTGTCCAGTTCAGGAAGGATATTGACAAGCTGAGACATGTTCAGAGGAAGCTGACCCAAATAGTAGAAGGCCAAGAAGCCATGCTATGGCATGAGGAGAGGCTTAGAGAGTATGTGTTTGTGTAGCCTGGAGAAGAGAAAGTTAAGTGGTAACATGATAGCTATGTTTAAATATTTGAGGGAAGTCATATAGAGGATGGAGCCTGTTTTCTGCTGCTCCAAAGACTAGGACATGGAGCAATGGCTTCAAACTTCAGGAAAAGAGATTCCATCTAAACATTAGGAAGAATTTCTTGATGGTAAGAGCAGTTCAACAGTAGAATGCACTGCCTTGGAGTGTGGTGGACTCTCCTTTGGAGATTTTTAAACAGAGGTTGGATGGTCATCTGTCAGGAATGCTTTGATAAATGTATTCATACATGGCCGGAGGTAGGACTCAATGGCCCTTGTGGTCTCATCCAACTCTATGATTCCATTATTTTATGAAAGACCCAGTGGTGAAATACAGAACTATTGGAGGATATAACAAGGACAAGTTTTGTAACTCTCTAGAGAAGAGGATGATAAACTCAATTCTTCAATGAATCATTTTTTGCACGACTTTGGAAGTTACTGCTGACTAAGATGCTTAAACATTTATTTGGTTAGAAGAAATTTCAACTCAGTGCTTGCTTCATTAAAAGTGTAAACTGAGTTTCCATTCTAGGTCAAGTTTTTTCCCCCTCAAATAAAATTGGCACAGAGGCTAACTTGTTTAACTTAATTGACACAGTTTAAAGTGGAAATAATAGCAAGAAATAAATTAAAAATGATTGTTGAGAGACAATTCTGAAATTAATTATGAGCCTAAAATAGGTCACAAGGTAAGAGAAATATGAAATTTATATCTTCAACTTTATTTGAAAGAGATTTTTTGTTTGTGCGGAGGGGAAGGAAAATCAGCTCTCATGCATTTCATGAAATGACTGGTAGCCTGCAAAAGATCAACCCACAATACATACCAGTCTTCATAGTGCTACAGGATAATATATTCTAAGCAGGGCTAGCCATACTATTAGGCAGAGTGTAACAATTGCCTTGGGTAGCTGATACAGAGGAGTGGCAGTCCCCAACAGCTCACCATTCCTCGTACGTCACCTGGCCATTCTCCTCTGTTGGTAGATAGAACTATATGTGCCACGTAGCCTGTGCTGCACCCCCAAAAGCAACTTTCTATCCTCAGTAGCAGTGGAGGACATAATCCTATGGGAGTATTGATAGAGGATTCAAATGTCAATCTACAATTTTATTCTCTATAGGAAATGAAGGCAGGGGAACCATCCTTTGCTCAGAGAGGAAAATGTCATAGAGCTGGTACTGATTCTTGCTGTGGATTTGACCAGAATAATGTAAAAGTTAGGATTTCTCTTCTGAAATCTGACAACCTCTCCTAAACTGGTCCAATGCATATCAAGACATTTTAAAAGAAATAGTTACAGGATATTCATCGTCCTATTCAAAAGATGGAAGTTTCTCCACTACATATATTCTTGATGTTGTGTTGACAGTGTTTTTTTTTAAAAAAGGGAACTCAATATTGAGCTGTAAAATCATTTAAACATATCAGCATCCTAGCAATTTTTACTAATCTGTTTACTGCCAGATAGTAACTGAATTAAAAAGAAGTCTCTAGAGCTCATATCAGAGCTTAGAAAGGTTGGTTTAAACCACAAGTTTCCTGGGACATATACTTGGGAAACATTTTTATTTTTTGTTTTCAGTAACCTGAAGAAGGCATTGAAACAGGGATGGGAATCACATGGCTCACTGATTAATCTGAATGGACCCATTTGTCTTCATTGGGTGTCCAAACACCAGGACAAGGTACAGATCTTACCTAAGGCATACTTAAAATGCCTTAGCACAGGGTTAGCTAGAAGGATCTGCTGGATGTATTTATTAAAATAGGCATTCTGCTGTGTTAATGCTGGCATGGCCTGTGGTCTTAGGGGGTGCATTATTCTGAAACTTTCTCTGCTGCATACCCTTGAACATTTCACAGATGGAAACTGAGATGCATTTGACCAAGCAAGATCAGACTGTGGGCAGAAATTATTAATTAGGAGGAACAGACAAGCTGGAAGAGGCTGCAGCAGTTTCTGTTTGCCTGAACCTACAGGGAAGAGCAAGATTATGCCCCTATTCTTCTCTTTTTCTACTGAGTTGAGGGTAAACTACTTCTCCACTTTGAATTTAGTTTTGCAATAATGGCAATAAGCTGAGGACAACAGGGAAGGTAAGAGGAAGATAGAGAAACTGGGACATTTTTAAAAAAAACCTGAGAAAGTGGGACAACAGAGGATTAACCAGGACTATCCCTGCCAAATTGAGACAATTGGAAGGTGTGTTGCTTGGAATATGAATTACTATGGTATTAATGAATGATTATTCAGAAGCGGCTTTTTTGTGCCAAACAAAGCTTGAAATAGACCACAGACCAGCATCAGTTTCACTTGTTTGCTTAAGAGGAGGTTCACATGGGACTGATTAGAGAGGCATATTATATGCATGCATCTTCTTAAGCATGAAAAAAGAAAGGAGAAAAGGAAATAAGAGGACTAGCCTATAGGATGGGACTTTTCAAGTGGTATGCTGCGACACATTAGTGTGTTGCCTGAAGTGTGTTGGTGTGTCACCTACAATCTGGAAATGTATGTTATTATTTATAAATCATATATTTTTGAAAATGTATGAAAAGTTTTCATGAGATACGTTGTGTCACCATACATTTTGTTATTACGATTTATGTATTTGTTTGTATCTCTTATAAGAGGTTAGTTTAATCTCTGGTTTGCTAATAAAACTGAATTACTATGTCGCAAAATGATGCATGTCTAAAAAGTGTGCCACCGACATGAAAAATTTGGGAAGCTCTGCTGTAGGAGATTAGCAGCATGAATTTTCATGCTTTCAATAGCAGAAGGGACAAGCTACAAGTCTCTTAGCAGTCCAGTTTGAGAAGAAGAAGAATCAGTAGTAGTAGTAGTAGCCTTCTACCAAAGGAACTGATGGAGGAGGAACATTTCTGTCTATTCCTCTTTTAACGGCCTGCTGTGTTTCAGTGGTGATCATCCTGGTAAAGGGGAGGTGGGATAGATATGCCCCTCCTCCTTCATCCCACTAGAGATGTGAAGAATTCATTGTCTCAATTTCATCAAGTTTCTCCAATTCTCATCTGCATTTTCTTGCTATTCTTATTTCATATCAGTTTTTAAACCTTCTTTTCTGCCCCACCAACATTTTGTGTTTTTTAGACATGGTTTGCCCCTTTCTTACTTTTGTTTATGCGATTTAACTGATTTGGGGAACTCTCCCTTGTTGACTAGAACATTCCAGTAGGTTTCTTTCCATGACGTATGTTTTAAAATATGCATATTTTCTACACTATACTTCTTGGCAGTGCTCTGTGCACCTCACAAATGTACAGATACATGAGATGAGGTTTGCCCTTTGTTACAATGAGTCTTAGAAGCAGCAAAAATGCTACTTTCCTCCAGAGTGTTGACTCCAGTAAAATTTATTTCCAGCCGTGCAGTCTGTTCATTCACCTGCATAGAATTCCATCAATTCACTGATAATACAAGAGATCCATTAAGAGTCCGTGAGTGGGTATGCTTCCATTTCAGCTGAAATGGAGGGGCCAGCTTATAAAACCAGATCAGTAAGTGAGACAGTGTGAACCTCTATATGTCTGTCAACTACATATCAATGGGCACAATGTACACCTTACAGGAAGAGTCTGACATTATTGAGTAGAAGTTGAGAGCTAGTGAAAGCCAGGCATTAACAATCTAGTTATTACCTTCTGCCACAACCCAAATGCCAGCTGTTAGCACCTGTTTACTTCTGTAGCAGAATTATGAATAGTTAAGTAGTGGCTTTCCTTAGTGGGGAATTTTGCGCAGTTGTGCTGTTTCCCTTTTCTGTCCTTGGAACATCCCCTTATTTTTAATGCTGTTGATATATTACTCCAAGGCTTATTTCTCACCTATAATTGGGGATAAATGTTAGGACTGAGAAAAACAAAATCCTGCTCTTGGAAAAAAAAACCCCACAACTGATAACCACTTTTGCAGGTATACCAATTCCATTAATCTGATCAATGAGACAGAAATTTCAGAGGAGGAAATAGGCAAGAACAGAAGGAAGGAAGAAATAGAAAGATTATGTGCCGTTCTGCCTAGAAAGAGCAGACAGGTTTGTTTTGCAGTAATACATACATACATACATACATACATACATACATATATATGAAAGCCTGTTAAGAAAACAGAATTATTCACTCGATACTCAATGAATAACGCATCCATCTTTTGAGTTACTATTTCATTCCTCTCCTCCATCTGAAAGCCCACCCCTCCATCCTGCTCTAATAAATCTTATTAACCTAGGAAGCAGATAATGCTGTCTTTGCTTTAATGACTGACTTCCAAAAACAGCCACCCATCAGGGTTTGCGCTTAATTACTGTTCCTTAAAGCTGTACTCTAGTATTCCCCAAAACTGGTTCCCGTATCAGTATGAAGATTAATTGAAGTAATTTTCTCCCCAAGAGGGGAAAGTAAGTACTGCTTTCTAATGAAAGAGCAGTCCACTTCTTGGAGGTCTCTGGTATTCACAACACTGTCCAGCACAACTTAACCAGAAAGTACTCATAAGCCACTGTATTTATACAGCAAAGAATAGATTTCTGAGGAAATGACTTGATTCATGGGCTTCAGTGATGAAGTACATTTGTGTGGATGCATCCACTGTACATCAAATTCCTGCAGTTTGCTGTTGCTGCATTCCTTTAGGTGCTGTTCTATGTTTCCCAAAGGCACTACAAGGGGGCCATCTAATTTGTGAAATCTTAGATATTTGTTCCTAGTTTACTTATCATTATATGTGCCATCTCATTCATCCAAGATTCTCAAGTTGATATAACTATGATTATTTAGTTTTCCTACTGCAAAATCCCTGGGAGAGATGGATCTGTTATTCGCCTTAAGAAGGTGTATGTATCAAAGCAAGATTCCCATATAGATTCTCTCCTATGTTGTGCAGGTCATTTTACTGATTAGGTCTACCTATGGATGCACAAGATGGTCCAAGCCTTGCAATGACTTTGGATTGAAACTCTGTCCCCAGATCTACTATGGTAGTGCCATGTGTCACCCACAGCCCTATCAGAGGTTCATTCATTAGCTCATCTTCCAGTGTAATATAGGCATTTTTTCTATCAGCAGTCTTCTTCTGAATTCTACGTATGGTGGATAGGCCAATATCTATGCAACAGAGCAGAAGCATGATATTAGAAATGACAATATTTAAAAACTAGAATTGAGAACACTTTAGTGTCCCAGTAGATGCTATTTCTGACCTTAAAAATAACCATTGTGGAACAAAGTGTCTTCCAAGGATGTTTAGTATGACTTTAAATTCATTAAGAAGTTCCAGTGCCTTGCCAGGGACTTGAATCAGAATGAAGGTTTCTTAACATATTATGGCCAGAATTCAGGCAGGGTCATCTGCACACACAAGTGTCCCTTACACAATGTGCTTTTTTGGGGTGCTGTGGGGTTGGTATTCCTTCTTCTCCCTGCAGTGCTTAAAGCCCCCTCCTGTTTTACTGTGAAGCCCTGAAGCCACCTTACATGTGCATTCTGTGCTTCAAGGTGAGCAGCCAGGATTAGAGAAGTGTCTGGCTACTCCTACCAGTCACATGCATGATGATCACAGAAGTGTTGAGACCTCTGGAGGGCCCCTGTGGCACTGATGTCATCATTGTGTGTCTGGCAATGGGAGGGGGTAGCCAGACCTTCTCCAAGTTTGCCTGTTTACTGTGAAGCATGAGATGGCCAGCCAGGTGGACTCAGGGCTTTATAGTAAGAGGAGGAGATATGACTCAGCATAGCACAGGTTGGCATTTGGGAACTGAAGTAATTATGTGTCAGTTGGCTTTTTCTAGTGGAAAGATGATTTGTTATCGGCAAGACCTTTGCAAATGGCCAATATTAATAATGTAGCTGTCATTGTTAGGACTTGCTGCATTTAATTTCTTGGACAATCCTATCTCCAACCATATGTATTGCTGATACCCCTGAACTTCTGGGTAAGACTTTATGCACCTGTTGAAGTGGACTATAGTTTATGAGAGCCCGTGCCATAACGTATTTGTTAGTTTTTATTGGTTAGTGGGAGAAGGGCTTGGTGGAAACAAGGTTTGAAGAATATCATCTCTTTCGGAAAAGAAAACACATCCTTAGGGTGAGAAAACACATCCTCCATAACAGTCCAATGCATCCTGAATGTGTTCAGTGCCCACACAGTAGACAGTGAAGATAGAAAGACAGATGGGAGGAAGAAAGAAATGGAGCAGTGAGAAAAGAGGAAGACCACATCATAGGGGGATAAACCCAGTTAACAAAGCCACAGATCTGAGTTTGCAAGACCTGAGCAGAGCTATTGATAACAGAGTGACCTGCAAGTCTCTCATCCATAGGTTCATCATAAGTCAAAGTCAACTTGATGGCAGTTGACAATGACATTTTTTGGGAAGGCATGGGTAGCCAACTGAAACACTGAAAAGGAATATGCCACACTTCAGTAATTTGTTGTAGGTCCTGCTGTTGTGTCTGAGTACTAACATTTCAAACTTAACTTCATATTTCTCTCACTCAAATCCAGCAGAATACATGAAGGAGTGATCTGGAGAATCCCCCCCCCATATTTTTTCCATGATAAAAAATAAAGTCAAGTGAGAAGAAAGCCAGTTCAAAAGTTACTGGAAAACTCTTAAGGAAGACCTAGGATGTGGGGTAAAATTAACCTCTAATTCTAAGTGTTAAAAACACATTTTCCCCTAGAGGAGGAAAGCAATATTACTGGTGTAATGAATTAATAAATGATTCAAGTGAATATAATTTAAGTCCCTTAGAAATGCATTATAATTCTTCCCCAAATAGTCAATCCTCCCCAGGAAAGGCAGGTGAAGAAGCAGAAGCAAATAGCTGTAATGTATATGCTCATTAGTTTTGTCTTCTGGATGGCCAGAAAAGTGCTGCCGTATGTACCCTTCTGAAAGGAAGGTGAATTGAAGAATCTCTTGGCAGTGGTGGAATCAACAGACTCCTATTAATCACTCTGCTCTGGTTATCCCTTGCAGCCAATACCTGTGTTGTTTCTGGAGTCTGAAGTAATGCAGTAGATTTAGCAGGTGACATTCAGAAGCAACTCAGTGTGAGAACAGTGGACTGGAAGGAACAAGAATTGGTGGGAAACTCAAACTATATCCCACTGAAGCAACATCAGAAAAAGTCTCAGGGGTAAGAGTGTGATCATGCTGTTTAACAAGTAACAGCGACATCTTAGCATGCAGCTCCATCAGTTCAAGCTAGCAAAGGAAAGGATGATAGGAACTGTATTTGCAGATATCCAGAGGGTACCAGATACCCCTAACTGTCCTCATTTGGCAGGGACAGCCCCAATTAAGTATCATCCCACTTTCCCAGCACTTTAAAAATATTCCAGTTTCTCTTTCCTCCTCCCATTTTCCCCCTTTGTCCTCAGCTTACTTCAACTGCTGCAAACTCAGTTCAAAGTACAAAACCAGTGTGCACTCAACTCAGCAAGAAAAGAGAAAAAGAGGGACAAAACCTTGCACTTCTCTGTCAGCTCAGGCAAAAGCAAACTGCTGCAGCCTCCTCTGACTTATGTGTTCCTCTTTAATGACTTTTGCCATCTTGACCACTCTTTAATGTTGCTGGACCATTCATGTCTCAGTTTTCATATGTGAAATGAGGATATGGGATTCTTTCCTGTAAAATTATAAATTTAGAAGTATTAGACCTCTATAATCTAAATTAGAGGTGGAGCAAGTGCAGTCCATGGGCCACATATATCTCTTGCAGCCCCAGAAGTCCCCCTGTCAGTCCCCCAAAACCTCTTCAATCCTCCCCTCCCTTTTTTTTTTTTTTGGATGTGCATAAAAACTGTGCACATACACTACAGTTTGGCTTCCCCTGTGCCCAGAGTCCTCTGCCTGTTTTTTCAGGCTGCAGACCTCTGTAAATAATCCCATATTTAGTGAAAAACCATCACTTCATGTCCTTAACCAAATTGCTTTTAGAGCTTCCATTGTTTCATTTAGATTTTCTTTTTTGTTGTTGAAAAAGAACCTAAATTACACTGTACACAGCTTGCATGAAAATTTATAGCATTACTGGTAGAGTTCACCCAAGCCAATCAGGTATCAAAGGATACTACAGAGTGAGTTAGAAGAGGCTATTTCTAAGCTTTGGGTGTCCTGAGGGTCATCTGCCTTGCTTGTTATTTGCAATCTGAGACCCTCAAATTACCTTCCACCTGCCAATGGTAAATGAAGCGCAAGAGGATTGCTGCCGCTTACTTTTCCAAGCCTAAGCATATCTGCACCATGGCAGTGATACTTTGGCCATTACCTCATTACAGCAAAAACAGTGTTTCCAGCTTTTCAAAACAGCAATAAGGGAGAGCAGCACTGGCAATCAGGAAGGAGCTGTTAACAAGTTTGTGTTCTTCCTAAATTCCACATAAGTTTTCAGTTCACATGTATTCCTCTGTAAAAATTAATGTAATTGTCCACATAAATTGCATGATGCACACATATCTGTCTTTATGAAGAGCCTACACTTCAAGGTGCAGGATTCTTTTTTTTGCAGGGGTGTGTGCGTCTTATTCAGTCTGTATAAAAGGAAAAGCTTTCCAACCTTCAAATAGAGGACATCCCTTATATTAAGGGACACTTTGGCAATCCTAAGCGAAAGCAGTGGCTACTTAATAACTTCTGTGTTCTTAAAGTGAACCTTTGCAGATCCAAGTCAGAAAAAGAGACATCACGTTTAGCAAGAGCTATTGGGTCTGATCCCCTCTCATTTAACACGAGAGAATCTTAAGTCAGCCTCCAAACGCAACCCAGGTTCAAACTCAGCATAAAGATCTCATTGCGCCAACAAGAAAGGATTAAAAGACTTTGTTTGTTGCATATACTGAAATATAATAAGAAAAATGGTTGCTTCTACACAGAATCTATTTTGAAGCAATTTACCTCCTATTTACATTGTAATACATTGTAAGATCATTTAGCATAATTTACTTGTGTTCAAATCTCAGTTCAGTTCCAACAGTGGCGTATCTAGGTTCAACAGCACCTAGGGCAAGTGTGCAAATTGCTGTGGTCAGAATGATTCACAATGTCTTTTCATTATCATAATGCCAAGGTGCTGCTGCTTCCCCCCACAACTGCCCCCCAGGTAGAGGAAGATCTGAGTGAGGGCAGCAGGGGTGGAGGTGGGCCAGGCCTACTTGAAAGGGCTGCATCTACCATCACCTCCACCACCACTCCTGGGCAGAGGAAGAACCTGGTGGGGGCGACAGGGGTGGCAGCAGACCAGGCCTGGGTGGAAGGATGGGGGGGATTGGCTTTTGTGTGTCCCCTGACATTGGTGCCTGGGGCATGTGCCCTGATTGCCCCACCCTAGATACTCCTCTGAGTTCCAATTTAATGGAGTTTTTGTTCCGTACTTGGTTTGTAGCAGTGATCCGTAATTTGAGTGGGAAGTGGGTCATATGTGCCATCTGGAAGACAGGTAGCCAATCTTAATTCAGTTTGCACTGGAGCTGAAAAATGTCTCAACCTCCTGCCAACCCCTTCTGAGAATGTTCTTCCATCAGAATGCTTTCCTCAAGAGGGTGCCATCCTGAATCTCCAAACACAAGGCCTTGGAAGATGACCAAATCAGTGGGCAGATGAATACAAGAAGAGAGAGTCCTTCAGATACTCCTTGGTACCATTCATTTAGGCTGTCATAGATAACCTTGAATTGTAATAAAGATTATCTGAAGGACTCTCTATTCTTATATTCATCTGCCCGCTGATTTGGTCATCTTCCAAGGCCTGTGTTTGGAGATTCAGGATGGCACCCTCTTGAGGAAAGCATTCTGATAGAAGAACATTGATTTGTGTCTAGAAACTTAATTGGAAACCAGTACCTTAATTGGAAACCAGATAGAAGCACCTTGATTTGTGTCTAGAAACTTAATTGGAAACCAGTACAGTTTTCATGAGACTGATATGTTATGATAATGAAAAGACATTATGATAATGAAAAGACATTGTGAATCATTCTGACCACAGCACTTTTCCACACTTCCTCTATGATCCATCCAACAGTGCTTAGTACTCTAGTGTTTAAGAGTGTATCTACACCACACCAGTATAGCAATCAAGAGCAGGACTCTCCAGATGTTGTTGAACCACAATTCCTAGCAGTCCTAATCAGCATAGTTAATAATGAGGAATGCTGGAAGCTGCAGTTTGACAGCATCAGGACAACGGCAGAGTTCCCATGTTGATGTAGAATTATAGAATCATAGAGTTGAAAGACAGCACATGGGTCATTGAATCCAACCCCCTGCCATGCAGGAATAGATAATGAAAGCATTCCCAACAGATGGCCATCCAACCTCTGCTTAAAAACCTCCAAAGAAGGAGACTCTACCACAGTCCAAGGCAGTGTATTCTACTGTCAGATTGCTTGTACCATCAGTAAATTCTTTCAAATGTTTAGCTGAAATCTTTTTTCCTTTAGTTTTTTTCTGTAGAGATGCTAATTCTAGAAAATGGGGTGAGGAGTCATCAGAATTTATTAATTCTTTTAGAACACATAGGTTTTCTGATAGTCTATATAAAAGAAGTACTCCACCTCCTCTGAAAGAGGATGTACTTACTGAAGAGCCATTGTTGCCCTGACTGAAAACTAGATGGAAACAAATTCAAGCTAGTTGCAACCATCTAAGGTTTTTATCCAATTGCCCATTTAAACAGGGTCTGAGTTGGATTGAATTACAGTATTGCACTGAGTTATTGATGATTTCATGAATAACAGAAGCAGCCAGGATGTACAGAGATTGAGCTGGACTAAATTCAGATTGACACTCAATTTTGAAGCTCATTTGTTGGCCATGGGCCGCTCATGGACCCTCAGCCTGACCAATCTCATGATGTCACTGTAAAAATGCAAGAGGGCAAGTATAGAGGGGAGTCATTTGAACCACACGAAGCTTCTTGGAGAAGAGGTAGGACAGAATGCAAAGAATCACTCTCTTGTATAGATTCTATGATTCTATGTATATAAATATATATCTATAAAACAACCATATGAAATGCAAATCTCTGCCACCAGTGTCCTCTCATAAAGCCAATATTTTGCTAATACATGATGGATCAGATAACTTCCCATGCAGGTGTGACACTTTCTTTGGGATATTCTTGTCCTGCTGTTTCCAGAAGGATGTCATATAGAGTCCCAGAGAAGCAGGGAATATGCTGTTCTTATAAGACAAGAACTAGCCCTCTGATGCAGCCTCAGCTGGTGGTTGCTATGGCAAGAAAAATCAGGATTGGGCCCTGGCTGCTGAGCATTTTAATTGCTCACATCTACTTTTTGCCTAGCTGTGTTACTGGGTTTCTATAGGGTTAAATTAGGTTTTGAAGGGAGACTTCCAGCTATGGCATGTGTTAAACTGAGGCATCTTTTCAACAAATAAATGACTTGAATTTGAATGCAAATGAAGTAAGACTTGCAAATCACGAAATATGAATATCCCCTCTTTTCATTTGGCAGCAATATCTATCTGAGCATTAATCCTCTCTGATCCTGAGAGACAGAATTGCATGGATGTTTACACATGAGAGCTCAGTGCTAGTGTAACACCCAGTTTTCTCATGCTTCTATTTCTTTTTTATAGTCGAAGTCCTAATGCATATAAAGATTTGCTGAATTTGGTCAAGTGATTTAAAGTTCAAATCCTCATTAAAAATCCAGAATCTTGCTCGACCTCCTTGCTTTATGCTTTCCCTATAAACCATGTTCTTTCTTCATATGCCCAGGTTTTAACAGTATTAGCAACATATTCTATTGGTAGGGTGTAAACAAAACAAACTGAGAGAGACTGGACAATTGTCACCAGACTATCAGAGCAGAGAGAAGCAGAATCTTAGCATAGCCTCAGCTTCCCCAATACTACTGTCCTCCTCTGAACTTTGGAAATGACTGCGCAAACATCATGAAGATAATTAGCTAATCAATTAATTAACCATTTTACTGTCCCATGATTTTCACCTCTCGAGTACAAGAAGCATATATAGCAGCTTGATCCCAATAACAGTGACCCCCAAAGGAAACACATGTTGTTGCCCCTTTGTATTTACACGGTGGTAGGCAGGTAAAACAGTTATTGAGATTCAGACTTCAGATGAGAGACAAGGTTCTGAGATGCAGCGTCACTGTTCCTGTCAAAGACAAGGGCAGATCGGCTCCAGAAGAAAAGTGAAGGGAATTTAGGTTGTTAGGGTCTGAATGAGAGAGTGGTTAGCTAGGCAAGGGCAAATCCAAAAGCAAGGCTCATAAGGAATGCATCAACAATGACTTATCAGAGAAAAGATAAAACCGGTGAGGGAGATCCAGATCCAGTGTCAAAAAACAGTCCGGGGTTCAAACCAGTAAAATTCAAGCAGCAACTGGGCAAGTATAGCCCAATGGCCAAGTCAAACACACTCTAAGATAGAGACACGACAGATATTAGCTGTTATTCATTGTCTGGCTGAAAAATGAACTGGAAGAATAATAGACCTGAGAAATTTGTTCAGTTTTTACCCAGTATTTGGACATCCTGAAGTATTCTGGGAAATTATTCTGCAGGCCCTTCTCTCTGTCCCACCACCCTCACAGATATTTGTGGTGGGAGTAAGGGAGAGGGTTTTCTTGATGGTTGTTCCTTGGCTGTGGAAGCCGCTTTTGAGAGAAGTTACATTGGTACCCTCCCTGCTGTAAGAAGTTATGACTTTATTCTTTCATCTGACATTTGACACTGATTACACAACAGGACTCGGTCCTGTAGGCTTGTTTTGTACTGTCTGTGTTTTGTTATTTCTCATTTTTAAGAGTTATGTGTGTTACCTGGTTTTATTTTTTGGATAGTTTAATTATATTTTTAATTTTTGTATTTGGTATATTTTTAGCTATGTCTTTTTTAACTGCTATAAACCAGTTTGAGTCCCAGACTAGGAAAAAGGTGAGATATAAATAAATATAATAATAATATTAACAACAATAACAATAACAACAACCAATTAAGAACTTCCACTCCCAGAGATTGATGGAATCCAAGGAATTCTCAAATGCTCTGGGGAATTTTTCAGGTGACAGGATTAGCAGTTCTGTTGAAGCCTTGGTCTCAGAATTGAATGGAGAGATGTAAAGGACTTTTGACATAATCACCACTGTGTACCTACTCTAGTGCTGCGAAGTGTGGAATGTCTCCCAGTTTATAGGACATCTAATAGCAATGAAAAAATCTTGGCAATGGTAGAGTCCAAATGGTGTTAATTATGATTGAACACAAGTAACAGCACTGTTGTCCCTGTTATGCAGCAGCTGAGGAGATTAAAAAGGTCACATTTTACCTCCTCCATTCCATCTTCAAGCTATCATCCTATTAGAGTTTTTCCAGATAGTAAACAATGTGTTGGGATCAAGCTCTGAGAGTCAACTGTTGTGCTTAATTTGATAGGGACTTCAAGGAGAAAATCTTTCATATTTGCTCAGGACTTGATGCTGTGGCTGTGGTAGGATCAGCTGGGCATGTCCCATGTACCATCTAGGCAGGCTTCCTGAGTTCCTTTTCATTTGATGTAGCCATGGACAAGATGCTTGAACAACTCATCTTCGCTACATGAAAGCTCAAAGCTTGCTCATTGTGATTGATAAGAACCAGCAAAGAGACATGGTTAGGTGGGTCCAGGGGATGGTAAATGTTTATAATGTCACACTGTTGTTCCTCCGACCCTGAAAAAAGTGGTAATATACCCTCTTTTGAAGAGGACTTCTGATGTATGCTTCATTGCAAATGTCTTTTTGAGGCGTAAGGCACTTGAGAGTAGAATCCCGCTGAGAAATTGAACAGGGCATATGAGTGGAATCATTTGCTATCTCCTGTCTGAAACTCGAAATAGCAGTGGAGCTTTCCATCTTATTTGCAGTCCCCTTTGGTAATATAAGCAGTATCAATTGGATGTGTCCAGTATACCATTTAGTCAGGCTTCCCGGGTTCATCTTCCCTGCATGGAAGTAGTGGGCTTTTCTTTTGAGCTTTGAGAGTGACTTCGGGGAAGGAAAGGGCATTATTTGGACCTTTTGTGGGGCAAATCTGGACTCTTCCTTGGCCAAGTTAGGGCTGCAGGCCAGAGGTCCTCTTAACCAGGGTTAAACATGGCAACCATATGTTGAGCAAAGTGTATATTACCTAGTCCATTAGCTGGAAGAAATCTCTGAGAACCAATGAATTGAGCTGAGTATCCTGGTGCTAAATCGTTAGGCTGTGCTCTCAGTAAAAAGTAAAAAAGAGTAAAGCTGAAAGTCTACTGCCATCCTCAACAGTGGTGTGGCCTGACAGCCACTGGTCTAAAGAGAGAACTAAATATTATATAAGAAATGTAAATGCTGAAAATGACAGCTGTGTGTTGAATTCTCCCTCAATGATATCTAATAAAATTTACCCCAATTCACAATGCCATGGATGTGACTTCCCCAACACCCCCAACATCATTGACAAGTGGATGCATGGAAATCCAATGCACAGGAGATATTTCCAGTAGATTTTTCAACAGATATTGCAAGGACAGGGAGAGGATGCACAAGTCTGAAATTTTAGCAAGGGCTCAGTGTTTCTTTTATCATCTGGTCCTACACCAAGGATACCATATCAAACACCTTTCTTTCTTCTAACATGTCTTTTCCTACCTACCTCTTTCTCTTCCTTGTGCAATTTGTGTGTGTGTGTGTGTGTGTTTGGTGTGCATGATCAATTCAAGCTACATTTTATGTTCACATAATCACATTCAATGATTATTTTACAAGCAGTCTTTTAAAACAAGATAATTCTACAATAATGGAAATGTTTTAACCATCTGATATGGATTATGAACAGAGAATAGTGTAATAACTGCTCTTTCCAACCCGCTGCAGAACTATGGATATTATCAGAATATGTTACTGCATAGTCTTGTTTTTAAAACATTCAGGCATTAATTATTTTTGTAACAGCTTTGCAGAATGCTCACACAGGTTTTTGATTTATTGAGTAAGTTACAGTGGCCAGTATCAAAACTGTACTTGAGACTCTTGACCTTTTATTAAATTATAATTTGGATAAGCAACAATTTCTAAAATATAATTTGTATTCTCATTTCCATTTTAAAATGCATGACCTGAACCTTTACTATTTCTCAGTCTTTAATCTAGGTTTGGTAGACACACTTAAGAAACTTGTACCACCAATTTCCATAGGACATACCTATGAAAAGTATATAATTGCATATAACATGGGGTCCTTTCACACTATGCAGTTGTAGCACTATGGTTCCACTTTAAGAGCCATGACTGTATCCTATGGATTCCCAGTGTTTATAGTTTAATAAGGCTCTGAAACTCTCTGCCTGAGAAGTCTAACCTCTCCTTAAACTGCAAATCCCAGGATGCCACAGGATGTTGCCATGACAGTTAAAGTAGAATTATGTCACTATAGTTGTGCACTATGAAGAGCACATGATTAATGTTTTCTGGTTTTCCTTTCCCTTGCCCATATCCTTTCCCCTTTGTATTCTGGTTGAAATCCAAGCAACAGACTCCTGAAACAATTCCCTCCCAAGTCAGATTGCTGGAGAGGATGGCACCATTCTCCCCTGTAACTTTTCACTGATAGAGGCAATGTGTGGAAACTAACATATGTGTAGACTTAACACAAGAGGACTAGTTCTAGTTAGAGTCTTAAGGGAACTCTTCCTAGGGAAGGGAATAGAACCCAGAGTGCATTCAGGCACAAGTAGGATGCAAGGGCTCAGTTTTCCAGGGGATTTCCTGTGCTCATGCTCTCTAAGTGTTCCTTTGGTGCTTCTTTCTTATCTAGACAGTGCATCAGTGGTGACTTATGATATATCACAGCTATATCTGCTATATTGGGGGGGGGAGTTCCATGCTATGCCCCATTGTTTTTGGGCACTGGGCCTGTGGAACATCCTACTTTGTTACAAACTTGCCTGTCAGGTTTTTTTATTTCTTTTTTTAACTGCACCTCTAAATGGCTCCCTTCATGCCTCTTTGGCCTCATTCATTCTTCTCACTGCAGCCCATTCCATCATCTTCAGAATGCATCGATCTTCTGTCATGCAAACACTCATCCCACTCTTTCCTGGTGATGTGCCTGTGGGTTTCGGTTTCTCATTATTTTCTGCATTGGGCATTCTTATCCTTCTAGCTCTTTCCCAATCTTCCTTACAAGAACATTTGAAAGTCACTGCATCTCCTGTGTACTCTGAAGGAGTAGCAGTAGTGGTAGGGATGATAATGATACCATTTTCCCTTTCAAAAAAAAGAAAAGTTCTGCGGCTTTTCTTCTGTCCTTTCAAAAATCAACATCCAGTAGGTATAAGAACCTGGAAGCCATAATTTTTCTGAATGTAAAAAGAGAATGGCAGTGTTGTAATTTCTTTGCCAATCAAATGGAAAACCTTAGCCGAAAGCAGTTTGGGAAGTACGACATGAGAGTCAGTCATCTGACTAGACGAGATACAGTGAAACAGATTGGATAAAAGGAAGAGTTCTCAACCAACATCCAGTCTCACCTGAGATAAGCATTAACCTAATGAACCTATGTACAATTCTGCTCTCTCAGCACACATGCACACATACACACACAGAGCTCTCACAAAACTGTAGATACAAATGCTTGCCTATATATAGGGCCACTGATGTACAGACAGGGGGGCAATGAGGCTGGAGCACCCCACACGACACAGCCATGTCCCCGCACTACAGGGCCACGCCCTCATGCGTGTAGGCTGATATATGATTTGCCTTCTTTGCTGCAGCATCACATTGCCGGGTCATGTTCTGCTTATGAATATGTAGCAGTGTGATGGTACTGCCCCTTCACCCACCCCCCGCGCACACTCCAAGCTATGTGGCCGTGCGGGGCTATCCTAAAGATCACAAAAATAATATTTATTTTTACTTATTTTATTAAAATACTTACCTCTTGCTCTCTTCCTGAAGATTTCAGACTGGCATACAATAAAATCGGTTTAAGACAACAAATAGTAACAATAATTTTAAAAGACTAAAAATGTATTAAACTCTTTATCACTTAAAGCCAGGAAATTTAACCCTAGTTTAAAACAATTTAAAATCATGCTGACTCTGGCACATGTGCAAATTGGAGAAAATCAATTAGGCTTCAAGCACTTTAATGTTTTGATTTGCCACTTGAATGACATCAACATTGGTGCCAGTTGGACCTCTTGGTGGGAGGGCGTTCCATAACCAGGTTGCCACAGCACAGACAGCCCTCTCCCATGTCCTCCCACGAAGTATTACTCCCATCAGTGGAACACAGATGAGGATACCTCTAACAGACCTCAGTTATCAGGCAGACAGGCATAAGGAGAAGGGCTCTCCTCAGGTATCAATTTTAACACTTTCTAGATCTTATATAAAGGCAGATCTGGTTGGCAAATACATGGAGAATCTATTGCTTGCTGCAGTTAGAGTTTTGAACATACCGTGATGTTCTGTGGATCTACCATGCAGTGAATCACTCAGGCTGAGAGACTGCTGTATCAGAATGTCTTTCTGCTACTCCTCTAATTGTTGTTACCTGCAATTTTTCATGCAAAAATAAAGCATAATTGGTCATATGTTAAAAATGTAAAAAGGAGGAAAAGAGGAACCTGACAATTTTGGTTTTTATCCTTTCTTATTTTTCTAGTCTTAAGTATATGTATATAATTCTTGGAGCATCAGTGTTGAGCAAATTTCTCCTGTATCCTGAGCATGAACAATCAGTAACAATGAATAGAATAATGTATTCAAAACATATACAGTAGCCCCTCCACATTTGCAAGGGTTTGGGGCACAGAACCCTTCTGAAAGTAGAAAAAACACTAATAACTCCTCGCCATGATTTCCCTCCTGAGCTCCCCCTCCCATTCCTTTGCCTTTGGCCCCAGCATTTTCGGGACGGGGGAAGCAAAAGGGTAAGGTAAAAGGCTTACTGGTACTTTCCCTTCAAATGGAGAAAAGCAGAGTTCTGATGTTCTGGCCACTTCCTGTGGCTATCTTGAGAAAGGAGGGGTAGGAGCAAAGAAAGCACCTGACCAATCAGAGGCCATCACACAGCAGAATGTGCAGCTACATGGCAGAAGGGACATGCCTCCGGGGGAGGGGCTTTGCTCACCCAAAAGGAAAAAAAAAGTCCATTTTAAACACAAGCCTTGCAAGCCTGGAGTGAGAAATGCAAGGGAATGAGAGGAGGAAAATGGGGGGGATTTGTGAAGGTCCAACCCACAAATGTGGAGGGAGTGCTGGGTATGTTTTGATTATATTATTCTATATGTTGTATGTGTTTTGAAACTATGATTCTGTTAATGTAGGCTAATACATTATTTGCCTTCTTTGCTGCAGCATCACATTGCTGGGTCATGTTCAGCTTATGAATATGTAGCAGTGTGATGGTACAGCAAATAAATAATTTTAAAAATTATCATTGCATAATCTTTATGGTGTGAAAAAGCCATTTCACTCTAGATATATTTCCTAGGCTGATGCATGTCTTGTGTATGAACCAAGACGTGTATGTATTAGAGGGGGAGGAACTTGTAGCTCTCTAGATTTTGGTGAACTGCAATTCCCATCATTTTTTATTTTTTTTTATTTTTATTTATTTATTTGTATCCCGCCTCTCCATATAGATCAAGGCGGTGAACAATTTAGCATGTATTTCGAAACATTTTTCTATACATGCCCCCAACAAGCTGGGTACTCATTTTACCGACCTGCGAAAGGATGGAAGGCTGAGTCAACCTTGGGGCCCGGCAGGATCGAACTCACAACCTTGTGGTTTGTGGCTTGCAGTACTGGCATTTAACCACTGCGCCACCAGGTCTCCCCAGTCAGCACAGCTAATGATTGGGTGATAAGAACTGTAGTCCCAAACATCTGGAGAAACACATGGTCCCCACTCTCATATACATCATTGTATATAACAAATGTACAATCAGCCCTTCACATTTGCGGGTTTCATTTTCAAGGACTTGACTATTTGCGAGTTTCTCTAACTCTTCAAGTACTTCTTTTCCAGGGGAACCTTACCTCTCAGTGGCTCTGATCAGGCTGCACAGCCCTTTAAAAAACTATCTCTGATCCTCTTCTTCCACCACCACTTACTGCCAGGCCAGCTAAGGATGGCTGACAGCCCAGTTTTTCAGCACCACAATGTCTCTCACAATGCTCCTCATATACCCAAAGAAGGAGATGGGCGAGAGAGGAAGTATAGAGCCACCATGCTGATCAGCACCCTTTCTTTCTCCTTTCTTCTGACCTGGTTTGGACTGTGGGTGACTGCTCCCTCAACTATGTTTTGGCCCTCCCCCCTTTTTAATATTTGTGGTTTCTCTACTTTTGCGGAGGCTCTGTGCCCCGAACCCTAGCAAATGTGGAGAGCCATTGTAAGAAGGCAGAGTTGATGATAGATTGTTGTTGTTGTTGCAATCTTTATTTATACCCTGATTTTCCCCCAGTTGGGTCTCAAAGCAGCTTGCAGCAATTAAAAACACATAGTTAATAACCACAGAATACAAAAGTCAAAACATAATTAAACAATCAAAAAGAATTAAAACAATGTTAAAATACATAATTAAAAACTCACTCATCAACAGCACAATTAACAATATCCAGCAGTATGTTTATGAGGAGAATAAAGACAAATTATCTGTATTTGTCTCATACCATTACAATATTTGGCAGATATATAGGAGCTGGGCCCATGTGATCTATTCAGTGAGAGAAGCCACAAATCACTTTTTCAGTGATGCTTTTATCCTATTTTTTGCTGAAAACGTTTAGCAGCGGTTAGAAGGTAATTTAAAATTCAGTATCATTTAAATTTCATTATAATTTTACCAGAAAAATCTAGCATGTCCATTGTGCAAAAGTTACCCTTGCTATGCCTGAATACCTCTCCAATAGCTGAAGAATAGTTAGAAGACTCTCTCTGTGAGGTGGGCAGTCACCTTGAGGTGAAATTCTGGGTGAAACGTTCTTTGTAATCAAAAGTCTTGCATCGGCAACCAAGTGAAAGGAGGCTTTGAGGGCATGGCTAGACTCCTGATGAAATGGTTCTTTGACTTCCAAGTGGTCAGAAGTAGCTAGAAATCTGATACTTTGTCATCTATTTAATTCTGAGACTTTATCCTTTGCAGCACCTGCAAACCAAAAGATACTTTCAGGAGTCTTGTGGCTGATAGTTTTTATGAAGCATTCTAACTAAGATCAATCAACAATCAAGGACTGGGCAAGGTTTTTGTTGTTTTTTTAAAATTACGGCTCCCAGAATTCCCCAAGCAGCTGATTGGGGACTTGGGGAGTTGCAGTTCAAAAAATAACATTCCTTAGCCCTATCTACACATTATTATCTCAGAACTTGATACAGTGCATGTAGGATTTTCAAGCTGTCTTCCATCTAGCTCAGTGGTTCTCAACCTTCCTAATGCCACGACCCTTTAATACAGTTCCTCATGTTGTGGTGACCCCCAACCATAAAATCATTTATTTATTATTTACAATGCCTCCTCCCCCCAGCAAAGGCCACCTTGCCGGCCAGGAACGGGGAAGGCGGGCAGGGAGGGAAAGAGGAGCCGTGTGTCTTCCCCGGGAAAAAACTCCGAGAACCCCCTCCCCAGGCTCTGCTTCTGCTTCACTCTTTTTTCCGCTGGGGGCGGGCAGTGTGGGAAAAGTTTCCAGAGTGTCGACCCTGGCTGGGGGAGGAGGAATCCCAGGGCCTTTGTCTTTTGTGCCAGGCGCAGCTCGCCCCCCGGAAAAGTGTCGTCTTGTGGCCCCCCGGCCCTTCCGCCGCGCCCCCCTCTGTGGCGAGTGGGGCAGTGGCTGTGGCGAGGAGGGGGCCTTTCCCCCATGCTGCCGCTGCCCCCCCAAGCTGGCCCATCAGACGGGAGGTTCTCTCGGTAGCGGAGAAGGGGAGCGATTTCAGTCCCTTCTGAACAGGGGGCAGGAGGACGCGAGCGCGTGGCTCACGCTTGTGCACCACCACCGAGGAAGGAATGGAGCCTAAGACCATCGGAAATACGTATTTTCCGATGGTCTTAGGCGACCCCTGTGAAAGGGTTGTTCGACCTCCAAAGGGGTCGTGACCCACAGGTTGAGAACTGCTGGTCTAGGTACTGACCAAACAACATGTGCCTCACATCAGTTTTCTGTAACATACATGTAAAATGTAATGGATCTTTGGAGCTCAGGAATCAGAAATAGATGATCAGTTACAAGTATGTCACAAACAGTACAAACTATAAACGTGTCTGTTCAGGATCATCACAGGCCCTGAGATTTTTGGGCGAAAACCTGGGACCTAGGATAGCACTTGGGGATGTCACTAAGCATTATACAGAAAGTACGAACTACAATTGCTCTCAGCTCATTGATCATTGAAACACTCAGATACATGCACACAAACATATTTCCCTGTTTGGAAATTAAGCTGAAATCTTAGCTAAAGGAGCTGTTTCTGGATCAAGATGAAGTTATTCCTTCTTAGTTTCTTAGGGAGACAGGAAAAGGTTCTAGCCTACGTGCTTTTAGCCAGAAGGTTGATGGGGAGGGTGAGCCCTGGTGCCATGATGATTAGAAGGGAGGGAGGTTTCTATCTGTTTTTAATCTTTTTAAACTATGTTTTATTTAGGTATTGTATTACTTTAACCTTGTGTTTTTTAACCAAACCCCTTTCTTAAAACAGCTTCACGGGCTACCAGTTCTTTTCCAGGCACAATTCAAAGTGCTGTTCATGACCTATAAAGCCCTATATGGCTTAGGTCCAGACTGTTTGAAAGACCGTGTCTTCCTATATGAACATGCCAGAGTTTTAAGACTCTTTTGGTGGGGGCACAGGAGAGGGTCTACTCAGTGGGTGCTACCACCCTCTGGAACTCCCTTTCTTGGGAGGCCAGGTTGGCCCCCACCCTGTTTTCCTTTCACCAGCAGGCCAAAAAAATGCTGTTCAAGCAGACTTTCAATGCATGAGCAGGAGAGATTTTTGTTTTTATTAAGAGGTTTTGATGCTCAACCGTGGAATAAAGAGACCAGACACAAAGTTGGCTTAACTAACGGCCACTTTATTTTGACCTGTTTTATTTAAATTGTCTTAGCCTGAAAGATATAAGAGGGGAGAGCAACATGATATGGGTCCAGCTGGTGCTGGAGTGACAACATGACAACCTGCTCAGCATATCCATGACAATAACACCTTAGCCCTAGGAGCAATCGAAATTGCTTTGGTTGCTTCCCAGTCCAGAATCTTAGAAGGTAATCCAGGGACTCCCACCTGAGCTGCACAGCTCTAAAAGTGAGAGTCTTATTCCCAAGTTAACCTTAAAGTTAGCCTCCTTCACCGAACCCCCCCGGGATGCATGGCCTAAAGAGGTGGTTCCAGAGCCCTACCCCTACACCAAATGGGTGCCAATAGGTGATCACCAAAGTTTTATTATCCCCCATTCTCTGCCAAAGAACAACCTATTTAAACAACACCACCCAGAGCTAATTTTCCCCATTCTGTCAAATACAATATGAAACAGGCAAATAAAATAAAATAAAATAAAATAAAAATTTTTAAAAAGGAGAAAAAAAATCATATCCAGCCCCAAAGCAACCAGATTAACTGACACTGCATTGAGGACAGGAGGGTGGGTCAACATCATAGAATCATAGAATCATAGAAATGTAGAGTTGGAAGAGACCACAGGGGCCATCCAGTCCAACCCCCTGCCATGCAGGAATCGAGCACTGAATGACACATAGGGGGCAATGCTTCACTGTCTCTTTTGCCCTTGTCATATGTCTTGGTCTGGCACTTAGCGCCAATCAGATATAACACTCTGGCCTTACTCCTTAGAGACCATCCAAAGCTTACCTTCTCCTGCAGGGATGTTCATCACGTGAGTCCAGGTTAAGTATTATTTTAATTTATAATCTTTTTAATAGTCATTTTAATAGATTTAAACTTTATTGTAAATTGCTCTTAACTGTTTTGGAAGCTGCCTTAGGTCCCACTCTGGAAGAAAGGCAACATATAAATTCTGTAAATACATACATACATACATAAATGAAAACTGTAATTTGATTTTTTTAAAAACTTTTGTATGGATTAAAAAAAAAAACGTTTCCCTGATCTTTATGTCTGTAAGCTTCCTTGGAACCTGTATAAGAAGAAAGGCAGGAAATAAAATAACATAAAATAAAATAAAATAAAATAGAAGCTAAGTAAGTAAATACATAGACCCCCTGGAGAGCCTTTGTGAATTGCTGCAATGAATCATTCCTTGCAAATTATAGGAAGCTGATGCTCTAGTAGCTGAGCTGGAGATCTGCACACAATGCTTTGCAGATGCCTGGAACTGAACCTTCCAAAACTGGAAAATTTGCTCCCTCATCCAGTCACATAGGGATGGGGGGGTTGTCGGTGTGGCTCGCCCCGGGCGGCAATGTTTTTGGGGCATCCTGGCCCGTAGCCATGCCTCCATGTGTCCTGACCATGCCCCCACATACCCTGGCCACACCCCTATGCACTGCAGCCATGCCCCATGCACAGTGGCCAAACCCGCGGGCCGTGGCCGCTCCCTCCTCCCCACACTCCAAGCTCCGCCACTGCCCTTGTCTCCTACCTGGAGGTGACCCACAAAAACTGGAGACAGGGCCAGGCTCCGAGATCTGTCAACTCTAGTGCAAACCCATTGCACCAGGAGAAAGTGAGTAGTTGCAATGCATGCATGCATTCTTTTTTCATCTAGCTTCTAGCCTTGTTCAGCTGCTAGCCATTGACTTGCATCCTAATTGGGCTTCTGTGGTTTAGGCCCAGAACTGGACATGCACTAGAATGTGCATGAATGGCTGTGCCCTCCCTCTTGTATATGTAACATATGCTTACAGACATACAGTTTCAGTTGGCACTTGTTGTCATGTACTGCTGCAGAATCACCAAAGCCTTGTGTACAGCATGGAAAAATTACAGTCCATCCTTATCCAGGGTGAAACAAAGTGAGTTTTCCAAATGTTCTGTCATCAATAGCATCATACAAGACCTGTAGCATCAGTTATTAATGGGACCATTTGCCCCTACTTTTGGGTATTTGACTATATCATGGAGGGTATTAGAAACAAGTAATGATGGCTCTGGTTTGTACAGTGTGGTAAGAACAAAGACTGATTTGTTTAATATAAGAGTAGAAAAATAAGACATGACAAATGAATGATTCCAGTCTAGTTGGAGCCAAATGGCAATCATATTTTAATGGTCTCATATCATACTTACCAAATCCAATATTTTCAACCCCAAAACAAGTAAATTATTTTTAAAAATATTTCTTTATCTAAAAATTTCTGTACTTACTAGCTTGGACTGTGGGAGACAGGTGGGGGAAACAATATCGAAAAAGACTTGTTCTTATCCCAAGCTGAGCTTAAATTTCATGTTTTGAAGTATAAGTTGCCTCATTGGCTTTACTTTCTAGTATCCAAGAATATTTACATATTGATTTGTGGCTTTCCTGCTTTCAGAATAACATATGGAGTTCATGAAGTAGATAATATGGAGAGAGATTTGTGGAGCTTTCCCCCATTGTAGCATTACAAGAATTTCCCAGTTTTTTATTTCTTTTCCAGATTTTTAATCAATCACCTCATGGAGGGTTAGAAAATGGAATTTAATACCAGCTATACCACCAGTCAAGATTTTCCATACCTTGGCTCAGTCAATTAATCAGCATAAAGACTGCTGTCAAAAAATCAGAAGAAGACTAGGACTTGGAAGGGCAACTATGAAGGAACTAGACAAGAACCTGAAATGTAAAGATAATATTGTTGAATACTAAAGTTAGGATTGTCCATGCTATTGTATTTCCAGTTTTCTTATATGATTGTGAAAACTGGACAGAGAAGAAAGCAGATAGGAAGAAAATCAACATACCCTGCATTGTTAAAAAGATAAATGAATGGTCCTAGAGCAAATCAAGCCTGAGCTCCCCCTAGAAGCCCAAATGACTAAACTGAGGCTGTTGTACTTTGGCCATATCATGAGCAGACATGACTCAGTAGAAGAGCTCACAGTAATGCTTGATAACGTAGAAGGCAGTAGGAAAGAGAAAAACCACATTACAGATGGATAGACTAAATCAAGGAAAACACATCTCTAAATCTGCAAGACCTGAGCAAGGTGGTTGATGGTAGGGTGACTTGGATGTTTCTCTTCCATGGGGCCACCATAGCAGTTGTTTCAATGAGAGATGCCTCATTCAGACAAATAAAAACATAGGCCAGAATCCTCTATGACAGTTATGAATATGTAGCCAAACCTTATGCACTCATGAGTGTTACATTCTCACAATCCCTAAATAGCTCTTAGTTTAGCTGTGGATATATGGTGACCTAAATATGCCCCTGTGGACTGAAAAAGTAAAACTCAAAAGTTGGTGTGTGTTCCCATGAAGGAGCAAAAAGGGAGAAACAGACTGAACAGCTAAGGGAAAAGTCTTAAATGATAAATGTGAGAACAATGTTAATGGAATGCCCTTGAGCTGTGTTTAGGTATCAGATAAAAGGAGGACAGAGGGAACCAATTTTTAACTAATGTTTTTATCTCTACAGGCTCTGTTGCTCTTTTGTGTTATGACAAAATAATTAAAATTCAGATGTTAAAGCAATGTAGGATATGGATGTCTCCTTTAAAAAATTATCGGTTGCTGCTACATTTTATTTATGTTGAAATGCTAAACCTGTATTTTACAGCTAATTGTGCTGCCATTTTGTTGATTGGTTTTCATTTGATTGCATTTATCAGACACATTTTCACTGAAAAAGTACTGAAAGCCTATACAACATTAATAGTATATACAACAACCACTCAGATTTTAAAAAACAATGGTATAATAAAGTTTACCATAAAATACCAAAACTTCATGAAAGAGCTTAAAAAATTATAGAAATGAAGACTGAAATCACTAGCATGTTAAACCTCGATGTATGTGTGTGTGCGTGCACACACACACACATATTTGCATGCACGTGTGTGTATGTATTTATATATGTGTATATCTGTGTGTGTGTGTGTATAAATATATGTGTGTGTGTGTGTGTGTGCGTGTGTGTATGTGTGTGTGTGCATGTGTATGTATATGTATATGTATATACAGAGAGAGAGAAAACCAAGCAACTACTTAAGAGACTTGGAGGCATCAGAGAGTCAGAACAACCTTCCAATTACTCTTTGGGAACTTCTGTTGGCAGGATTTATTTATGTATTTTGGAAGCAGCCACACAGGCAAATATATCCCATGGGTTGTTGTGTGGATAAAACAGGAGAAAAGCTATGTACAGTGGTCCCTCCAGATTCATGAGGGTTTGGGGTACAGAACCTTTGCAAAAATGGAAAAATGCAAATAACCCCCTGTGATCCCCCTCCCGTTCCCCTCTGGAACTCCCCCCCTTCCATTTCCTTGCCTCTGGCCCCGCTGCTTGGTGGAGGGAGATAAAAAATACAAGGTAAAGGGCTTACCAGAAGTTTCCCGTCAGAAGGAGAAGAACAGAGCACGGAGTTCTGGTGTTCTTCCTATCACCATCTTGAGAAAGGAGATTCTTCCCAGAGGGGAGAGGTAGGAACACAGAGAGCACCTGGCCAATTGACAGTCATTACATAGCAGAATGTGCAGCGATATGGCAGAGAGGACATGCTTCCAGCAAAGTGGGGGGGGGGCTTTGCTTACCCCAAAGGGGAAAAAAAATACATACATTTTAAACACAAGTAAGGGGATGCAAGGGAATGGGAGGAGGAGAATTGGGGTGGGGGGAGGCAAGCATGTGCCTCACAAATAATCAAATTTATGAAGGTCAAACCCATGAATGTGGAGGGAGAATTGTATTCTTCTGTGAACTCCTTGGAAGAAAGGTAGACTTAACTGAAATAAGCAATAAAATGCTAATCATCAAACATGTGAAGCCATGTGTGACCAAGGTGTGTGTAGATACTGATGGTTTTCTGGTCAGATATTTTACCCTTTTCTACTGGGGTTTGAGGAAGGAAGATTGCCTAAGCTCAAGTGATTTACATCTCCGTAAGTACACAATCGCATGTTGTGGCCACAGTTGGTCACATAGCCAGTATCCAGGATGATGAGTATCTAAATGTTTTTACTTGTCATTGTAGCTGATGAGATACTGGTGATTAATTTTACTTTGGTACTCCTGCTGAAGCTTTTGACTGATGTGTGTGGACCAAAAGACCATAGATTACTCTCAGGCATTATCCTCACTTCCTGCCCCTCTGGACTCTCTTGCACTTTATAACTACAGAAACATAAATCACAGAAAATGAATGGGTGGAGCGTAGACACTTTGCTACTTTTTAGTTTTATGGCCTGTGCCCAGGCAATTCCTGATTTACGCTGACAACTTAACTCTTCCAATCCGTGTTGGAATTTTTATGACAGCTCTTCCCTTGAATTGGAGGGAACCAATTTTTTCATGCTCTTTGATATGGAAAACCAATGATTATGATAGATGGTTCTTCCTTTTTATGAGCAAAATTCCCCTGTGCATCTCTCAGGAAAATAAAGTGCAGGAAAATGAAGTCTCTCGCTATGTGTCTTGTATTTATGACTGATTAAATATTATCTGTACAGAAGCAGCTTGTGGAAATGCTCTGTTCACAGAGAGAAGCAATTATTCCCCCCATCTTAATTTTCTATGTTAGAAAACCTGCTTATTCAGTTGTAGAATTTTTTTATCCAAACAGCGAGTGCTTCCTTCAAAGCCATTACACCCCAGATCATCCTCCATAAACATCAGTGTGAATCATTGATTTCTATACTTATGGTAGCATTGCTCTGCTGTAGAACAAACACAAGCAAGTGGATAAGTTTCTATCATTTTTTCATGGTTTGGTGTCAATAGTGGGGAACAAGCAGAGGCTCAGTATGTGTGTTTTAACAGCATGAGTGAGTCAATGTGACTGCTTCTAGGCACTCTCTCATGGAGTCTGATGTCATCAAGGCATTTGGTTTCAGATAAGATCCTATGTGTCTATTTCCAGACAGTGGGACTCTTTACAATGTTGCTGGGTACCAAAGAACTATGAGAACTTATTGGAGATGGTTAATCATAAAATCGTACCTTAAAGGTCATCTGATCCAGTTCCCTGTTCAGGTCAGGATTTTCAGTGCAGGATGCAGCTACAACATTCCTGATAAATTTCTATCTAACCTGTGTTTAAATACCTCCGGTAATGAATAGCACACTTCAGCCTGAGCATCCTGTTCCACTATGCATAGTGTTATGCTCAGTTTTTCAAAACTCGTATTCAGTTTCATTTCTGGCCTGTGGTTTTATTTCTGCGGTCTTGAGCAGGTCACACTCTATGAGAGTGGAATTCAGTGGAAATCTGTGATTGAATATTACATCTCCTTAAAAACATATGAGGAATAGCTATTCAGGACCAGCTATCTACTCCAGATGCATGGAGGCATCTGTAATGTTCTCATAACAGGACAACTAGCAATGTTGGGGTGGTGGTGGAGGGATTTTCATTGTAAAAAGTGCAGAGGCAAACAGCTACATTCTTAATGCGTATTCCCCCCCACACACACACATCCCACCTGGAGGAGCCTCCTCAGGTGAAGAAGGAGAAGAGGAGAGCCAAGGTAACAAGCTCCACTTGGAGCCAGAAGAGACTGCCAGTCCTGTTATAGCACTGGCAGAAGCCAAAGCTAGACCATCCCATGCAGCTCCCAAAGATCATGAGGCAGATATGGAGACATGTCACCCTGCAGAACATTGCTGATTAAAATACCAGTTGCAAAGGAACAGGAAATGTTCCATAGACTTTAGAAAGATAACACTAAGCTAAATAAGCCAGCTGGCCTGATTAGTTCAGTCAAGGCCATTCTCTTGCTGCACACCATAAGGTCTGCTTTTCACATTTGGACCTTAGACTGCTTGGACCATACTTCTGCTTCCATTCTTGCCTAGTGTCTCCACTATCTGTTTCTGTGGAGCATAGGTACAGTTACCTGGGCATTTGCTAGCTTTAAACAAGGCACCTACCAATACTTTATGGTGGGGTTTTGTTTGATTTGATTTGATTTGATTTGATTTGGACAGAGATGGAAGAAACAGGAAAGGAACCACCCTATCTTAATGAGTATAATACACACATCCACACACCAGAGAGAGGAGTGATTTTTTTTTTTACTGACATAGGACCTTTTCAGACTATCCAATTAAAGCACTGTAATTGCATTTTAATTTCCATGACTGCATTATATGGGATCTTGGAAGTTGTAGTTTAGGGACGCATTAGAGTTCTCTGGCTGAGAATTCTATATACCTTTTGTAGAATTCCATAAGTGGTTGCCATGGCAGTCAAAGTGGAATCATCGCACTATAATGTTGTTGAATGAAAAGGTCAGTGGTGCTCTGGAGAAATTTCTAATTGTTTTCTCACTAGACATACAAAGAATAGTTGAAAATAGTTGAAAAACATGTTTCACGTGTCAAGAAACCTTGACATGAAGAATTCTGTACTGAAGAGAATCTGCAGTGTGGGACTTCTTTTGTCCAAAATCCACACAGAGTTGTTTTGTGCATAAAACAATCCTTTCTCCAAAAGCAACAGTATTTTCTGTGTAGAAAATAATGTTCCTATGTAAAGATAAATTATTTTCCATGGAGAAAATTCTGTTTCATATGCAGATATTACCCTTTTCTTTGCCAAATCCTGTCCCACGTTTTACAACTTTGATATAAAATTAATCTTGAGGTCCCTTGGATGTGCACGTAGGCAATAGAAACGGCCATACAATCAAAAAGGAAAAGAACCCAGACCAGGCCAGTAAATATCCCCAGTCACGCAGCAACAGAAAGACCTCATGTCATATTGCCCTGATGGACAAATGGTATTTGACCTTTTTAGGAGTCCACTTGAAGGGACTCAACGTGTTGGGCACTGGAAGTAATAAACCTTATCAAACCATCTCCAGATGCACACACCACAGCCTCAAAGCGGAGGAAGATCCTGTTATTTAGATGATCTTCCGATATCAGAAAAATGCCAGGTGTGAAGATGATTTGGTCTTCTGCCCTGTTTGTTTATCCTGGGAAAGGATTTTGTTTTCAAAGAAAATGTTTTCTACAAATAGTCCATGTTTTAAGGCTAGAGCAGACAGAAAAACACAGACACACACAGGAAAAGAATCCATCTTCATAAAAAGATGGGACCATATGGCTTTTCCAGGCATGGATCACCATAAATATTGGGACACAGTTCCTCATTCATTTGGGGAGTTCATTCCTAGAGAGAGTTCTTTTTGGGAGTTCATTCCTTGGGAGTTCTTTTTGGGAGAAGTTCTTTTTCTGGCTTCTTCCTCTGAAGGTTAAAAGATGCATTTGGAGTATTAAGTGAGAAATCTCTCTCAGAGCCGCAGAAACAATGGAGATGGTAACCAGCTTAAATTTATGACACTATGGACTCCCCCTCCTCACAGGAGTGGCTGGAAATCATCTTTTCTCCCTGCAGAAGGATTCTAAATTTGGTATCGTATGTCAACAGATCCTTTTTGTCTCTCTCTCTTCTTAATTTTAATCTTTTTCTAACTTTATAGCCTAGTATGCTTGAAGTGTGAATGAATCTGGGTGAGTGTATGAAATTTAACTTTTTATAGGCTTGTTTACTTGTTATAGTGAATGTAGCTGAGTTATTGTAGGGACTTTTACGTCTGTGTTAATAAAATAGTTAGATTTGAACAATTGGTGTGATTTTTGTCTGACCTGACCTGGTATACAATTGGGATTGCAAGATCCTGCTAAGTTACCCTGCCTCTCGTAAGCTAAACAGTGCTCTGAACTAATTTCCCCACACTTTTGATAGATTTTGGGAATTCCCTTGAGGGAGCCCCAAGCAATCAGGGTAACACAGAAAAGGCCCTGTTCTACAGAAAACAACGGTGTGTGAATTTTGTGCAGAGTAATCTATGAATTACAAATGGGCTATAAAACCTGTGTGATTTTTCAAGATTATCTCACAATGGAAAGGAAATTGCTATAAGTACAACTTGATTCCTGTCAGAAGAAACTTAGTGAAGAATTACATTCCTATTTCTTACTCCCCACCCCCCCATGAACATATTAGCTTGGCAGAAACAAATGAGTCAAAAACATTTAGGCCCCTGTGTTTTAGGGTATTAGATGGGCAATCTGTGGGTGTAGAGATGTTGTTGTACCTTTGTTTCCATCACCCCAACCATTGTCTAGGCTGGCTAAAACTAATGGAATTTATAGTCCAACAACCTCTGGGACACACTCCACAAGTGGTACAATTCTTGGAGACATTGTGGGTCATCTATCCTACATTTCCCCCAAACAAGACAGAGGGGGCCAGTGCCCTGTCCCATCTCTTCCCTGACACTGCCCTATTGTTTCTAGAGGCAGAAGCAAGTTGGAGAACAAGAAAAGGTGGCTATGTGATGAGTTCTTGTAGAGGTGTGGAGAGGGAACAAATTGGGTAGGAGATGCTGGGGTAAGAGAGTATAAATTTAGTCAGTATAAATTTATTGATTAGTCAATTGACCATATCAAAAGATATAACGTCAAATGTTATATAGTAGAATGAGTAACTAAAATATGATGGAGTGAAATAAAATAAGCCAAAATAACATAAGATACTATAAAATGTGATAAAATATGATAAGATGAAATAAAAAGAATAATATAAAAGACTATAAATAAATACCAATACTTGTAATAATAGGTTATCATCTTGAGATAAGAGGAAAATAGTAAAATACAGAGGCAATACGTATTTAGATTAATTCATCACTCTGCATACAACCCCAATATGTTCTATGAATTGTTTCTTGGTTGGACAGCCGTCTATAAACTTAGCAGTTCTGAGGACTATGTATGTGTTAGTGCCAGTATTTTGTTCCAGTATTTTGTTCCAGGGTTCCGGTATTTTGTTCTATCAGGTAATGTCTGTAAATACTAGGCCCTTACTGGGGTGTATAATTGACAAAGAGTACATGTGCAATATCTGCTATTTCAAATGTACTACAGACACATTTTTTTTTCAAAATATGGCACTTGGTGGAATGTCCGTATTTAACCATAGACTCTAGCTGCTCGAATCTTGCTCTGGTAAGAGCTATCTTTTGGCATTGTGTCAAACTCATTGTCAAGTATTTTTCTATTTGAAAGGACTTTTTATTTTTAGCCAGCCATTTCAATGACCTGATGTTGTAAGTGACTCAGTATCAGTTTGGGCATTCACATCTAAAGCAAGAGAGTAGTGGTTAAAAGAGGAACTAGGAGAATCTGGTGTGATAAGAATAATGAGAGATCTTGGGACTGAAGCAATGACATTGCAATTCCATCTGCCAGTTTGACAAGACTAGTACTGGTCATAGTGGTTTCAGGCTTTTGGAAACTGTAGTCTATTTGATTCCAGTGCTCTGAGAAGGAAGCATACATAGCATGCCCAACAGTCAGGGCTTGCAGCTAAGATATGAACTGCCTCCATGGAGATGCATCACATTTCAGGTGAAGTGAGGTAGAAGTTTTATTCGGAATTGAATCTTTGACAGTTGCTTCACAAAAAAGTTATTATTTGATGTTGCAATTACCGTTCCTGAATTAGAGAATGCCACAAACTAGGAGGCATCACTTGTTGCCTGAGACAGCAGGTGCAGATGTTCTGCAAGATGGTAGATGGCAGAATTCTGTCTATCAAATACAAGTTAGAAGTGGTGTAGCACATTGTGCATATTGGCTTCCTCATGCAGATCTCATTACTGGGTGGGGAATGTCTAATGTTCTGCATGTATATATCTAGAACTTGAGAAAGTTATTTTAAATTCACAACTCCTTGAATCTCATTCCCAGCAGTATAGCTGAGAGATTGTAGAATCTGTAATTGAAGAAAGTAACTTTTTGAAGCTGTGGATGCAATCATACTTGACTCCTCATCTCAGTAGTCTTCTCATTTCTGATCTTGGGCAGTGTAAAAAATCTGCAGAATGACAGAAGGGGAGTAAAGGCATTCATAGGAGCCAAAAGCTGAAGTAGGATGAAAGGGAATGGGAAGCTACAACAGCCAAATGAGAAGTGGAGTATCATCACAGTACCATCTTGTACATCTAAAAGGAGGGAACCAGTCTTTGCATTTTTATCTGTTTGATAATAAACCAATATTGGGAAATCTTCTAAACTGAAAGATAGGGTAGAAAAAAGAGAAATGAATGAGCAAATAAACTTGTACTATCTTCTGGACTTAGGTGCATATCCAAGTCCCTTTCTACACCTTACCTGAGTCCTGCAACATCCTGCTATCATCCCAGCAGTGCCTTTGCCAGGATGGGAGCATGTCCTGAATACTCCCCTCTGCATCTGGCCAGCTGCTGGCAGATGGTAACAGTTGGAAGATGCTTCTTCCTTCTGCAGTGCAATTGGCCCCTTCTACCCTTACCTCACAGCCCCAGCCAATGAAGTCGTCATGCAAAAAGGGCCTATTACTGGATTTTTTTCCTGTAATAGTATAATGTACAATCACAATGGCTGGGGACGCGACAGGAGCAGGACTGCGATGACATCAGGCAGTAGCACATGTCGCAGACCAGCTTCAGCACATCCCCATGCCAGGATAGGGCTGTAGTGCAGAAATGGCCCAAGATGAAATGAAATTAGTTAGGCAGCAGTCTTTTATTTTTTAAATCAGAAGTAAGTCATGCTGTACCCAGTGGGACTTACTCACAAGTAAAAATCATGAGGTTTCAACCCAATGTGTGTATAATCAAAAGTAGTAGCCAGGTGGACTCACAAATAGGTAACTGCACATAGGTTTGCAGTCTTGCTATATTTGGAGGTTATCTTAAGCAGATACAGCTCAGTGCACAAACTAGCTTGTGGTTTTATCTAGAAATAATATTTAACAATGTCATAATACAAGACATAGGTGCCACATCGAATCATATAGCCCACAAGATTCTGAGAAGTAAATAAGCATTGTTTTTTATGGGCTCAGTCAGAGAGATTTTATCTGCCTTCTTACCAGCAAAGTAATTGCTATTTGAAATATAGTTTTCCCTTTGAAGATCAAACTTATTTGAGGATGCCTTCATTATGACATATAAATCTTTGCTTTACATCTCCATGAAACTTTCCAGCAGGGTGCATTGTTACAAGAAGCATTATGGTATGTAGATACTTTTTATAGATTGTCCTAATTATTTTTAAGAAAAAAATTCAATTGAAAATATAAAATTGCTAGTGGTGGTATTCATTTCCAGATAAGGAGTCGCAGGAGTGAGATCAATTAAAGCTTTCATTGAAATTGTCCCATGAATAACAAAGCTTCCTCCCCCCCCCCGACACACAATTGTTCTCAGGTTCTGTAAAGAAAACAATTTATGAGCGATTACTATGTCCTGCAAAGCATGTGAAAATGGAAGCCAGGAATATATTTTATGCTTGTGGAATGAGAGCTGCTTTTCCTAGTGATACCATTGTTAGGAACTCTTGTTCCAAAGTCTTTGGGATATACCAAGGTGTACATAAAATATGAAAACAAATAGCCACTTTTGTGCAGTTGTGTGATGGAGGAATTCATGTGTTGAAGCAAACTGTGGAGAGGATACATTAATTCTGAGAAATCAGTTATTCAGTAGATGGGGTACATTATCAAATATGTGGCCTTTCTGACGGTATAGATTTGATTCATTATAAATATTTTTATGCAAAGTAATTGCTTCTCAATAGTTGCTCTTCCAAGTAAAATATGCAGTTGCACCTCCCTTCCCTCCCATCTCCATAGACAAGCATAAGCAGACATGAGCATTTCATTGACTATATTGAGTGTCAAGGAAAGAACATCTGAAGCCACAAATATTTACACAGTCTCTTGGCATGGAAATCATAATTAAAACAGCCTTAATCCGTGTCGCTAGATAAGTATGAGAAGATTAAAAAAAGCTAATTTAGTTGTACAGTGGGATTGATCTCATCAAAAGGCTGGATCACGTGAACTGCTGTGCAATTTCCTTGAGAAAAAAAACTGAGGAGCTCAGTAGTAACTTTTTTAAAAAGCAAAACGATTACTTTGCAATGCACATGGTGCTTTATGGAGTTTAATAAATGAGCAAGAAAGTCCTTTACCCAAGAAGTTTGCATATTGACAGTGGGAGAAACAACAGGGAGGGAAACAGACAGAAGAGAGAGGCAATGAGAACAAAGAGGAGATGGACGTAAGACAAGAGAGAGAGGAAAGGCTGAGCAGAGCTTGTGGATGACATGGCTAAACATAAATAAGGCATTTGGAGTATGTCTAAAAGCAGATCTTTCCCACTGCAAAGCTCTGTAGTGATGGAAAATTCCCAGAAATGTTGAAGCCCTGGTTTGTTTACTAAAAGCTCAGGCATTTTCAAATTGAAAATCATTTTGTTACTGTGTGTTACTGTAAATGCACTGTGGTCATCTTGACTTAGCACTAAAGCATCATGCTTGATATATTAAAGGTGCAATTTATCCAGGAAATAATTATAAACTGAATTATAGTATGGACCTATCACACCTTGAACTGTAAGGAATTTCTGAACAATATGGAACCACTTTGCTTCTGCCAATTTATGAAGAGCAGACAAAGGAGAAGGAGAAGGAGGGGAAAACAGGGGATAATTAACATTAGTAAAACAAAAAAATTAGTTTGTTTACTCTAGTCCTTCTTAGTGTCAAATGGACACTCATTCTCATAAACAGAACTGAGAAAAGGAAATCAAGAACAGGAATGTTGGTGTTGATGTTGCAGTACCTTGTTTTTGTTGCATGCCTTTAAGTAATTTTCAACTTACAGCAACCCTATGGTGAACCTATCACAGACCTTTCTTGGCAAGATTTATTTAGAGGGGGGGTTGCCTTTGCCTTCCTCTGACACTGAGAGAGTGCTTTGGATCACGCAGTTTCCACAGTTGAGTGGGGATTTGAACCCTGGTCTCCAGAGTTAGAGTCCAATGTTCAGACTCTTATGCCACACTGGATTTTATCTTTTAGAATAGTATGAACACCTTGTCTTCAATATTTTACTCATCATTCTAAAAGAAATATTCCACAGTCCATTTTTTTGCGGGGGGGGCAGGGGCGGGGAAGCTTAGTTAAAAAGGGAAATGACTATTTTCATTCCACCTCTCTCTTTTTCTCTGGGCCTTAACATCTCTAAAACTATCCCATGAATATCAGGTGGGAAGACCTTTGAGATACTGACTGGACTGACATCTTGATCATCAGATTGCATGTTCAAGAGACTGCCCTGATGGCAAATGGCTTCCATGCAAGTGGGTATAACAGGCTACAGTTAAATATCCCAGTTCACATGTAATGGAAATATGTGATTTTCCTCTGCATCAGAGGTGGTGATTGTGTGGCTCTCCAGATGTTATTGGACTACACATCTCGACAGCCTTAGGCAATGTAGCCAATGGTGAAGAATGCTGGGAGTTGCTTTCCAACGGCATCTGCAAGGCCACACAATTCCCACTTCTCCACTAAATGAAGAGCCACACATATACTCATGCTTGCAACACCATGGGGAAAAGATCAGGAGTTTTTTCTTCTGACTTCAATCATACTTCCTCCTGATGTCCACATGTTGAAAACTATTATTTTTTTTCCAATGCTGATTAGCAAGAAACAAATGGTAATCAAACTAGCTTTTCATCCACATATACTTACGAGTTAGAATTCTAATGGCATGATAGAGAATGAATGAATATCTCCCCAAGAATTTTCAATGGTCTTAAAGTAACTCAGTGGGGTTGTACTCCTTAGATTGTGAGTTAGGGTGGTTTTGCTTATGACAGCAAAAAAACCTCTGTAAGACAAAACACCTTTTACAAGCTTTGGTTGTTACACCTACCAGTTACACCAAATGTGCCCACTTCTGGGGGAAAAAATGTCTGGCTATATAATTCCTATAATTGGTAACATCCAGGTTTGATTCTTCCAATGTGATGTACATAGGACTGCCCATAAAAAGTGTTCAGTAATTGTCAGATGTTTCAAAATGTAGTGACTGAATTATTGACTGTGACTTGCACCAGTGACCATGTCACCAATGTTTAAAATTGTTTGTTGATTCCCAGTTTGGTTTTGGACAGAATTAGAAATGATACTTCTTTAAAGCTGAAAAGCAATCATTCCCAGACTTGATCATCAAATACTGTTGGAGTTCAATGATCAAAATGATCAACCACCATAACCAAAGACTGGAGTTCCTAGAGATCAATTGTTCAAAACCAAAAGAGGTGTTACCTCCCATACAGGCTACCAATCAGCCTGGGAGGCTAAGAATGTTCTCATATCCCCTTGCGGTGAGATTTATACTGGGCGTCTGTAAGCATGAAAGCCTTTTCTATGAGAATGCCCTGATTTTGAAAACCCCAAGGAGGTTTATCTGATATTACTGCCTTATTACTGGCTTATTTGGTGAGAACACGAGAGAGAGCATTTGCTGTAGGTGTTCTTACCTTCCAGAATTCCCTGCCATGGGAGGCTGGGCTGGCCCCTTCCCTGATCTCCTTTTGCTAGCAGGCAAAGACCTTTGTATGTAAACAAATAATTAAATAATAGAAATATTTTTTATTAATAATAATAATAACAACAACAACAACAACAATAATAATAATAAGCCTCCAGCAGCAGCATGGTTCATTATACTACAATTTCCTGTGACTCCAAAAGGTGTTACCTACAAACCAGGATTGGAAACCAGTGGACATTAGTTATAGTAATAAACCAAGAAACTTCCAAGAAAACATAGCTGGGAATTTTCTAGGGTGGCCATTTGTATATTGTCTCTGAAGATTAAATGCACCACCAAAAGAGCAGATAAAAGAAGGAACAGATTTGGATGAAACATGCATATGCTATTTTTAAGTTGTTTGTTGTTGTGTGCCTTCAAGTCATTTCTGACTTATGGTAGCCCTAGGGTGAACCTATATTTTCTGGAGCTGAGATTATGTGATGCACCAAAGGTCACCCAGTAGGTTTCCAGGGCCAAGCAGGGAATGAAACCCTGGTTTGAGATCTATAAATGTTTCTGCATAGCGAGAAGAAGTATGGCATGTAAATTGTCTACTTAGTCTACCATCTGAGTGCTAACTGCCAATGAGCAACTTCAAGGCTCATGAACTTCCTTCTTTATCTTTAGCTGGACATGGCATAGACAGACTCTCAAATGGGTACATATTCAAAAAGAAGACTGTTCTGTCTAAATCAAGTCACCTAGTCACAAAATTACCTTGGAGGACTCAAATCTTCAGTAGCTTCAGAAAAGTAAAGTGCCTGGAAATTCTGGGCCTTCTCCTCATTGTTGTGGGGAACATTGTCCTTGTTGAGTTTCTCCACACCAGAACAATGTTTTAATCATTAGGACTTCTTTTGACTTCAAGAATCATTAGAATTCAGTCCTGTGCTTTTAAGGGTCATCTCTTTGGTTTATGGCATTACAAACCGAAACACCTTGTTACAGATGAGGTCTCTTCCACTGAAATAGGGGCACAGGTGAGGAGGGGGGAAAGAATAAGATATAAGCTTAGAGACATTGTACAGAAGCGCTAACTCTTCTACCTTGGGACAAGATTAATGAGGCTAGTCTGCCTGGCAATCCAGCAGTTTACATGGTAATAGAAAATAGACTTCCTTGAAGGAAGAAAATATATTGCCGAACGAGCATGGAATGTTTATCAGCCTCTGTAAATTGCAGGAAAGACAACATAAAATGATGTCAGCGGCAAATTGTGCTGGAAATTTATTTATCTTATTTTATTTGTGTGTTTTCTATCCTGCTCTGGACCTGTCAGGAGTGGCTAGTGTAGCACACCAGTAATCAGCAGGAAAACAAACTTTTCAAAATGAAAGATTATAAAACCAAAGACAAAATGCTGTGGAATCCAGGAATGGATCATCCTTTTTTTTTTCAAAAAAACAAAACTAACTCAGAGTACATGTTTTCCTGCAAACAGCATCCTCTTGCTGGGTTTCCACCCCACAATTGCCACACACAACTAGTTTTATGTGAAGTTGTTCCCACTGGATAACATCTCCGTGGCTCTGCTTGTTACTGCTACAAATGTAGATACTATGTGGTGAAAGTTCATTGCAAGAGCCTCATGTCTAAGATATTCATTCTGGTCTTCCTCTGGATCACCAAAACAATGACAAAATAAGGTTCTATTCTACACCATTGGGCAGTGTTTGGCTATTTTGGTGAGTTTCCATGTACCTCTGCACTGGAGAATGTCTTGCATGACATCATACAGGCCATATGTTAAAACTAATGCCATAAATTGCCTCTCAACCAGTGCCTTAACCTGCCAGATCAAACATCCTGGAGAGAAGTGACTAGTGGGGTGCCACAGGGTTCTGTCCTGGACCCAGTGCTAGTCAACATCTTTATCAGTGACTTGGATGAAGGAATAAAGAACATGCTGATCAAATTTGCAGATGATACCAAATTGGGATCCCAGAGGACAGGATCAGAAAGCCAAAATGACTTTGTTAAATTGGATTGCTGGGCCAAGGCTAACAAAATGAACTTCAACAGAGAGAAATGGGATCTTGGAATCTTAGACTATAAGCTGAACATGAGTCAGCAGTGTGATGCAACAGTCAAGAAAGCCAACACAATTCTTGTTTGCATCAATAGGAGTATGGTGTCCAGATCGAAGAAAGTAATCGTACCACTCTATTCTGCTTTGTCAGATCTCATCCGGAATACTGTGTCCAGTTCTGGGCACCTCATGTCAAGAAGGATATTGACAAGCTGGAATGTGTCCAGAGGAGGGTGACTAAAATGGTGAAGGCTCTGGAAGTCATGCCCTGTGAGGATATTTAAGCAAGTAGCCAGGAGATGTAGGGAGGAGGTCAGAAAGGCTAAAGCACAGAACGAACTTAGGCTGGCCAAAACATTAAAAACAATAAAAAGGGTTTTTTTAAATATGTCCGCAGCAAAAGGAAAAAGAAGGAGACAGTAGGGTCGCTACGCAGAGAAGATGGCGAATTACTCACAGGGGGGAGAGAAAAGGCAGAGCTACTTAACACCTTCTTTGCCTCCGTATTTTCCCAGAAGGATACAAGCACTCAACCTGGCGGTAGGGGAGCAGGGGAGGAAGCAGAGGAAATGAGGCACTTAATAAGTAGAGAGGTGGTACAGGAATACCTGGCCGCATTGGATGAATTCAAGTCTCCAGGGCCAGATGAATTGCATCCTCAGGATATTAAAAGAGCTGGCAGAGGTCATTTCGGAACCGCTTGCTAAAATTTTTTGAGAAATCTTGGAGGACAGGAGAAGTTCCAGCAGATTGGAAGAGAGCAAATGTTATCCCCATCTTCAAGAAGGGAAAAAAAAGACCAAATAATTATCGCCCAGTCAGCCTGACATCGTACCGGAAAGATCCTGGAGCAGATCATTAAGCGTTCAGTTTCTAATCATTTAGAAAACAACGCAATAATCACGAGAAGTCAACATGGATTTCTCAAAAATAAGTCATGCCAGACTAATCTGATCTCTTTTTATGATAGAGTTACTAGCTTGATAGATGAAGGGAATGCTGTGGATGTAGCATATCTCGATTTCAGTAAGGCCTTTGACAAAGTTCCCCATGACATTCTTGCATCGAAGCTAGTAAAATGTGGGCAAAGACAGGGCTACTGTTAATTGGATATGTAATTGGTTGACCGACCGAACCCAACGGGTGATCACGGATGGCTGCTTTTCATCCTGGAGAGAAGTGACTAGTGGGGTGCCACAAGGTTCTGTCCTGGGCCCAGTGCTGTTCAATATTTTTATCAATGACTTAGATGAAGGAATAGAGGGCATGCTCATCAAATTTGCAGATGACACCAAATTGGGAGGGGTTGCTAATATGCCAGAGGACAGGATCAAAATTCAAAATGACCTGGATAGATTGGAGAGCTGGGCCAGGGCAAACAAAATGAAATTCAACAGAGAGAAATGTAAGGTCCTACACTTAGGCAGAAATAATGGAATACAGAAATATAGGATGGGGGACACGTGGCTGGATAGCAGTACGTGTGAAAGGGATCTAGGAGTCTTCATAGACCACAAGCTGAACATGAGTCAGCAGTGTGATGCGGCAGCCAAGAAAGCCAATGCAATTCTCGGCTGCATCAACAGGAGTATGGTGTCTAGATCGAGGGAGGTACTGGTACCACTCTACTCTGCTTTGGTTAGACCCCATCTTGAATACTGTGTCCAGTTCTGGGCACCCCAATTCAAGAAGGATATTGACAAGCTGGAGCAAGTCCAGAGGAGGGTGACCAAAATGGTGAGAGGCCTGGAAAACATGCCCTATGAGGATAGACTGAGAGAGCTGGGTATGTTTAGTCTGCAGAAAAGGAGGTTAAGAGGGGACATGATAGCCATGTTTAAATATTTGAAGGGATGCCACGTAGAGGAAGGAGGGGGCTTGTTTTCTGCTGCTCCAGAAACCAGGACAAGGAGCAATGGATTCAAGCTGCAGGAAAGGAGATTCCACCTGAACCTCAGGAAGAACTTCCTGACAGTCAGGGGCTGTCCGGCAGTGGAATCTGCTGCCTCGGAGAGTAGTGGAGTCTCCTACCTTGGAGGTTTTTAAGCAGAGGCTTGATGGCCATCTGTCGGGAGTGCTTTGAGGGTGTTCCTGCATGACAGGGAGTTGGACTGGATGGCCCGTGTGGTCTCTTCCAACTCTACATTTCTATGATTCTATGATTCTATGACTGGCTCAGGGAGCTGGGAATGTTTAGTTCGCAGAAGAGAAGGTTAAGAGGGGACATGATAGTCTTGTTTAAATATTTGAAAGGATGTCATATCAAAGAGGGAATGGGCTTGTTTTCCACTGCTCCAGAAACTAGGACAAGGAACAATGGATTCAAACCACAGGAAAAGAGATTCCACTTGAACCTCAGAAAGATCTTCCTGACAGTCAAAGCTATCCAGCAGTGGAATATGCTTCCTCAGAATGTGGTGGACTCTCTCTCTTTGGAGATTTTTAAGCAGAGGCTGGATCTATTGGGAGTGCTTTGATGTGTGTTCCTGCATGGCAGGGGGTTGGACTGAATGGCTCCTGTGGTTTCTTCCAACTCTATGATTCTATGACTCTATGACTATTTGAAGTTCTCATTTTGGGTGATCCCCATTAAGATTAGAGCTTCTTGTGAAACTCTTGTATATGAACTTTTCCCTGTCAAAAGCAGTCTGGCATCAGGCTTACAGAACATGGATTGCTTGCACCAAATCTGTAATATGATTCATTTGTTGTCTAATCTCCAATGGATTACAAAACCAGTTTCCTCTAGATTCAGTTTTGCTTGATGATCAGATACAGAATAACCTCAAGGCCTGTGGCTGTTTCCAAGAAGGAGCCATGTTAGCTTGTCCCCTCCCCCCACACACACACCTCCAGTTTCCCCACTTGCTCTGCATATAAAATATTAATGGGTAGCCATGTTAGTTGTGTAGCAAAGTATAACAAAATAGAAATCCCTGTGGATTTCAAGACACCAAATTTATCCACAACAGGAGAATCTTAAACAAGAGGAAACCAAAGGACTGGGATCTAACTCTTTGAGGTTTTCTACCTCCAACAAAGGTAAAATTCTTTCACTGAACTACCATTTGGCACTACAATTTGGCAAGTTTTACCTATTGTTGTTCAAGTTGTTTCCAACTTATGGCAACCCTAAGGTGAACATACCACAGGGTTTTCTGGGGGCTGAGAGTTTGTGACACACTCATGGTCACCCAGTGGGTTTCCATGGCCAAACAAGGAATCGAACCTTGGTCTCCAGAGACATCGTCCCGTGCTCAGACCAATGTACCACACTGGCTCTGTTTCAGCACCTAAAAGTGTTTCCAGATGGAACAGTACAGAGGCTTCTTGAGAAATAAAGAGTTCTCTGCCTAAGAAGGGAACAGTTAGGTTCACATAGGACAGGACATCTGGATCTCAAGAGAAGTTACTTTTCTGTTGCTAATGGAGTTGAAATTTTGGCCATTTCTGCATTAGACTGTTATAGTGCTATTTTTCTACTTTCAACATCCTGTGGAATCCTGGGATTAGCAGTTAAAAGAATGACATTTAATAATAGCACTATAACATTCTAGTGCAGAAATGGCCTTTATTGCCTGTCTTTTATTGCTTTTTTTCTCTAGTCCTCATACGATCAATAAGGGGAGTGGCCTCTGTCTGCACTGAAATCCTTCAATACCATCTTAACTGATACCATCTCAGCCAAAATGTAGGCCTGTGACTTTCACATCACCATTTTTCTCCTACATGATTTTTAATATCGTTGCCTAATGAAGATGCCAGTAACACTTCAAAAACCTACATTATGTATTTTATGTTTTTATGTTTTGGAGTTGATTCCCTAAAGATATCATGGGATCATAGAACTGGAAGAAACCACAAGGGCCATTGACTATAACCCTGCTGCTTGTGGATTTTGTGTTTTGTTGTGTTTTCCTCTGCATTTAGTTTGAGTCATCATACTAGCTAGAAGATGAATGAGATTTTCCAAACAATAATGTAACCTGGTATTTTGAAGTGGCTTGGTCTTTAGTGGGCAATTGAGACTTTATGAAAGACTTGCTGCTAGTAAAGATAATAATTGTTAGAACTTTGCTTTTTAATCTGGATTGAAATCGCTGCCTCCATTTTTAGACTTGCCTTGAAAGGATAGCAAACGATGATGAGCTCCTGTATTCCCAACATTTACCGATAAACCACCATGCAGGCTGTCAGTGGTGTCAATCTGAATTAAAATGCTTATTCTTGAACTTCTCTTGTTTCCAACTTCATAGCTGTGGAAGCTGAAATACTGCCTGGAGTACAAAGACTCCTGTTAGAAATTCAGGGAAAATTTTCTGGTAAGAGAGATTTCTTATTTTAGGAGACGATGCCCTAATCTCTTCTTCCACAGCTGTACCCCCGTCTGAGATTCAGGTTGCCTGCAGAGTTCTGGAGATACACTGTGACCAGAGAGTTCATTTTAAAAATAAAATTAATTCCTTTTAGATATTCTCTTCCCTCCTCTGTCATTTTTTTCCTAGAGAAATGGTTCAGTTTACTGGCAACCTCAGTGGCTCTGGAAATCAAGGTTGGGTGAGACCTCGTGAACAGACTAGAAGGCGACCCATACTTGGTTTCAGGAGCTGTGAGGATTTACTCCTCAAATGTGCTCTGCACCTTGCAGTCCCTGGTGTCACAGCTTTTCCTGTAAGCAATTCTGTGGTCTTCTGCCAGGTACTCTTTATCAAAAAACTACATGATTCAATATGCCATGACTCCAGAAATTTATTTACTAAATGTGTTAAATGAAATAGACAGTCAGATGACTAAGAAATACTGGAGAACTTTACTCTATATGTAACAACTGCAAGGATAAAATATGCTGAACTATGGAAAAATGAAGATGCTCCCAAAATTGAACAATGGTTTTATAGTTTGCTGGAGATATATCATACCAAAAACTGAAGAACTCAGCAGAGGAGAACATAAATAAAGAATTGGCCCCTATCAATATCTAGCTCCAATGAAAAAATTGAGTAAACCAATAATACAATGAGCAAATAGGAAAAAAATGTAGAAGGGAAGGCTTGCTAGTTAACAAGATCTGGGGGAGTTAAATTATGTGTTGTTATAGTTGACATGACAGAGGGAGAAAAACTTTAGAATCAAAATGTATATTAATTAGTATTGTGTGATTTACCTGTTTAGGATCTGGACTAATATCTTAACAATGTAGTAGAAGTACATTAATAAATAGAAACGAATGAATATACTATATTTTAGATGGAAACGATGGAAGATTAAGAAGATGCAATGAATTATATTTATAAACATGGGCAAATGATTGGTTTTTTTAATATTTGTATGTTTCCTATGTAGATGAAAATGATAAATTAAAACAAACCTACTTAATTTACACAAAAATGTTCATTGGGCTTGGAATGCCTTTAAGATCAAAGAAATAATGTTAAGTGTTAATTTGAAAATGCACATATCTAGGCAGCATCTGCTAATATGGCACATCTGCCTGTGTGATGGGCTATTATTAAATGGGATATCCCCCAGGGTTGTATTGTTAGTTAGGGGATATGCATAACAGTTCATTAATTCAATGAACACCACCCACACTCTGGAGGTCCCTCTACAAGAAACAATAAAATGGATGGCTAATGTAATTAACACACAGGCTAACTGTAACACATTCAAATTGTTCCCTCCCACCTGGGGACTACACAAGTATATATACTCTGTCTCACTTCCATGCCACCAGGTCCTCTGAAGATACCAGCCACAGAAGCAGGTGAAACGTCAGGAGAAAATACTAATAGAACACGGTCTCAAAGCCCAGAAAACCCACAACAACCTATGGATTCCAGCTGTGAAAGCCTTCGACTTTACATGATTTTAAACTGTTTCAACATTTTAAACTTAATTTAATTTGCTAAATTGTTTGATATGATTTTTCTCTCTTCAAATAATTTTTATTATTTTAAATTTGAAACTGTTTTAGATGGCTAAAATTGATTTTTGTTGTATGTCAGGCTGAGCTCCTATAATATGAGGGGTATGAATGTTTCAATAACTAATAATAATAAAATACTTTATGTTCTACTAGATACTGAGATCTACTCACTGAAGCTGGGTGCAAAAAGGCACCTCCCTGACTTTAGAGCTTGGAAAATTGTCCTTTTTTGGACCACAATTTTCAGATCTTTTTTTTAAAAAAAAAACCAATATGGCCACTAGATTACATAGCCCAGCATTCCTCGTCATTGCCTATGCTGATCAGGCCTGAGAGCAGTTTCAGTCCAAAAAGACCACACAGTTTCTCACCCCTGGTTTAGAGTACAAATTGTGCTATGTCTTGCCTTCCAGTTTCCAAGAGTATGACGTGGGAAAACAACGTTTTGCTAAATGGTTTGACAAAAGAAGTAGATAGCTTCCAGTGTGTTTCTGAGTGGAAAACATAGAAGACCAGCACCAAAGTAGGTTTATGCTTAGTTTGCAATCCTAAACAGATAAGTGTCAATGGGCATTTTTTCCCCTCCATCTGTACTCTGTCTCAGTTGTGGCCTGTGGATTCAGCAGAGATAGAATAGTGGGCTGAGACATCCCGCCTTCCTAGGGTCTTTCCACACTACACTCTTATAGTGCTATTATTCCACTTTCAACATCCTGTGGACTTCTGGGGCTTGTAGTTTACTGAGACCAAAGATCTCTCTGGCTGAGAATTCTAAAGTCCCCTCCCTAAACTGCAAACCCCAGGATTCCACAGAATGTTGAAAGTAGAATAAGAGCGCTCTAACAGTGTAGTGCAGAAAGGCACCTAGTCTATGACCTGTTCAAGTGTGTGAAGGAGAAGTCTCTATTAATACTGGGATATAAAGATAACATGCTTTTCTTCCCTGTACTCAGTATTTCTGATGAGGTTCATCCCTACTCCCCAGTATGTTAATCAGTTGTTTGTTTGTTTAGAGTATTTAAACCCTGCCCTTCAACCATAAAAGTTCCCAGAGCAGCTTGCAATTAATTATTATGACCCTTCCCTGCTCCCAGACTTAACAATCTCAATAAGACATGATACACAAGGTGAAAGGAATAGTGGAGTGGGAATTTAGTTCAGTAGTTTTTTGCTGCTTTCCATTTCAAAGGCCATATTAGTGGCAGTTTGAACATGGAGAGGGGCTTCTTACCACTATTATGACGGGAGATGATTTACAGCACCAGCACAAAATCCTCCCTGGACAAAAAGTGTCCCAGAGGCAAGCATAAACATAGCAGAGCTTCAAAACAGCAACAAGCATGTGCAGCAGAGTACAACTACAGCATCAGCTCTGACCCCTCTACCCACTGGTTGGTAAGCTTACGGACACAGAGTTTGTCATCCAAAATACCAGGAGGTTTTAATCTTCACAGTTGCAGTGTATACATCTGTACACAGGATACGCAGATCCACAGGCAGAGATTCAGCATCAGAGTTACAGGATCAGAGAGTTGGGATCAGAGTGACCAGATGCAGAGTCAGAGACAGAGAGCAAACATCGCTGCTCCTCTTTTATACACACCTGCTTCCATGTCATCACTCAGGGCCATGAGCTGATGCAACCCCTTGCCATCATTTCACTATCATGACTCAGCCCTTACCACATGGTCCCTTAGGGAATGAGTCATACTTTGCCCAGTCATTCCCCAGGTATCCCGTGACATGCTCATCAAATGTATTTTCAACTGGGGCAAATGTCACCGCATTTTTAATTCAACATACTAGAGCCCAAAAATGATGGCGCTGTGCCTGGCTACTTCTCTCCCTTAGAGGCCATGACAATGGCAGTTGAAATACGGAGGGAGAAGCTCTCAGTAGCCACTGGGGCTCAGGAACAATGGATATGTGCAACTCAAACCAAACCAAATACCAAACCAAATATGCCTGCTGCATATTTCCAGAATATCTATTTTGTCCCTTGATAGGGAATAACACGCACTGAAAACAGTGGCACTTTTGTGTCAGCATGTATAGGATTGCACTGTTAGTCCAAGGGGAAAGTAAGAGTCCAACATTTAGTATATTAATTTATGTGTACATTTTTAGCCTTTGAAAGACAAATGCAAAGAGGACAGTCTGGAACTTGAATAAGATATAGTTTCCAAAAAAGCCTCCCTAAATGACATTGATTCATTGCAATACAGTTCACTTGCTGAGAATCTCTCCTATTCATCTGTCATTCCAATTATCTCTTGACCTCCCCAAAGTCTCTGACAAATGGGAAATAACTTTCACTTGCTGCATTAATGACTTTGGTAAAAGTTATATTTTTTCTCCTACATTTTATAATTATGTGTGTGGGAGGGGTGTCTCTGTTTTGAGTGTGCATAAGCTTTGGAACTTAATCAGTAGGTTACAGGTAATGGAAGAGGCCATGTGGGCAAGAAAAGAAAATAAGTAATAAAACTACATTTTATAAGAAGAAGTGAATAAAAAGGTCAGAAAATATGCTTTCTATGTATAGCTTTTGGTAAAAAGTAACTTGCCTGTGTAGAACAGTTGAGAGAAGTTGGTTTTAATCATTTTATATCAAAATCCCTATGGCAGCTGTCAGCTTCTATATCATTGGAGTGATATATTCATTCTGGGTTTTACTTTGAATGAGCTATCCAAGGTGATGAACTTTGTTCTGGGTAGCCCCATAAAAAAAAAAAAAAAAACATGGTGGATCAGAGGTTAAACCCCAGCTTCTTAAATATTGGTTTAATTTAACTGTTGGGAAAATGCCAAAACACATACAAAAACTTGCGCACCCCAAAGAGAAAGCTAGAAAACAGGACGGAATCCCCTGTACTGCAAGATACGAAAAAACTTCCAAAGGTAGCACCTTTATGCATGACACAGCTCAAGACAGTTGGCTGTAAGAGTGTGTATGTACATTCAAATTGTCTGTCAATTTATGGCAACCTCACTGATTTCCTAGGATTTTCTTAGACAAGGAAGTCTCAGAGGTGGTTTTGCCAGTTCCTTACTCTGAAATATAGCCTACAACACTCAGTATTCATTGGTGGTATCCCATCCAAGTACTGACCCTACTTAGTATCCAAGATCAGATGGGATCTGGTGCCATTGAGGCATTTAAGCTCATCAGTTGGCTGTATACTAATGCCCATATACAATCACTCATGGTTGCTGGGAGAAGTAACAGCCAGAAGTATCCTTGGGGTGGATTATGCGTGGCTGAGAGCCTTTCTGTACTATATAACCATTGCACTATGATTCCACTTTACTATCATGGCTGCCTTCCATGGAATCCTGGGGTTTGTAGTCTTGGGAGGTACTGAAGCTATCTGGCTGAGAATTCTAAACATCTCACCTTAAACTGCAAATCCCATGATTCCATAGTTAATGTGGAATCTTAGTGCAATAATTATGTAGTGCGGAAAGGTCCTGAGTGGGAATATGAATTCTGATTTCCAGAATCTTAGTTCAGCACTCAAATCACTACACCATCTTAGCATTCATACACTTTGTTTTTCTTTGCTGTATGCCTTTATGTGCGTATAATTTACGAAAAGAAAGAATCACACGTTTTCCTTAAATAGTCTCGTAGACTATGAATTGGACAAATCTATAGAAAGAAGACTTGGTTAATGCAAATTTCTTTTCCGTTCCTGGCCAAGCCTAGAGCAGAAGGAACCTGGAATCTTGCAGGAAGCAATCAAAGGATGCTCACCAGCCACCTCCTCCTAACCCATACAAATTACTTGTGAGAGTTGATTAAAAACCACCAATCATCCATTCTGGATCTCATCACTGTGAATCCAGTAGTCAGCTCTCCTGTAATTTCCTTAGAGAAATTGTCACCTTCAAAAGCACAATGGCTTGCAAAACATACCATATTAAATCAGAATGTTTCCTGTGAAATGAGCAGTGTTGCATATGCCAGAAGATCTGTACAGCAGAAACAACTTGCAAGGCAAGAGCAGGAGAACCACATATATTTGTACTCTATACTGGAGTGTGGGATCTACCAGTAGATCTCTGGTGAGGATTTCTGATTCTAACTGTTTAAGAACATTAGTTTTTTAAAAAGTTCTCCTCTCCTGCAACTATTTGTTGTTGTATGCTTTCAAGTCTTTTTCAACATATGGCAACACTAAAATGAGACAGTCATGGGGTTTTCTTGGCAAGATTTGTCCTCTGAGGCTGAGAGAGTGTTACTTGCCCAAGGTCACTCAGGGGTTTCCATGGCTGAGCGAGAATTCAGACCCTCTTTTCCAGAGTTACAGTTCAGCACTCAAACCACTTTACTAAACAACTACTGGATCTCCTACAACAATTTGCTCTATATTAAATGGCTGAAAGGAAGAATTGGTTTTTGTGTGGACAGACTGAGCTCAGTTTATTTCTGAAATCTGAAACAGATCCTGGTTACAGAGCTCCACATTATCAGAAGCCCTGCTTTGTTGAGGTTTCTGATTGTGCACAGCTCTGTAATTGGGTTCAGTCCTTTCAGCTCCTTCTCAGTCTTTTCTGGCAATGTTGGAAAGGGAGAGAGAAGGGGGAGCATGTGTCCCTGGCTTTTTTTCTTTTGGTTGTGTGGAGAAACAAACATCGGAATATGGTTATAAGAGTGTTCTCACTGGTGATCAGACCAGTAGTTATCACTGCTGGTTATTGTATCTGACCATCAGACTATCAGATACAATAGGAATTTGCTGTCTCTGAAATGTAAATTACAATAAATTACAGAAAATTACAGAAAAACTCTCATAGTTTGCATTGTGTGTCAGATGTAAGTGAGTAGCATTATGCACTGTCTTGAGATGTATAAAATATATGATTGTCCTGCCCAGTTCATACAGATGCATTTGTCTGATCATCCTGAGTCTAAGAGCTCATCTTCTGTAAATAGTGCGGACAGCAAAAATGTTGCTGTTGTCATTGCAAGACAGAGTGTCAGAAAGAAACGGCACTTGTGCTGTAGTGGAAAATGCATATGGCAGGAGGCAAAATTCTGTTTGTCAATGAGTGTAAATGAATTTGCTATGGCTGTATATCAGTAGTAGATGGCTGAATAGTCATCGGCTCACAAAGTCAAATCCACACATGGGTGTGAAGGCTTGCTGTTACAATTGGCTTCTCTTGGCCTCAGCACAAATCGTTTTTTATCAACTGAGCTAGATTTGGAAATTAAACGCTCTTTCATTTCTGCTTATGATCACCTTTGACATCTGACAAGCATGAAGACATGAGATTGCATACAATTATGGATATAACTTGCAGGGCATTGAGCTGTTTTTCTTCCTACTATCGAAAATCAGGACATCTTCTTGGTATACACAATAGCAATTCTGCACTGAACAGCATTTGTTTTAATAAGAAAATATAACTATTCATATGTCAGCCTTTGTTATTAATAAAGAATTAGTAGAGGATTTAACAGATTTTATATTTTGCTAAGAGTTGGATTGTAAGGGCTTATGTCTTTTCCTTATTCAGTGGTTTGTATATTTTTCTCAAACCTTTCAATTATTTCCAAAAGGCTGACCAAAACTATGTACAGGAATATTTGTTTAAATAGAGTATTCTGTCAGGACCAGTATACTACAATTTTTCTTAGAGTTGAGTGTTAAGTCTTATGGGAATTTTCCTCTTTCTTTCTTTCTTTCTTTCTTTCTTTCTTTCTTTCTTAGCAAAGAAATTGCTCAGACTCATATTCGCCATCCTCACCCCTTTCCCCTTCCTGACAATTCCAGGAAAAATTCAACAAGTGAATTGTTTCCTATCATGAAAGAGACATACTGTGTTTCCTGGTGTATAAGACTCATTTTCCCCCCCCGAAAAATATTGTTTGAAAATGGGGTACATCTTAAATGCCAGTGTGTCTTATACACCGGCAAATAGTGGGGTGCGTCTTATACACAGGTGTGTCTTATATGCCAGCAAATATGGTAATATGCAATGTGGCGTGTTTTGTGGCATGTTTTTTCTTCCACATGGGCTTTTGTTGTTGTATTTTTAATCTGTACTGGTTTTTAAAATATTGTAAGTTATCTTGAGTCCCATCCTTGGGAAGAAGGCAGGGTATAATTTTAACGATAACAGAAATAATTTCCGAAGTTTAAATTCTATCTGCCCAACAGCTCTTATAGAGAACCAGCATGGTGTATTGGTTTGACTATGACTATGGAGACCAGGGCACAGGGTGCATATCTCAGAGGGGAACAGCAAATGTGTTAGGCAACAGGCTTGAGAAGGAAGAATCCTTCCTTCTAAAGCTTTTGAAGATTCAATAATAGGGACTAAGAAGGATCCTATTCCCCAGTTCGGAAGCTGCAGATCGTTGTACACCCGTTGACACGAAAGCTTCCAACTTCAGGAGAGGGAAGTAAGAAGAATACTACAGTAGGCCCTACATTCACAAGGAGCAAGTGGGGTGAGAATGGAGCGGGAGGGGAAGGATGAGGGCAGCGGGCATCCACGAATAATCAAATTAGCGAAAGTGAAATTCGCTAATGTGGAGGGAGAACTGTATTCCCTACTTCCAAGGCTGCAGATGGCAAACTTGCAAATGTGGAGAGCCAACTCTATTTAAATTAATAAAACTGACTCCATTCAACTCTGTTCAGAAATTCTGGAATATAGGCCGGGTTACAAAGTGGACTCCCAGACTTGAGACTTAACGTATCTTGCAAGGACTTGAGACTCAACTTAAGACTTGAAGGTAGAGACCTGAGACTTGACTTGAGACTTGGAGTAAAAAACTTAGGTCCTTTTCACACTATACTGTTCTAGTGCTATTATTCCATTTTCAACATCCTTTGGAATTCTTGGGTTTGTAGTTTAGTGAGGCCAAAGAGCTCTCTGGTTGAGAATTCTAAATGCCCACCCCTAAACTGCAAATCCCAGGATTCCATAGGAAGTTGATAGTGGAATCATAGCACTATAACAGGGTAATATGGAAGGGCCCTTAAATACGTCACTCCCAGGATCTAAATCCCTGCTTAGCCATGGAAACCCATTGGGTGACCTTGAGCAAGTCACCTTCTCGCAGCCTAAGAAGAAGGTGATTGCAAAACTCATTTGAATAAATCTTGCCATGAAAACCCCATGATAGGTTTGCCACAGGATCGCCATAAGTTGGAAACAATTTGAAGGCACATAGGAACAACAACAAAACAACAATGCAACTGTTAAAAGTTCAGGAATTCTGACAGGCTGCAGAAAAGGTAGAGAGTGGCACCTGTATGGCAGCTCCGAAAAGGATATTTCATATCCTTTTCTTTTAAAAAGTTCAAAAATACCATCTCAGACAGTGTACTCAGAATTCATTGAGCTAGGCAGGGGGAAAATTCATTTTTTGCTGCTGGTTGTGGAAAAAAATCAGCTGGCAGGTTTTCTTCCCTCTTTTGGATACCTTGAAAATGACAATTTATTAGCGCTCCCCTTCCATTTTTTGTACCATCTGTCCTTCATGAATGTGACTTGACAGGAGTATTTTGCTAAAGCGTGCTTGATTCCAGCCTTGCCCCTTTGGCCATGGGTTGATGAGGAAGCTTCCCAAACCTAATTAGGCTATTGAAATATCAGGGAACAATAGCTTCCCCTCGAGTCTGTCTCTAAGTTTTAAATAGATGAGGATCTAATTATCTTTTCTATGTGTGTTGTTTTGCCCTTGACGCAAAAAGAGCTGCTGTTCAAAAACTTGGGAAGGGATATACTCCAAATAGCTGTGACATTCTGCCTCCACTAGTTCTTGTTAAATAAACTAATGAGGGCACGTGATCATCTTCAAAAATGGTTAGATGTTTGTATGGTTCCATTACTTTTTTGTTGTGTAATAGCCCAAACCAAAGGGTCAGTGTGGACAATTTGCATCACTTTTTAGCATGATTACTTGATTTGCAGCTGTCTGGGTGGTGGGATCTTTTCCAACACTTCGTTCACTTTAGCTGGCATTGCAGCAAAACAGCAGTATAGACTCAAATGCACTGTTCTGTTCATAGCCTGGAAAAGATATTTTTAAAACTAGCCTTTGATGCATTGTTTTGGCAAAGGGTTCTGGGAATTATAGTCCTCAAAGTAATTTTTGTAAGCTCTGGGACTGAAATGGGTTGCAGACAGATTCCTCTGTCCACAATCCTCTGTGGCCAAGACTGTGGGCCTTATAACACTGCACTGTTATAGCACTATTAATCCACTTTAAATGCCATGGCAATATTGCATGGAATCATGGGATTTGCAGTTTAGGGAGAGGCATTTAGAATTCTCAGCCAGAGAGCTCCAGTGCCTCACCAAACTACAAACCCCAGAATTCCACAGGGTGCAGACAAGGCAGTTAAAGTGGAGTAATAGCACTATAACAATGTAGTGTGGTAGGGACCTGTGTCAGACTACATGCCATGAAGTCTTGCCCAAAGCACTGGGCAGGAGATTTTCCACCTGGCAGTTCAACCAGGAACTAAGTATCATTGAGGGAAGGGTTGAGAGGAAGTGAAATGCTTCCAGGTGGTGCTTCCAGGAAATGAGGATTTCTGAGAATTGTTGTTCTTACCTTGTACAGGGAAGGAGATGGAGAAGAAAAGCATTTTCAGTTGGTGTTGCAGGTTCCGAGGACTCTTGCAGAAAACACAGTTATAGTGCCATGATTCTATTAGAACTGCCAAGTCTACCGTTTATGGAATTCTGGGTCTTTGCATGGGGTATTTAGAATTTTCAGCCAGAGAGCTATCATTATCATTATTGTTATTGTTATCATTATCATTATCGTTATCATGATTTCTTATCATGATTATCATGATTTCTTTCCTGCCTCTCCCAAATGGACTGAGGTAGGGGACAACAATAGATTGTAATCTAACAGTTAAAAACAGAACATCAATTAAGACAGTAGTTAAAATGCAGATCATATTAAAAGAGAAAATACCTAAAACCAGGCAATATGTATTTAAAATTCATTGTTAAAATTCACCATTTAAAATCAACAAGATAAGCTTGCTAGAAGAGACTGCTGTTTAATGCTGTTTTAAATTTGGACAACATATTCAGCTGTTGAATCTCTTCCAGCAGATCATTCCACAGTCTAGGAGTGGCTGAAGAAAAAGTCCTCTCGGTGACTGTTGCCAGTCTGGTCCTGGCCAGTTGAATTACATGTCCCCCAGAGGAACTGAGTGTGTGGGATAGACTATATGGGAAGAGATGAACCTGGACTGTAATGCCTCACCAAACAACAAAGCCCAGGCTTCCACAGGATTCAGCTATGACAGTTAAAGGGGAATCATAGAATTATTTTTAAAATATTTTTATTAAAACTTGTATTGAATATTTAAAAACATTCAAAGGATCAAGACATACAATAATAAAATTCAAACAACCAGCCTACTACTAGTCTATCTAAACTACACCAAATGAGACTAAACTAAAAAAGGGGCTAATAAATATATTAAAAAGACTTCCAACTCACCAACAGTTGGTTCTAAGATAACCTACAAAATATACTACAGCCCATTTGTAATAACTGCTAATTAACTTTCAAAAACAATAATAGACTTTTCCTCAATGATCTCTTAAATATATGATCAATTTATCCCAGTAGTTCTTAATTTATCCAAAAGTTCTTCCTTAATTAAAACAGTTAACTTATCCATTTCTGCCAAATTCAACGTCTTCACTAGTCAGTCATCTTGCGAAAGAATAGCTGCATCTTTCCATGTCTGTGTGTACAGCACTCTTGCATGTATTGCAGAATCCTTCCCAACTTATTTTTTTTTAATATGATTTTATTATAGTTCACCATATAAAACATACATTTCTCACTGTACATTTACCGAATTGTTACAGTTATCCTCCACTCCTCTCTGGATTACATAAACTGTTATATCATTGACATACTATCATTATGCATCACAACAAATTTTTCACAGTACCAAGATAGTTCCTGCATTTCAACCCAACTTTACATGTTCCATGATATTTCTCTGATTTTTCTCCTTCTTGCTATCATATTACCATGAATTAAAAATTATTTCCTGTCAAACCCCATCCATATCCAGCACAATTTGCTTCCCAACTTCTTATTGAAGTCATCTATCAAACCCAATTTTAAAAAGTTCAGGTTTGAGTTGAATCTTTTTCTTTAAAATATCTTTCATCAGTCCATGTATCATCACCCAAAACTTCTTCACTTGCTTGCAGATGGGAATCATAGAATTATAACTGTGCTGGTTGAAAAGGCCCCAGGTGAATGGAAGGAATTTTTCCACTGTGCTCATATTCCCATTTTAGGAGGAAAAACAGAGTGGGCAAGGAGAAAGAAGTGAAGCTAGCTAAGTTTCTAAACAGGGCCTGAGCCTCGATGTAAGGACTCACCTGGGATCCTTTCACATGGCTGCCATCCTATTAAATCCTGGGGTTTGTAGTGTGGTGAGGCATTCTAACACTCTGGCTGGGAATTCTAAAAGTTGGGGTATATGGATTCAAGTTGGCTATAGACTTAATGCAGCCCCATTAATTTCTTTGTGTTTTCTTAGACAAGGAATACTCAGAGGTGGTTACCAGTTTCTTCCTCTGAAATATAGTCTACACCACCAAAATGCCTCTCTCTAAATCCCAGAATTTGACAGACTGTATCTCCCTTTATGAGCCTATTAAAGCTCTGATGTCTTCAATAGAGATAGGTCCTTCTCTCTGTCCCACCACATTCTCAGGCTTATTTGGTGAGAACAATATAAAGTGTCTTCTCAGTAGGTGCTCACAGACTTTGGTATTTGCTCCTTGGGGGGATAGGATGGTCCTCACCATCTACCAAGCAAATCAAAACATTCTTATGCATGCAGGTTTTAGAAACTGACCGGAATGGGGTTTCAATGGTGCACTGTACAGTACTGTGGTTTGTATGAGCCAGTGTGTGGTAGTGGTTTAAGTGTGGGAAAATGACTCTGGAGACCAGGATTCAATTCCCCACTTGACCATGGAAACCCACTGGGTGACCTTGGGCACATCACATACTCTCAGCCCCAGAAAAACCCATGATAAGTTTGCTTTACTGCAGCCACAAGGTTGTGGGTTCGATCCTGCCGGGCTTCAGGTCGACTCAGCCTTCCATCCTTCCGCAGGTCAGTAGACTGAGTACCCAGCCTGTTGGGGGCAATTAGCTAAAACACATTGTAAACCATACATGCTATTTGTAATGTATAATATATTTCATGTTGTTCGCCGCCTTGATCCGTGTGGAGAGGCGGGATACAAATAAATAAATATTATATATTATTATTATAATCTTTTAACTTTTTAACTGTCTTTTGCATAACTTTTATATATACCTTTATTGATGTTTTTAATCTGTATTGTTTTTAATTATGTTGTAAGCTGCCTTGAATCCCACTGGTGGGAGAAAGGTAGGGTAGAAAAGAATAAAACAAACAAACTCTTATCTTCCATTGCTAATTGGAGACAATCTGAATTTCCTCACACCTTCCCAATTGGGAGGACAGGGCAGGAAGAAATCCTGATATTATTGGGGTAATAAGGGAATCCCTTCATTTCAGTGAGGAGTGGGGCTACTTGGGAAAAGAATGCTTTAAAAAAAGGCTTACAGAAGAGGAAAAAGGGAAGAACTAGGTGGTACCAAGTTGTGTGCAGTATTATCCTAAGGATGCTTGCTCAAAAGTAAATTATAGTTGAGAGACGGCATGGTATAGTGGTGTTGGGCTAGTGGGAGACCAGGGTTCAAATCCTCTGTCAAGCCATGGAAGCCCAATGGGTGATCTTGGGCAAGTCATACTCTCTCACCTCAAATCCCCTCTGAACAAATCTTGACAAGAAACCCCTGTGATAAGTTCACATTAGACTCTCCATAATTCAGACATGACCTGAAGCCACATAACAAAAACAAATCATGTTTGGTCCTTTGAGACTTCTATGTGAGCACCCTTAAGTATTATAAATGCAAATCTACCCTTTTAAAAGTGGCTCATTCTTATATTTATTTGCTGGATCCAGTAACGTAACCTTGTTTTTAACAGGACAGACGGCTCAATTTAGTGTTTTGCATTGACTTTTTCCTTTCCCCCAGTAATGAATATTGGGGCAAGAATGTTAAGGAATCTTGCTGGGAGTGAGGGAGGAAATTGGCGGGGTGCCAGATTTCATAATCTAGCACTTGCTGTTTTTCTTCTTTGTGCCATCTGCTACTTAATCAGGAAATTCAGACAGCAAGCTGCAGGCTTCCCTCTTGCTCCTGATATACTGTGCAATCTCTTTCAGAGGCACTACGAATTCTAGTAGGCTACAGAGAAAATTGCAGATTTCATGGGTTAACGTGGGGATGGGGTCTTTTTGGCTTACTTGCTCTGTTGGAGGTAGATTCTATCTTATCCTTGAATGTCATGAGATTCTAAGAGCAGCTATGGATACATCTTGTATGGGTTGAATAGTAAGGAAGTGAAAGGGAAACCAAAGGTAATAGGCCATAGACACGTACCTTCTTCAGTCCACCGGGTCATTTCAGTGGTTCAGCAGATAAAACTATTAATTCAAAAATGCTGTTCAACCAGTGGCAGCTGATGGCTTCCATATCAGAGGGGTGGTGAGTCCACTCTGAACTTTAGTTTGAACTTTGCAGGTAATAACCAAGAAGCTAAATCTTTTCCATCAAATAAGGCTTTGGATAGCTTTTTTTGAAAAAAAGTTCAGACTTAAGTCCAGTGCAGAATATGCTGTTTTCTGAGCAAAAGTACCATGCATTAATTTTGTGGAGAATAAGTCCCAAATGGCAAACACTCTTCAAAAACTGGTCAGTTTTCAAAGACATTCTTGCAATGGGAATGAAATAACTCATATTACTTGTAGTTTCAGGCAAACACACTCACACAAATGCATCTCTAATTCACACCATCCTGAAATCCATCTTCTAGATTATCTTGACCCATTTTAGGTGGTACCATGGGACAGTCAGTGATCAAGGCACTACAGATGCCATCCATATATCAGGGATAATCTAGGTTGCTGAAATAAGTGAGCCAGATCCCATGATACAGGGAAATGTGATATGAAGGGGTCTATCTGATCTGAAATAAATTTTTCTTTAACTTTGATAAACACAATATAGTTTAGCATTAAAAATAGCAAAGCACAATAAGACAATACAACACCCCTAATAAACATACAGCACCAATCTCAGTAAGATTAGAACTCCTTCTTCAACAAAAAAACAAACAAAGCCTGTATCCTGTTAGTGACTTATGAAGGCGTAAGTTCATGTCTCTCTCTCTCTTTCTCTCTCTTGGCCATTTCCACTTTCCACTGTTATAGTGCTATTATTCCACTTTCAACATCCTGTGGAATCCTGGGGTTTGCAGTTTAGGGAGGGGCATTTAGAATTCTCAACCAAAGAGCTCTTTGGCCTCAGTAAACTACTAACCCTAGAATTCCACAGGATGTTGAAAGTGGAATAATAGCACTATAACAGTATAGTGTGGAAATGGCCTCAGTGTGTGTGGGTGTGTGCATGCATGCAGAGGTTGGAATTCTCTTCTAACCTTGTGCATTACCGAAATCCCCCAAGGACTCACCATTTAGCTACTGCAGCCTCCACTGCGTGGCCATTCAGTGGCCGGTGGAGAAGGAGGGCATCCCTATAGTCAGGTGCAGAACAATGACATCATCCACTGAGACCTCCAAGGGTCATCTGCAGGCCTTGGCAAATGTTATCAGTGTTCTATGGCTGGTTGTAGGGACACAGCCAGGTGCTTCGTCAATTCCCCCCTACTCTCCATTGGCCATTAATTGCAGGAACTAAAAGATGAGTACTGGCGGGGAGGAGACGGTGCAGTTCCACTAGCTAAATTTTGATACTGTGTCTCTATGATGCAGGATATCAACCAAACAAAGAGCACTGAAAACAGCATTCCATTTAGTTCTCAAAAGAGAATCCACATGTCTTCTGAAACAGGACCATTTTGGCATCTCAAAGAGGCCAGTGATGGGAACTGGCTAATCTCCCCAGAGAAGCTGTTCCGTAAATTTCGTTCCATTATCCAAAAAGACCTGCCCCGATAGATGTCTGTTGTTGGGCTTCTCTTGCCTTGGTGGTCGTACTCATCATGTATTTCCCAAAGGTGGTGTGGCAAGATTCCCTTCCTAGCCCAAGTAGAATTATTTATTTGATACAGAATGGGAAGCAGATTTTACTCAGTGGTTGCTCATTCACCTGCTTACCTTGTGCCCTAGTCTCAGGCCATACCATATCACCCAAAATCCTGTCTTCATAAACTTATTTGGAATATTTTGGCTCTTGTATAATTCCATTAATAATATAAAAAGAAGTATGCGTCCAACTGAGAAGAGTAATTGCATACTGAGAAATTCCTGCTTAATAAGAAAGTCTTGCACAATGATTGTAGTCAACTCTAATTTTTCCTACCTTTAGAGGGAAAATGTTTTTGTAGAGCAAGATTTTAGAAAAGAAGGGGTTGGTTCCATGTCTTTCAATATATAGATTTTAAAAGGGATTTTTTTTTTAAGTGTTGCTGTTGCTTTGTTTAAAATAAAAGACATCAACAAAGCCGTGCTTACTGTCATAAAGTTACAAAGTATGCTGAACTACCTATCACTTTTAACATTTAGTATGCAAATATTACAGTGGTTTTTGATGTTGTTTTTTTAACTTAGTCAAAAATAAGTATAGGGATTATGGTGCAAATTTAATTGTTTTGCTCCTTATAATAGTCCTATTCTGGATCCGGAAGCAAGGCCATTTGCAATTTGAAGGTAATGGAGACTTTCTTTCCCCATTTGTGTAAACTGCAGGTTTACAGCTTCTGATCCAGGTCAGAATAATCCTACCCTTAAAGTTCTATTCTTGGCGAGGATCAGGTTCCCTGTGCTGGGCACCAAATAACACCTGAATAGCTATTTGCTGTGTATTAAAGGTAACATGTTGTTTGACTCTACTTGGTGGATTTGAAGGAGTACAAGGAATTCATCAAGGGCCCAGGCTAGTCCAGCTTGGGGCTAAGTGTCCTGAGGAGGAAATCACCTGGTATCATGCCTGCCCTAGAGGATTCCCCTTCAAAAGGGGAGACAGAATTGCCAGTAACTGCAAAACTGATGACCTACCCATAACAATGTCTTCTCGCCATGAAATGTTATGAAACCTGTAGTATTTGTAAATAAACCCATTTCATTCATTCATTTAAATACACACACACACACACACACAATCCTGCCCTATTCCCCGCAGGGTTTAGCAGGAAAGTAAAGGCTTCATTTCTTCTTTGTAAAATAAATAAATAAATATTACAAAGAAGAAATGAAGCCCAAGGGGAATGTGGCAGGACTGGTTGTGACTCACTTTCTGCTTGCAAATTCTAATACTCTGCTTGTGAGTTACACTATTATCTCTCACATTCCCAAACAGGGCCAGGTTCTGTAGAGTCAAAGACTTGGGACATTTTGATTAATGGTGATGGTTATCTGATTGCTCCCCGCTTCATTTTCCTTACTCTTGAGTTTAGCTATCCCATTGTAATAAAAAAGTGCTTTAGGATGGGCTTATCTTGAATGGGCAACACCCATTAATTTTACAAATAAACTATTCCTAGTAGAAGTAGAAACTATATATGATGGTGATTTTTGTTTTTTGTTTTTTAAAATATAGATCAACACAGCCATCTCCATTTTTGGACTGTCCTTTGAGGTGTCACTGTAGGGTCTGTCTTGAAGAGAGGGAAATTCAGAATTAACCAATACATACATCAGACTTCAAGGGAGTCCAATTAAGAACCACACACTCCAGAGAAAGGAGCTTCCCTTTTGAGTGGCAAAGGCAAAACAATCATTGAGCTTTTGGGACTACCTGAAGAAGTGGATCAGGGTTCTCAAACTCAAGAGAAGTGCCAAGTTGCAGCAGGGGACTTCTTGGGAATAAAGGATTCCTCATGTGTAGGGGCTCTCCCCATTAGGAAGAGTTGTTTCATACGTCTCTGATGAGGTATAACTGAGCCTTTGTCAAGTCTGTGAGAGCTTTTGTTTACAAGCCTGTTCCCCGGGCTTGAGGAACTTCTGTAATAATACTCTACCATAGCTCTGAGCCAATATGCATTGGCTGTCCTTAGCTCTCTCTCAGATGGATTACTTTGGAATAGTGGTGGCTGTTGGCTTCCCTGTCAGTAAGTCTGCTCTAAGTTTTAGTTCAAACTTTGAAGGAGTTATCCAACCTGCTGAAGGCTAGGCCACAAAGAAGTTCAGCACCTTGGATAGCTATTGTTATGTTCAGACTACAACCTGGGGTGGATTCACAGCCCAGTGATATGAGAATCATGAGCCACTGCTGCCTTTCACTGTGCTTTTGTTCAGTCCTCATCTGAACCTGCATTTTGTTAGCTTTCACCCTTGACTACTTTGACTTGACTAGTTGTTTGCAACTTTTTTTTCAAACAGTAGTTTCCAAAACAAAGAGAAAATCCCTGAGCACTTCAAAAAACCTAGCTCACACTAAAAACAAGACCAAGAGTGGATTTCCATTTTTTAAACTTTTTTTCTCACTTGTATCTTTTGGGGACATTTTTGTGGCTGTCAAAGCCCAAAGTAGGTCTTGGGAGTAGAAATCAGGCCCCCAGACACCTGGATCTTGCCTACTCCTCTTCTAAATCATTGCTCAATATTATGAGAGAGATGTCCAGCCTCTTCCATCAATTCTCATTTTCTTCTACATACAAGCAGAGAAGATTCAAAGTTTCTGTATCAGCTGTTGAAAAAACTTATAGTTTCCTGTTCCATCCAAGTTCAGAAGACTGTGCTTTATTACAGATGTGGTAAGCTAACAATCCCAGGTGTGAAACCACAGTTTAATCCTGGTCACTTGATCAAATCACATAATAGGCCCCAGTCTCTTAAGCTGAAATTTAGCAGGAAAAAGTGATTTATTCAAAAATGAATGTGGAAGCCTTTGGTTTTCTACCTTCTAACAAGAAGGAGGAAGAAAGAAAAGAATGTGTGAAATTGAGGCTTGCTATTGCTTGCTCTCAATACTAAATTGAAGTAACTGACCTGTAGTGTCTGTTTAAACTAAAAGACATTGATATAAGTACACTTTCCCTGTTGTATGAAGGAATACAGGAATCAGGCCATTACTATATTTGCCATATCTTTTCCAGTGGCCTCCACTTCTGCACAGGACAGTGATGGATATGTGCAATTTTTGATGGTGGGTAATTGAACATGCGTAATGTGTTTTGAAGTCGCATCATTTCACAGATGCAGGAACCAGAAATGCCAAGATCCGAAGACAATTTGTGTCGAAAGTAGCATTTTACTTCTTTTGAAAAGGAGAAAACATGTACTGTTTGGAGCCCTGTTCCTTACTCCATGGTGAGCTGCACCTGTGTCCAAAAGAAAAAAAAAGTACAAGGCAATAATGGAAGCAGTATAGTTTGCATAGCTAATTGACTCAGAAGCATTGAGAAGCGGTTTGGAACTGTGATCAGAATTGGCTGCACCTTTTTTTCAGGCAGTGACAAATGCTCAACATATCTTTAAAGACTGAGAATGTTTCTGTGACTTTAAAATACCATGGAAGAGAAAGCTTTGACATTGATTGCTTTATCCTTTGGGATATGTTTTATGCTAAGCCCCAGATTGCCTTCAGCGTGTATTCTAAGCTGTGGTACAACTGAGTCTCTCCCACCCATATCAATCCACCCACCCAGTGATAAAACTAATTAACAGGCTTTCCCTGGATACCCTGGCCATCGGAATTAAAGTTGGTGGTGACTCAACAGTTTTTTCAGTGGTGACATCTCATTTTTAGAAAGCTCTCCTCAGGGCAGAGCTTTCAAAACTTTTCATGTTGGTGACACACTTTTTAGATATGCATTATTTCGTGACACAGTAATTCAGTAAGTAATTTAGTAAGTGGAGGCAGCACCCCCATCAAAGCCTGGCCTGACGCTGCCCTCACTGGAATCTTCCTCGGCCCAGGTCGGCAATGGCAGCAGTGGGAGAGACAGCCCCTCTACCTGGGACTGGCCCACTGCCACTGCCCTCACCAGGGTCTTCTTTGGCCTGGGGCAGTGGCAGCGGGAGAGGCAGCCTCTCCACTTGCTACATTTGTGTGACACACCTACACATTGCAGCCGACTCACTGACATGTTGCGACACACATTTTGAAAAGCTCTTCCATAGGGAATCCTGCCTAGTGTCTTCATTGTTAAAATGTAGGTTGCAAAGCAAAGACAATCTGATTACTCTAGGATCTAAGAACTGCTAATTTTCATTCTGCATGAGCCTTTATAGATTTCAGTCCACTTCTTCACGTGGGCAGAGGGATCAACAGCACATCTGTTTGTATTGTGCACCATGCATACAAATCCAGGAAATCTCAGGTTAAAATAAATCAGGTAGTCTCAAATGTATTGCTAGATTCCTTCTCCCCCCCGCTTTCCTTTTCATGGTCATCTCCTTGAAAACTGTACTAAGGTATGTTCAGTGCTTAATTTAGCATTCTAAATAGATGCTTAATCAGTTTGAGTGGGCTGTTGCTGTTTAGCTCTGTTGGATGGTTGGTTTGCTTTATGGTTTTCTGCTTTCATTGTAACCTACTGTTTGTTAGTTATCCTGGGAATATAAATATATGTTGAAGTTGCAGGATATCAGTTTTGGAAATAAATAACCATCTGGTTCTTCTCTTGTAAAAAAAAAAATGCCTTCTGCTTTTGATATTAAAAATTTACCCTTTCAAGGTTAACCTTTTTTTTTTTTTTTGGTTTGCAAGAGGACAATAAAATGAACAGGAATGATGAGTTATCATGTGATTTCTTCTTCACTGGAGCAAACCGTTCACATAATAGTTGTGGGCTCCAGTCTCTTGCCCAATATGCTATCTTGTCTTGCAGCCATGGTAGAGTAGTCAATAAGCAGCACTTGAACTGACTGGCACTTTATTTATGGATTGTTACCCTGAGAATCTGAATGCTTTAGGAGAGCTTATTCCACCTCAGTAGTTTATTACAGGCCCAGTGAGCTATGACATCCACCAAAGTCAGCTTATTATGGTTCATGGAATAAGTTAGCCCTATGAGTGTGGTCGCTGAAACAGAGGAAACGTTAACAACATCTCACAGATTTCTTAAAGGGAGGATGGAACTCTTCAGGCAGTTAAAGTTCTAAGTAAGCAGTCATATAATTATCTCTGGAACCTGCCTTTTTTTTTCTATTGAAAAAATGTCAGTCTAATGAAATAATATTTTCTTCTAGAAGAAAGAGTAGCCAAGACTGTACTTTGGAAGCTGAGAATGTAATGCATTGATTGTAGCTTATGGGCTTCGTCAGCTGGAGGGTGATCAGGATATGGGGCAAAGTTTCAATTTACTCTTTTTTAAAAAAATACTAACAATGACTTATTGCAAACCAAAGCTACTGATTTTCTTTTCTTTTGAAGTGAAGAGGGATGAAAGAAATGGCAATACAGTCATCCCTCCACATTCACTACAGTTAAGGGGAGAGGACCCCCGTGAAAGTCGAAAAACTGTGAATAACTCTAGGACTTCCCGAACCATACTTAACACACAAAAAAGTATGATCACCATATTCAACCCACAATGGATTCCTCTGATGCATCAGGGTTCCTTCACAAGGCAGAAGTGAGTGGCTAGAGGGGCTTACTGCCACCTCTACTGCTGCTCCACACCATGCTGAATGCTGATAGATAGGATAAAAATGCTTTGTAAAAGCACCCATAAGATGTGGATACTATAGAATTTTTTTTTAAAAAAAGTTTATTCTTCATTTAAAACAAAATCTTTCTCTGCAGATGTCAATGAATGCAATACTGAGAATGGAGGCTGTCAGGACCAATGCTGCAATACTATTGGAAGTTTCTACTGTAAATGTCCAGTTGGCCAGAAACTGGGGGAGGACAAGAGATCATGTGAAGGTAACAATCTGCGTAGTGACTTTTGCTTGATCAGTCGCATGCAAACATACTGAATGGGGGCAGGCTTTAATTTTAGAAATCACGTAAGAGATTGTTGACTTTAGGGTACAGATATAAACTTGTGTCTGGTTTAGGAAGCAGCAGCTGGAACAAAGAAAACTTCATACCACAGATATAGTTTGAATGTGTTCCTCAATTGAATGAGTTCCTCAATTTTGACTGAATATCTAGATACAGGGATATTTCTGTATTATCTGTTAAATTTATATCCTGCCTTCTGAAAAAAGAAAAAGAATGGTACTCATGCGTACTAGCAGGAATGTTCAAATAAAAACAAATAGAATTAAAACAAAATAATCTATCAGTGAAAAAGAAACAGCACCCCTATCAACTATAACCCAGTTTACATGAAGATGTAGAGGAGGTGGTAAGCTTGTTTTCTGCTTGATCCAAAGACTAGCACCCAAGCCTGTGGATTAAAATTACAAGAAAAGAGATTTTACCTATTTTTTATTAACTTCTTCTGTTTATATATTTCATTTCTCCTTGAGTGGGACCCAAGGTAAGTAAACTTCTTTCCAATAGGAGCTGTTCAACAATGGAACACATTGTCTTGGTAGGTGGCCCCATCTTTGTAGGTCTTTAAGCAGAAGTTGGATAGGCATCTTTTAGGAGTGCTGTAATAATGTATTTCTGTGTGGCAGAGGGTTGGACTAGACGATCCCCATAATAGAATCATAGAATCACAGAGTTGGAAGATACTGCAAGGGTCATCAAGTCCAAACCCTTGCTGTGCAGGAATGTGCAATCAGAGCATTTCCAAGATATGGTTATTCAGCCTCTGTTTAAAAATCTCTAAAGAAGCTGATTCCACCACATTCTGAGGCAGCGTATTCCACTGTCAAATTGCTTTTATTGGCAGGAAATTCTTCCTAAATTTTAGATAAAATCTCTTTTTCTGATGTTTGAAGCTATTGCTCTGTGTCTTAGTCTCTGGAGCAGCAGAAAACAGGCTTGTTCCATCCTCCATATGACAGTCCTTCAAATATTTAAAAACTGGTATCATGCCACCTCTTAATGTTCTCTTTTGCAGCTCCCTAAACTACTCCTCACAGGGCATGGTTTCCAGGTTTTTTATCATTTTGGTCATCCTCCTCTGGACATGTTCCAGCTTGTCAATATCCTTCCTGAAGTGATGCCCAGAACTGGACCCAGTATTCCAGTTGGGGTCTGACCAGAGCAGAGCATCCTCCTGTCAACTGTATGATTTTATGATTCTCAATGCCAAAGATTTATCTGAATCAAAAGTATTTATCCTTCTAGTGAAAGAACAACACAGAGATGACCAACTTCTAGCTGCCCTTGGGAGGGAGTTCCAGAGCCTGGGAGAAGCCAAAGAGAAAACTTTCTCTTGCATCTTCACTAAATCCACCTCTAAAAGTACCAGGACTAGAAAGAGAATCACTGAAGATCTTTAAACTAAGACAGGATTCTAAGGAAAAATGCAGTCTTCTAAATAGTTTGCCCCCTAGTCCAATAGAGCTTTATCAGTAGTAATTTTACCTAAATGATGCAAAAGCATTGATTTCAGAATGTCTTGGAACCAGAGATTATTCCTACCAGATAAACAGAATTGACTCAAAGCAACATCCCTAGTTATTCTTCCATTCTTCAGCTGGAGTTTGGTCTTTCCTTCCCAAAGACTGCTAGGGTCTCTCAACATAGAGAAACTTTAATAGCAATTCCTGTTTCAGAGCATTAGATGATCCAAGAGAGAAGTCAATCTGGGTCGTAAAGAAGCATGTTGCCTCTTTAGGAAAAACAGCAGGAAGGCAGGCTGGAGGTCTCGGTATAACAAAAGATCAGTGCAGAGTTTAAAAATTATCTAAATTCCTAAGAATAAACGGTTGAGAGCCCAGTCTTCTATGATAATCTAATTCTGGGATACAACTTTTTCCCCCCTCACTGCTGTCTTGGTGTGATAACGTATTCAGATGAGACTGTTACAGGCTGAGTTGATGTGGTTAAATGTTTCTTCATTCTCTATATTTTGAGATATAAGCGCATTTGTTTCAGAAGTTAGCAAATCCTTCTCAGATGAATAGCTTGCTATATCTGAAATGAACTGATTCTAGTTTGCAGACCTTATTTTTGCCTAAAGCTAGTCTTTTATTCAGGCAGTCAATCTGGGTTGAACGAGAGTTTGCAATTGACTCAAGAGAAGGAAAAGATCCTGAGGCATTTTATCTCTAAACAGGTGCCTCCTGTGTTAGCCATAACAACGTGCACCTTTCCCCTGCAGCATCCAAACACAGATACATCTCGTAATGTCATAAGCATAAAGGACTTTTGGTCTAATATGTCTGAACTTCCGTAGAGTAATCTTCTACATCAATATTCTTTAAGGTACTAGATGGCTTGTTTGGGGCAATGGGAGCATAAGAATAAAGCTAGATAGTTCAATTTTACCCCCCTCCTCCGGAACAGAAAAATATCTCATTATGGTGGTGCTGTTGAGGCTGCCGTTATCAACAATCAGATTTTCTAACTTGACATTATGCTGCATCCTGAGAGCGATTGCCAACCCCTGGTGAATTACTTTTAGCTTAAAATTTCCAAGCAAAAAGACCTCTGGTATCTATCCAGTCCATACTCACCCAGCTTATTGACTTTAAGGAAGAAAAAACTGATAGTAGCTGAAATGACATAAACACATGCCTGATTTTTGAAGAAGCATGCTTGACTTCTCATAATTCTGCTTGTTCCTTTTATTTATTTATAACATTTTATTATGTTCTCAAAGGGAAAGCAAGCTGATGCCTTCCAGATATTTTGATCAACTCACACAATCTCTTGCCATTGGCCCCGCTGACAAGGTCCAATGCCAAGAGACTGTGAGGACTGATGGGAACTGGAGTCCAAAACATTTGGTGTGTGCTAGATTGCCTGCCTTTGCTTTATGGCTTCAATTTTAGAAATTACTGGCTTTCTTTTCTTGTAAAAGTGGTTAGAATTAGCTGGCTTACACACTCAACTGGAGCAAGTGATAAAGATTTCTTTGGACCCTACCACTACAGGATGGAGGCTTGTGTTCTGAAGGTGCCTGCATTTTTAAATGGTCTCCACAGAAAACTGGAATGTGGCTAATATTAGAATAAAGGTTCTAGAGAAGTGAATGTATTTCTAGTCAGTTGCGTGTGTATATATATATATTGTGTGTGTGTGGTATATATATATGTATGTATGTATGTATATGTGTGTGTGTATATATGTGTGTGTGTGTGTGTATATCGCACAAGGTAATGTATGTTAATTCCTTCCTTCTCATATTATCCTCACAACAGCCCTGAGAGGTAGTTAAGGATAAATTAAAATAAAGTGGCTAGCTCAGGGGCATCCAATGAGTTTCATCTCCTGGGTTCCAGTTCAGAATTCTAACCATTATATAGTGTCCACAAATACCTACAAAAATATGAAGTGAAACTGACATTTCAGGGGCTATGTATAAATCCTTCTTACTTTCATACTGCAGGTATACAGTATCACTGCCACATTCTTCTGACCCAAAGGCAAGGCTAGGCACCTTGAGGCAAGAAGCAGTAACTCAGGGATGATCAGTCCTGTGGCTTGCAAACAGTGCCCCTGTGAGTTGCATCCACCCCCTGTTTTTGCAGGCCCTCAGGGTCTTTCCCACTGCTACCTATATTTTTTCCCCAAGATTGACACCCAAAAGGTGCTTCCTTCCCCTTAAACACTGAAAGTGACTTACCCCAGTTATAATGGAGTTCAGTTTTGAGCATTGGTGGGAGTGGGGTGCAATATGTGGCAAAGCCTAGATAGATTGGCTCCTGTATCAATTGAATCTTCTCACTATCTCAGTCAACTTTTTAAGGGCCCAGAGACACAGAGGATACAACTTTTTCCCTAGGGTATTTTTTTTCTTTCCAACATGGCTAGTCCCCCCTCCTCTGAAGGGCTGATTTTCTGTGCTGGAACTTGTTTCTGGAAGAGATAGTGGAAGGATTGTATTGAAACGTTGCAACTTCCACTCTGCAAGCAGAAGCAATCCTGTCCAGAATAAATATCTTTCACTTGACACTGTTGACTATATATACTGTCCTACAGCATGTCAGATGCAATTAGAACTCTAGAAATTTGATCTTCTTGAAGTATGTATATGAACAGTGAAGAAAGAAAACTGGTGCTATGATTCTGTTGTCATAGGACTAATTAGTGTATCTGGGTGTTCAGAACATAGTATCATATGATCTTAGATTTAGAAGGGATTTTCAAAGACCATTTAGTCCTGCCTCCTGCCAATACAAGAAACCAAAGCTACAGGATGTTGTATTTCATGTTTATGAATCTTAAATAGCATTGGCTAAGATTTTCCTACTTTTTTGACATTTACAATGATGGCTGGTTTTAATCTGTGTATATGCCTAGCTTTCATTACAGGACGGTTGTTTCTGTTATTGTTAGTAGAGTTGCTTATTATACTAGTAAGTGATGAATATATATAGAACATATGGCATTTGCTCTCCTGAATAAGAGTGCTCCTGCATATTAAATGTATTTTTCATAAATTGCCATTGCAGCTCTTTTCCACATATTCTTACACTTCAGTTGTACAGAACTGAAAGCTTTGTTTCTCTGACCTGGTGTTTAACTCTGCCATCCTCAGTTGTTACCTGGTATTTTTAGTAGCTTAGGTCCACTGCAGTGTAAATGTATGTTGCAATTAAATTTTACCCCCTATTCCTCTTTTCCATGTTGGAATGCTGATGAAACTAACAGCTGGTGCTGCTAGAATATGAAAACAATAACACTGTTGGGTTTTTCTTTTTCTTTTTCCCAACTGAGGTTTTCCATCAGCTCTCACACAATTTTCTTTTGATTGGCTAATGTTATTCACACATTCAGAAACAGAGAAAGTAATCCAGAGGGCTTGTTAACATTGCATACTGTTGGTATGGTCAGTGTGGTCTTAATAGTGTTCCAGTGCATGAGCAGGCACTGTGTTTTGTATCCCTCGTTGTATTAATGAACCCATAAAGTTTTCTAGCTCACTAAACTGGATCAATCCATACATCCTGCAGACACTCATTATTTCTTTGAACATAGAGATTGATCTGTCATAACATCACTTACTAGTATAATAAGGATATGTTGGAAGATGCTTCATAGTGAGTCAAAGCAATGTCCATTTATGTTAGCCCAGACTGGCAGAGCATTACAGTTCTAGTTTCTGGGATTTCAGAAACCCTCTAGAAGAGACGAGCAATGCCTTCTCTCAAAGGCTATAATCCCAGGTCCTAGGACTCTGGTATGGTACAGGATTAAAGAATTTGTGGGAGACACTTTCCAGAAGCCATTCCCAATATCTTTAGATTAAACCATAGATGAAGAATATGTAGTTCTCCAGATGTTGTTGGACTGTACCTCCCATCAGTCCTATCTAGCAAAGCCAATGGCAAAGTCTAATAACATCTGGAACAGAACATGTTCCCCAGCCCTGGGTTTATAATAACAGTGTTACAATGTAAGACAGAGAAGTATTGTTTCCTAGGAGTGGTGGAAGCCTTCACATTGGCTCTAACATGGTAACCCTTTCACAGGGTTTTCTTGGCAATATTTATTCAGAGGAAGTTTACCATTGCCTTCCTCTAAGGCTGAGAAAGTGTAACTTGCCCAAGCTCACTCAATGAGTTTCCATAGCTGAGAAGGATTCACTCCAAGAGTTCGTAGAGTTGTCTGGGACTCTGAGAGTCAAACCACTACACAACACTGGCTCTCTTGTTTCAGAGTGCACCAGTGGCAATTTTTCATCCCCCGTGCCTCCTGCCAAAAAATGATGCTTTCTGTTTACTTTAAAGTCTTTTTTTTTTTGCAAACAAAAGCATCTTGGCTTACAGGAGACCACATTTCCTCAAGCCCAATGATGTTGGTTTTGTGTTTTTTTCTGCCTTCAAATCATTTCTAATTTATTGCAGTTCTAATGTGAACCTATCATGAGGCTTTCTTAGAAAGATTGGTTCAGAAGGGGTTTGCCATTGTCTTCCTCTCGAATTGAGAGACTGACTTTTCCATGCTCAGTGGGGATTCAAACTGAAGTCTCTTGGAGTCATAAAACAACAGACATACCACTACACCATGTCAGCTCATCATTGATGCTTAGAAGAAAATAGGATGAGAAGATTCATGTCTTCCTGACAGCCATGTGACATATTGGTTATCCTTATCACACTTACAGGAGCAGCCTGGTTGCAGCCTGGAAACTTGAGCCCTGAGCAGGAATTTGAACCCTGTTCTCCCTAGGTCCTAGTGCAGCACTCCAACCACTATACCACACCATGTTTTAACCATGTTGCAAAAATGTATTGAGGTCACATGTAGACCACAGACCATATGCTGCCCTACTATGCAATAAAAGGAATGGTCTGGTTTGTGGTACCAGTGGTCTGGGACTTCCCCTAAGATACTATCAGGTGTTAGAGGCACAAAGCAGCTCTTTCTCTATTTCACCTCTCATTTTCCATTCTTCTTTTTTGACTGATACTCAGCAGTGGCATAGCTAGAGATTTTGCATCCCCTCTCAATATAATAGAGATGGCTTTAAAAATGAAATGACTGCATGTGGTAGTGGGAACAGCACTAAGGGGGTGGAGAAAGAAGCCAGCTCATTAATACTAATGAGGGGGCAGGGGAAAAGTGAACAGGCAGCCAGACACTTTGTCCTTTGCTCTGGGATGGCGGCTGCAATGGGAATGGAAGCCCTCTTGGCTCACCTCAGCAGCTTCGCCAACAGCAGTAAGGAGGAAAAAGGCTGACGTGTCCTCCCTCTGCCCCCTCCATGTGCCCTCTCTAGGCATTCTGACTTGGTTCACTCCAGGAGCCATATGCCTCTTGTGGAAGCAGCAGGCTGGCACATACCAAGGGGAATGTTGGTAGACTATGGAGGCAGGTTCCATTTGATTTGGGAATGCCATGGTGGCACCCCCCAAAAAATGTCACCTGGAGCAGACCACCCCACCACCCCCTAGCTATGCCAGAAACTGATTTATAGAGTACATGGAGAAAGCTCAATTTCCAACTGTGTTTTCTTATGCATGTCTACAGTGTCCCCAGAATATTTAGGAACCTTGCCTTTACTAGCAGATGGCCCAGCTCAGTTCCATAAATATAGGCACTCATTTGCCTGTGTTTTCTTCTCACCATTAGAAAATCTTTGAAAACCACTTTTGAAATAGTTTTTGAAGGCTAATCAAAGTTCAGGACTTATTTTGCACAAAATTCAAAAGTGCTTCTTTCATGCAGAAAACAGCATTATCCCTTGCAGGAAACAACATTTTCTGCTCAGAAAATAATATTTCTTGCAGATATGTCTAGAAAACCTTGTTTCCTGCACAAAAAATGCAGGAAATTCTCCGGTTGCAAATTTTGTGCAGAGTCCTAAACTGTGAAAGTTCTCATTGGTCTAGGCTTTCTAGACACTTAAGCAATGTTAATTTTATATATATATATATTTTCAAATACTCTTTCCATCTTTGTTTTGAGGAAGAATTTAAAGAAGTCACTGAATTTACTGTTGTTTTACTGTACATCTCAGCCTGCCCTATCCTACCCCATAGAGAAAAATAGCACAGACTTTTGCAGTATTCTTTGCTTTTTTGCCCACAACTGCATTGCATGAATACTACTTCCATAATTCTGCATGGCCTTACTTTGTTGCTCTTTGACCCCTGAACATCAGTTGACCTCTAAAGGAAGAAACAGAATAGTCATGTGCAGTATTCGAATGATACTTTAACCTGTTCTTCCCTTTCAAGGTGTTACTGCTCCAGGATTGGGCTGTGCTTCCTTCCAAAACTTTAAAATGGCCAATTCAAATGCAGCTTTATGGATTGCCTGGCTGGAGTGGTGAATTGGTAGCTGAGCATGGGAATAACATATTGCAGATGATGGTGTTCTCTTTAGTGAATTACTTTTATTGCTAATGAGGCCATAAGTCAGTTTCGTTAACAAAAAACTAATGCAATTTCCTCTAAGCCATTCCTTGGGAAGGCAACTAAGTAACACATATTTTTGTGTTTTACTCATTATTTTATTATGAGAGAGAATTGTCTTTTAATGAGAGGTCCTTGTGTTCTCATATTTTAATCATATGAGGTGGCTGGGCTGGCGAGGAAGAGGTCATCCATTCCTTCCCTTTAAGCAAGCCTTCACTGTTGTTTTAAGCAGTGTCCTGACCCACTCCTCACACTGCGTTTCACATCCCATTTCTCTACAGTATTATTTTGAACTGGTCGGAATGTAAGCAGAGAGGAGGGTCCTGGGCTGGACATGACTTGAACTTTGCTTAAAGGCAAACAATGGATACAGCAAAAGCAACCTAGCTTTGTTGTTTAGGTGGCATCAAGTTGACTTGCAGCGCTCCTGTGAATGAGAGACATCCCAGATCATCAGCTGCCCTGCTCAGTTCTTGCAAACTCAGGGCCATGGTTTCCTTCACTGAATCAATCTGCCTGTAGTACAGTCTCCCTCTTTTCCTAAACAGCCTAGTTAACTGGTATAATTAAAGTAAGGAGACATAAAAACCTTCTACCTCCAGCCCAAGAAGTACTGATTTAATGATAATAAAATGGCAAACAATGTAATTTACTCTCCTCTTAAACTGAACAAGTAACAAAACCAATTAATTTGCCTGCAGGCAAATAAATAAAGCAACAAATTATTTCTAAATAATGACAATTCAACTCCTCTCTGGTAGTGAAAGAAGCATTTGCATTTATCTATGCTTTCCAAACTCTGCATACTGCTAGAGGTCAGTTCCATCAATTAAGTTCCAATAGACGATACATAGGTCAGTAGATTTCCATGATAGAAAAGGCATATTGCCTACTTCACTAACATTGACATCTTCCTGTTACTGGTGTCTCCTGCCTAGGCAGCCTTTCTCAGAAAAATATTAGACATACTGCGAAGGTCTAGTGTGGTGCCAACAAAAATGCAAAACCTGAATTGTGAAAGGCAACATAGCTGATGCTCTTAGCATCAAGTCACCATACCCTCCAATTGTCCAAATTTGACAGAGATGGTCCCATTTAATCTCTTGTTACCCCAGTTTTTCAGATGATTTTAAAATGTCCCAGTTTCTCTCTCCTCTACCATCTTCCTCCTGTTGTCCTCAGCTTACTACAGTTGCCACAAACTGAGTTTTTACTGAATAAACTCAGCAGGAGAAAGAGGAGAGAAACGTGCAGAATCTTGCCCTTCCCAGTCAATTTAGGCAAAGGCAATCTGCTGCAGTGTCTCCTAGCTTGTGTGTTACCCTCTTGACCACACTCTGATGTTGCTTGGCTACATGTGTCCCAGTTTTCATCTGTGAAATATTGGATGATAAAAACCACATGACTAATTTTGTTTTCATTTCACAGACCCATAAAATTGTTTGAGAGTCAGTGTGGTGCACTGGATCCTGCAGAACAGAGACCAGATTTGATTCCACGCTGCAGGGGAAACCCACTGAGTGACCTTAGGCACATCACACACTTTCAGTCACAGAAAACCCCATTATAGGTTCATCTTAGGGTTGCCATAAGTCAGACACAGCTTGAAGCCACACGGCAACAACAACATAACTTTATTTACAAGGGCCTTGCACCTGGCTGTATTAAAGCAAAATAGTTGTGCTGTTTTAGCACGAGATGAGCTACCATATATTACTTATATGTGGCTGTTACATGGCTGTTAAGTGCTTTTTTTTGCTTTTTTTTCAGCTTTCTTGTGTCTCCTTTTTATTTTATTTAAAACCAAGCCTTAACAGCTGCAGATATTTCAAGAGTTTCATTGATTTGGGGAAGCCTACTATGACAGTTTGAGAACCTCTTCCATGATCTGTCATTTATTTATAGTGTAAAAAGTCATGATGCTCTCACCCTATGGGAATGGGCAGCCCTTACATCTGGAAGTAAATTGCAGATGTGAAGTAAATTCCAGTTTAGTGAAGTAATAAGCAGCTGAATGAGAATGCTGCAGGGAGTGCACTGATTAGCCTTTCAAAGCTAATTCTGCATCTGTTGTGTTAAGATAGATTTATCTCCTGCATCCTGCTGCTTAGACACACAGTTGTTGTAAAACTTACATATGACAAAGTTTGTAAAATTGGATTAAGGTTTAAAATCTAGAAAAGGCTTCATTAAAATGAGCTTCAACTGCTCAATTTAGGGTTCAGATCCACACTGACAATTATTTCTCAGTAAATGCTAGGATCCAGAACTTTGTGTTTCAATGAGAGGTTGTTAGGGAGCCAACATGGTGTAATGGTTTGGACTATAACATTGGAGACCAGGGTTTCCCTATTCCCTATTCAGCCATGGAAACCCACTAGGTGACCTTAGATGCTTCACATACTCTCAACCCCAGAAAACCCAGTGATAGCTTCACCTTAGGGTTGCCATAAGTCAGAAATGACTTAAAGACACACAATAACAACAACACAGGTTGTTACCCTTGGGGCAAGGCAAAGGCGTACTTTTTTACATTTCACAGATGAAACCCAGGACACCTGTGCCCAAACAACATTAGTGTGTAGTCAAGATGGCAAAAGTTAATAATGAAGAGGAACACGGAAGCTAAGAGAGGTTACAGCAGTTTGCTTTAGCTTGAGTCTATAGGAAAGGACATGATACCTCCCACTTTTCTCCCTGCTGAGTTAATTGAATTAAAAATTACTTCTGCACTTTGAACTCAGTTTGAAGAAATTGAACTAAGCTGAAGAGAAGGGGGGAAAGGAAAAGAAGAGGATAAAGAAACCACAGCATTGTAAAATCGGCTCAGCAGAGGATTTAATTGGGACAGCTGACAATTCAGGACAGTTGGAGGGTGTACAACGGTAGGGCACTATGTGTCCATTCAGATTGTTTTTAGTTTATATTTGTTGCAGTGGATTAATGAGAAAGTCTGTAGTGTGACTGGATTCAAAGAAAGTTAAACATATCAAGGGAAATTTGATTTTTATATAACCGGCAGCACAGGGGTTGGTAACTGTGATGGGGCCAGAGGATAGTTTTTTCCTCTCAGCTTCTGTGGTGGACTGCTTTGATTTGTGGGCGAAAAGCAGCCAGAAGTCACTTCAGGTATGACTTCCAGAGTCTTGGCAGCATTTTGAGGTAGATTTCTAGAAAATTCTGGCCTCCCATAACAACACCTGTCTGTGCACATGGTTGAAATCATTTTGAGTTTTTAAATCTTGCTTTTAACTTGTTTAAATCAGGTGTATTGTTTTCAATTGTTTTAATTCACTTAAAATGGTTCTATTTGTACAATATGATCTTGTGATATAAGGAGTATCAATATTGAAATGTATATGTATTACGTATGCATGCATATATGTATGTATGTATGTATGTATGTATGTTTGGCTTTTATTGAGTGAAAAAATGGCTGTGGAGGGGAAGCCCACCCCCCAAAAAAGATGTTGGGCTTCACTCTCCCCACTCTTGCATTCCTTGCGTTCCTTTGTGGAAAGTAAAGCTGGGAAAAATGGCAATGAATAAATCATACTGTAAAGTTTCTTGTGACAATAAATGTCTGTTCAGTTTCAGAAACAAGAAACCAGACTTTAGAAAGCACAGATGGAAGATAACATAGAGAATCTTCTGCCTTATTTGGGTTTATGTGAAATCTCGGTGGATGACTCTCTAGTAAAGTAATTGGGATTGCCGTGAATTTGAAAGGACGGAGCAGTACTCTTATCATGTTGTGTTTCTTGCTCACTTCACCGGAAACAAGTCTTCTTGTCTGCCATTTAGATAGCACTTTTGGTGTGCAGTGTGTCATAGTCCTTGTCATTCCTATTTTGCTCATGAAGGGACTGATGCTGAGAGAGAGAGTGATACAGGAAGGCCAAGGGTGGCCAGGAGTTCAATCCCAATCTTCCTCATTCTGCACTGAACTTTGTATCTAGTACAGAATACCATTCATGCCCCGCTGTGAGTTGAAAGCCTGTATCATACTTGTTTACAGAGAGGCTCACCGTATGCCTTTGTGCCTTGCGGTGTCCTCAGGGTAGATTCATATAATTCAGAGGAGAGCAACCTGGGTTGGAACAGCATATATTCTGAACAACACAGGCCCTGAGAGATTGGTTCAGCTTGCCTCCTATCCTCTCCATTTATTAAATCTGTCATTTGGTATATTCACACTGCTCAATTATGGAATTTTAATACTGCTGGAACTACCATGGATTTATCCTATGGTGTCTTGTGATTTGTAGTTTGGTGAGGTTATTACAATTCTCTGGTCCACTTCCCTGAGCTAGAACAATTGACTCTCGCTGCAGAAAAATTCTAATCACTTTACCAAACTACAAATCATGCGGATTCACCCATAGTTTGAAACCCCACTGAATACTAGAGAATTTTATACAAGCATTTCTATCAAGACAAAGCATGCAACTAGCAATGTATGGTGTCAAGTGCAGAAACTATATTGATAACTCAATCTAGTTTACAGCATCTTTAAAGAGAAGCAAATTTTACTTTGTGTGTATTGGGGTGGGACAGTCTGTAACTTTCTTTTTCTCTCACATTCATGCTTTTAAACGTCAGATTCTTTCAATAACAAATATGTGATTTGTGAGTTTGGAACTGTGACGGAAGCCCTACCCACCTTGGTCCTGCAGTTTCAACCCTTTGGCTGCTATCACTCCTCATATTACAGATGGATGGACTCAATCAAGAAAACCATGGTCTTGAGTATGTAAGACCTGAGCAAGCCTGTTGATAGCAGAGTGACATCAAAGTCTCTCATTCATAGAGTCTCCACAAGTCGAAGTCAACTTGACTGCATTTAACAGCAACAATGCACATAAAAGTGTATCCTTGAAGTGTATTTCTTTATGTTGTTAATTTGCATTACATGGGGCAGGGAAAACTGTTATTTCCTTTTTCTTTTTGAGAGTAAATTAATAAACATTTCAGTTCAAGATACCTGCATAATCCATATTCTTACTTCTAGAGCGAGCAGCACAGGCTGAAAATAGAGTTGTCTCTTCACATAGGTAAGCTTCAGGAATTAGCTGAAAAGTTCATGACCCCTGTGCTAGCTCCCTTCAGTGGATTGTCATTTCTAATTTATATCATCAAGTTTTCTTCCAATAGATCTCCTAAAGCCAGAAAGGAGTGGTGACCTCTATTCGCTTGGTGATGAAATGGATCTTTTGTTTCTCAGAGGAGTGTGATACTCATGTACTTGTTACTTGATCTACAGACATTTTGAGGTTTTTTTTTTTAGGAAACCCTCATAGCATTTGACAATTTTTCCATTTTTAAAACACATAAACATTTGGACTTATTTTCATTCTATGAGGAGCTAAGTGCTAGGCACTCATCAGACCTTAGTAATTACTAGTTACAGACAACTAGGTTTTTTTTTTTCTAGGAACAAAAAGATAACTATCTCACAATACAATTGTAATTTTTTTTCACATAATGGTAAATTTTTAATTAGTCCATACTTTATTTTATACTTTATACTTAGGTTATACAGTGCCACACAATGGTAGAGAAATGATATCAGATGTTGAAGTCTTGTCTTGTGCTGCTGCCTTATGGATTTTGGGGCAGTGGAACAGTGGATGAGAAAAGGGCATGTTTTGTACTATAGTCTGGCAGCATTCAGATGGTTTTTTAAAAAGTTTTATTTTCAGTATTTTTGAGAGATGGGAAAGTAGAGGTCTTTTTTAAAAAACAAAAACAAAGGAAAGTAACTACAATAAGTGGTTTGCATAATGTCATGATTTAATTGTTGTCCTAAGATTCCAAGAGATCAGGGTTGAAATCTCTAGTCAGCCATGGAAACCCACTGAGTGGCCTTGGGCAAATCATATTCTTTTGTCCAAATCTAGAAAGGTAATGGCAAACTTCCTTGTAATAAATCTCGCGCTGTAGATCCTATGATAGACTTGCCATGCATCAGAGTCAGCTTGAAGGCACAAAGCAATAACAACAAACTATAATGGTACATAGATCATAGAATCTTAGACTCTTAGGCCATTTCTGCACTACACTGTTATAGTGCTAGTACTCCACTTTCAACATCCTATGGAATCCTGGGATTTGCAGTTTAGGGAGGGGCCTTTAGAATTGTCAACCAGAGAGAATTGTCAGCCAGAGAACTTTTTGGCTTCAGTAAAGTACAAACCCAAGAATTCCACAGGATGTTGAAAGTGGAATAATAGCACTATAATAGTATAGTGCAGAAATGGCCTTAGAGTTGGAAGGGACCACAAGGTCCATCTAGCTCAACCCTCTGCCATGAAGGAATATACAACTAAAGCACTCCTGAAGGGTGTCCATCCAACTCTGTTTACAGACCTTCAAAAATGGAGAGGCAGAGAAGCCTCCAAGGCAGTGCATTCCACTATTGAATAGCTCTTATACTGAAGTTCTTCCTAATGTTTAAGTGGAATCTCTCTTTTTCTAGAGTCATGTTCTAGTCCCTGAAACAACAGGAAACAAGATCACTCCATCTTTTACAAGCTCTTCAGAGGTCCAACAGTAGCAACAGGTTGTGATAGATGGTGCCTCTGAGACTGAGGAGCAACTGATTGTGCTAAGAATGGAGCCAGTGAGTGAGCAAATCAACTTGCAAACATCCCCTGCACTGGAAGGTCAAATAGAGACAGAGTTGCCCTGGCCAGGTCATGACGGAAAGGGAACCAGCAGTGATTCAGAGGAGTTACAGGCACGTGTACCCATCAGCCTTCAGTCATGTAGAAGGCTGAAACGGACTGCTCAGAGGGAGGCTGCATGGCCTAGGTTGAAGAAACAATAACAAGCAGCACCTGTTCACAGTGGCTATTTAAGTCTGCTAGTGAGGCTGCTCTTTGCTTTGCAGCAAATTACTAGCAAGCTCTCACGACCTTCATGTCTCCTGCTCCCTGAAACCATCCGGATGGATCTCTGCCTCCTGAACCTTAGGACTGGACCTTGACCTGGCTCAGCTTGCATTTTTCCTTGTGTTTGGTGAATTCAGACTCTCCCTGCAAGTATTCCCAACCTCCCTCCTCCCCTTGCTGGCTGAGGCTCAGCAGGGAGAGAATCCTGACACAGTTATACTTTCTCCCTGTTCAGTTCTCAGCAAAGACAATCTATTTTAGTGAACATGTCAGTGTCATAGAATCATACAACCGGGGAGTTGGAAGGGACCACAAGGACCATCTAGTCTAACCCCATGACATGCAGGAATATACAACCAAAGTCCAGTGAGATGGTAATCCAACTTCTGCTCAAAATCCTCCAAAGAAGGAGAGTCCACCACCCTTCAAGGCAACCTTTTCCACTGTTGAAAATGTTGGAGGCACTGGCTACCTGTTTCCAGGCAATGCAGTGCAGGGCTAGCAGGAGGCTGTTTGCAGTCACACAGAGATACTAACAGTCAATAGAACTTGCCTGTTCAGGGTGGAACTGAAGTATCATCAAGAATCATTCCAAAGGTCCAGGAATCCAGCAGGCAACACAGTCATACAATCTGGGTTCAGAAGACTCAGGCAAGCAGCAAGCAGGGAATCTAGAGTACACAAGGCAAGGAGTGGCAAACACACACATTGTTTCTGGTGTTGAGGCACTGCCCTTTGCCTTTCTTAGGAAGGCTGGAGCCAGCTGGCTGTTATCCAAGCCTTATCACCTCCTAGTGCACTTACTTCTGCTTGTCCTCCTTTGAGGCTGCTGTTCACCTGGGGAAGTCGAGTCCTAGCCCATGACAGAAAAGTTCTTCCTAATGTTTAGGTAGACTCTTCAGATTTCTTGTAATTTGCATCCATAATTTGGGCTCTAGTCTCTGGAGCAGCACAAACAAGCCCACTCAATCTTCTGCATGATATTCCTTCAGATATTTAAAGATAACTGTCATGTCACTTCTCAGCCTTCTCTTCTCATCTAAATATAGTCATCTCCCTTAGTTGTTCCTCATAAGACTTGGTTTCCAGATCTTTTATCATTTGGTTGCCCTTCTCTGGACACATTCCAGATTGTTGATATCCTTTTTGAATGGTGGTGTCTGAAACTGGACACAGCATTTCAGGTGAGCTCTGACCAATGCAGAATAGTCAAATAATTACTTCCTCAGTTGGAACAGTATACTCCTGTTGATGCAGCACAGAATTGATTGGCTTTTGTTGATTTTGATTGGCCTTTTTTTTTTGGTATAGTAATATAAGAGAGGGACTGAAATGGTCATTTTGACTCATTACTTTGAGAAGTAACTTTTCAAGCTCTGGTACTAACCTTCAAGAGTACTGTAAAAGATAATTTTATATAAATATATACACATACACATACCTACACACACACACACACACACACATATGTAAAACTATTTCCTTGGGCTTTTTTTTTTCTTTTTTCTTTTTAAAGGTTGAGTTTATGTGTTGTGGCTTTCCTGGAAAATGTGTAAACTTTCCAGCAGTCCTTGTGAAAATGTTTGCTAATTCATTTCATTTGCCCTCATTCTCATTAATCCTCATGATGACATTGTGTAAATTAGATCTGTCTGGCTGTGTTGTGCAGTCATTCCATTCTGACTGTGCATTCGTTCCATTCACTATGTGTTCACTGATTAAGTGGATCTTTTTTTAGTAGTAAACCAGAAAGGAGAAAGAAGGAGTAGTCAACAAAAACAAATAGGACTGAGAAAAAAGCAGATATTGTATACAATTTATGTGTTTTCATATATATAAAAAATCTCCCACCTTGAAATTGTTTGTTTCTAACTGCAACTCAAAACCTAGCTAATTTACTATGATTTGTGTTTTGGTCATAATAAGCATCATGAAAATCAGTGCAGTTCATCATAAGGAAAGGTATATGATATTGTGTTTTGACTGGGAAGAAGCAGATTCAAGGCCTGTTATGCACTGAGCCATAGATTTGTCCAGTCATTGATTATCAGTAGTTTCATTAGCAAAACAGTAGTAGTGATGAACTTATTAACAATCTCGAACTTAATCACATTGAGCTCTATTGCTACTGTGCCTACAAAGTCTTCATGAGTCCAGCTAATTTACTCTGACTTGTGTTCATATCAAAAGATTCCCAATCAATCCTGTGTTTCTTTTACTTCCAGGGAAAAGGTTGGTGATCATGACTTTTAAGTATCCTGTGCCTTTGAAAGTATTATAGTATGAGAGAAAGTCATATATTTAGGATAAAGGTAGCTCTGGAAGAAGCAATGAATGGTTACAAATTGTTTGTTCCCCAAGACGGGCTGAAAATCAGTTGTGTGAATAGGTTTCACAACATGGGAATGGCATGTTGTCTTTGTCCAACAGCACGATGAAGGCATACCAGGGATGCTTTTCATGTTCCAAGAAGCTCTAGAAAGCCAAAATGTGAGTGAACTCGTGCGGCTGCTTGGTGCAACAGAGACCTAAGGTACTTGTGTCTCACAGTTGCCTGGCAGAAACAATTATAAGATTTCAGCCCTCTGCCATTAAACTGCTTCCCACCCCCCAACTACAGACCTTCACAAGGTCCTAAAAAGAGTTAGTTCAAATTTGCTGAGCATATCTTGTGACTACCATTGTGGTGCTTCCCTTCTGGTGCCACTGGGAAACCAGATGAGATTGTACTCGTGAATAATTTTGCCACCAAAATCGATCTAATTACTCTGAATCAATAACAAATTATTTGAATCATTTTAAGTAAGTATGTTGTTGTAATAGTTAATTTTGTAAACTTTATGTGATTAGTCTATAGATGTGCACACATTAAAAGTATCAACTATGTAATTTGAAATCTTATTTTAGCAAGAGACACAGGCATCCAAAACAGCTTACCTTGTTTTGGTACATTGAAAGCAGATGGCGCAGCCTGGGCATGGATAGGTGTTCAGATGGTCATCTGTCTTAACAAGAAGCATTTCAAGTTAGACATGTAAGGTAGCTCCTATTCATACTGTTCAGTCTGACTAGGGAGAGCATGTCATTCATGTTCTAATGCACATGGTTTACATATGCATAAATACTATGTGGGGGGTCTATTCATGTAGCTGTATTTGGACTGAGTTTTTGCATTTTCAGCCAATTAAGAAACAGAATAGCTATGCTGGATCAAACTGGAAGCCTGCCTAGTCCAGTATTTTGCTTGTACAGTGACCAACTGGATGTCTCTGAGATGCCTATGAACAGAATCTGAGCAGAACAGTGTCTTTCCCCTCATGTCCCCTAACATCTGCTATTGAGTGGCATACTGCCTCCAATACTGCAGATAATATATAGATGTCTTACTGAAAGCTACTGATAACTCTATCCTCCATCAGTTTTTCCACTCCTCTTAAAATTATCCAGATTCATTACTGTCGTGGTATAGAGAATTCCATAGTTGATTGGGTACATCCTTTTATCTAGGTTGAATTTCCTGCTGTTCACTTTCTGTACATAAGCCCAAGTTCTATACTATGCATAATTACATACACCCCCATCACATCCCCTTTATTCACTTGAAAAAAGAAATTTTTTTAACTCCAAACATTCTAACCTTTCCTCATAGGGGAATTGCTTTAGCCCTTTGTTACCCTGTTTACTGGGGGTCCCGGGAGGGACACCCATATGCGCTCTCAATTAACTAAGTTTGGGGAAATTAGCTAAGAGCACAAGCTAGCAATGCGAGAGGCAGGGCAACGCAGCGGAATCTTTTACCCAATGTCTACGGGATCAGGCCAAGCCAAGGAGCACACCAAGTTATAAGAATAATTGAGATTTATTAAATACAGACAAACAGTGTATGCAACACACGCACTCAGATAACTATAGAAAATAAAGGTTGGAGAGGTATAGAGGGATTTTTGAGAGGGATTGTTGAATTGGGTGATACGACACCTGTCCTGAAGCTGGATAGATCACTGCGAAGGTCCGAAGTTGTGCAGTCTCAGCCAATATGACTGAGGGGAAGGCTTGCCAAGCAGAGCAGCAGCAAGACGGGATGGAACTCAGAAGCGTTCCGAGGAAGGTCTTGGAATCAGGGGTTTTTATAGGGAGGAATGTGGCTACAGGCTATTCCGTACTTGAGGAAAACAGTGAGTTTCGGGCGCGAGACAAAGCTTTGGAAAGGTCAGAATTTAGCATTATTGAGTTAGGTCTGAATTGACAATGGAGTAGCCAGTATGCAGATGCACAGCGCTTGACATTTGAGTATCCAGCCTGTCAAGTTGCCTGCTCCGGGCAGGGAGTTCTTTGTAAGCAGCGTCTATGCATAATGAGGGTGTTTGCAGAGAGGTCTCCTAAAGCGGCGATCTGGCTATTTCTGGTGTGCCTGTATTGTTTTGGGATATTGCAGCATTTAGTGGCTGAGCCTAGTTCTGTACTTGTCCGGGGCCTCACAAACACGTGGAGAGGGATGGTGGAAGAGAGCCAAATTATTGATATCAAAATGATATCTATGTCACCTTAAGTGCGGCACAGACATTGCAGTAACACCTTTGATCAGATTTCTCATTTAAAAGTTTTAATATGGAAGTTACAGGTTAAGAAGAAATATTTTAAAACCTTCTCCCACACTAGACTGGTACTTGCAAACATTTGGGGCCAGCATATTGCTGTGTTTCTAATATGGAAGGCAAACCATGCTCCCAGGTCATATAAGCTACTAAGAATGTGGAATTTGAACCAATGGCCACAATTCTGCAAATGGTTGTCTGAGTCAACCTGAAGTACCCCATAGTTTGAAATGTAAAGTAATAATGGGAAGCTATCAAATTGAGAAGGTAACCATTATAGCCTGTGAATAGATGTAAATAAATGCACCCAATGACTTACAATTAAAAGGGTTGCAACTGGTATTGATTAGGCCTGAATAATTAAAAGACTACGACAGGTAGGAAACTAAGATGAATGATACCTTGTGAGGTGAGCTTATCTTCTATCACTGCATGAATTTTAAAGCTACAGTTCACTTCTATTAATTTATTTGTTTTAAAACTTACAGCTCGCCTTTCAACCATTTTCTCAAGGTAGCTTACGTATGCAGTAATGAAAGAGTGCAACACTGAAACCTTCAATTTAAAAGCACAGAGATTGCTAAAACCAGTTTTGTTAGTTCCCTTCACATTTGGAGCTACATTGTTCATTTAATCTGCTGCGTTGTCTGCTGGAGATACCTCTTTCATGGCCTTTCTAAGTTTTGGTAAATCATAGTACTTATGAAACCAAACTAAATAACAGTCATTTGGAGTAACAGCATGAGATCGTAGATCTGCATTGATTGCACTCAACGCACAGTGAAGAGAAGTAAAGCATTTTTCTCCCTCCACAAGTTTATGTTCTAACAATAAACTTCACTCATCCAAATCGTGGTGCATGGTACCAAAAGCAAGTCAAGTTATTTTTGTGCATGAGGCAGAAAATCCCAGTAGCACCTGTCTCCATTCCTGGCAGTAAAAATAAAATAATCAAACTAAATAATAATTTTCTGCCCTTTCATAACACCTAAACCTGCTACCAGAGATACAGTTCTTCCTCTGTCTCCTAGAGGAGTCCTCCTCTTGTATCCTACCAGTGGGACCAATATACTGTGGGAGGACATGCCTTCCCTACTGTGGTACCCCAGTTGTGGAATACCCTCAATCTAGATGCCTGCCTGGTGCCAACATTCAAGTCATTTCAGCACCATGTAAAAACTTGGGTTTTTTTTGAAAGCCTTTGGGGCCTAATGGATTTTGTCCAAATTTGCACATTGGTGTGGTTTAAATTGTCTTAAGTTGTCTTTTAACTTAAAAAAATGTTTTAAGTGCTAAATTGTTTAATATGTTTTTAATTAGTTTAAATTACTTTAAACTTTTTTTATTTTATTTTCCACTGGAGTACTTGTTAATATTCTCTCATTGGATCTCTGTGGGTAATTTTGACTTTCCGTCTTCTCTAGTTCTAATCAATGTCTGTGGAGAAAGTCCTGCACTTTTTCAATTGAGTTTAGTCTGTACTTCTGTCCTTTAAACATAAATATCACTCCTTCAAGACGGTCCCATCTAAATCTTATTTGGTTTTGTTTTAATTTGGTAACTAAAAAATCATAATCTTTCCATTTCTTCAATATTCTAACCGGAATTTCCCAAAGAATTATTAATGGCTTATCTTAATTCGTCAATGGTAATCTCGTATGTTCTTCGATAATTTTGTCTTTCGTCGTTCTTCTATTAAATTGTACTACTACGTCCTGGGGCAATTTCTTTTTCTTAGCAGGTACAGAACTTACTCTATAAATCACATCTGTTTCTATTTCCATATCATCTTCATCCACTTGCAAAAATTCCGCTAAGAGTGTTATTATCCTATTTCTGATACCTTCATCCGCCTTTTCCTCTAGGCCTCTTATTCGTATCCATGAATTCATCTGCTTTTGTTCCATTAACGCCAACCAGTCTAGTTGTCTGTCCATTTCTGTTGTTGTTGATGACATTTTCTGCTTCAAAGTACTGATCTCTTTCTTATTTGCCTCTATATCTTTCTTATTATTTTTAACTGCTATTTTGACTTGTTCCAGGGTGTCTTGCATTTCAGTAACTTGACTCTTTAATTCAAACAAATCTTGCTTTATACCCACCATACAGGATCTCATTTCTTCCATGAATTTTTTTTGGTAATCAGGTGGTTCGTCAAAGGATTCTCTTCTTCCTTGCTGATCTGCTGAGGAAGTTGTTGGTCTAGTTTTCCCTGACCTAATCTTTTGCACTGTAAAACAATTTATTTCAAACCTCCCCAGCAACAGTCTTTCCAACCAATTTTTAGAATTTTAACAATTTTAGAATTTCAAATTACTTATATGCAAGTACTTACTTATCAGACCCCAATCTACCCTCTCAATATTTTCCTTCCAATTATCCAATCTTTTTCACAACCTCTCAAGGCTTAATACAAAACACTTAAGTACCTTCAATATTACTAGGCAATAATTAACAAATTAATTATACAGTATAATTTTTTTTCCAATCTGACAAATTAAGGTGCTAACTTCTTCTTATCTATTTTTATCTATTTAACCCCTTCCCTCATACAGTCACCCCTCTTTCAATTCAAACACAACTTTTATACCATTTACTTATATTCTTTATAATTTATAATATTATTATTTAGGAATTGTTTATATTATTATCTACAGTCCTGTACCTTCGTTTGCAAATTAATTAGTTCAATACATTCACATTAAATTCAAATTCATTAATTGCAATCATTGATTCATTTAGCATTCCGTATTCGAAGTTGTGTTCCCTCCTCTTATATTCTCCTTTACTGTCTTCTCCTCACCGGTATTTGTTGGGTTAAGTTTCTTCAAAGTCCTCTGTCAGTGTTTTCAGTTAAAGCACAGTCTTTCTTCCTTCGTCCTTGAAAATGCTGCTCTCTGTCCTTGATATCCCCTTCAGTTCTGTCTTCTCCTTCTAAAAAAGTCAATCCAGACCCTGCCAGTCTTATTCACAAAAATGGAGTCTGTTAAGTTCCTTTTAGTAGCAATAACCCACATTAAAAAAATAGTCCATTGAGGGAAGTCAAAGTATTAGCCAAAAGGCTCAGTCACCACCTCATAATCAAAGTAACTTCAAATTCATTTGAAATAATCACAGCCATTCATTACAGTCAATTTCACCACCATCAATGTTCAGTCAATCAATTAATTATAATCTTTAAAAATATGGAAATTTAGAAATATTCTCATGGAATCTCTGGATAAGTTACACAATCAGTCAGGGAGGGGGAAAGTTACCATGTGTTCTCAAACAGAGAGCTGAAGCAGTTGGAAATTCCCGGAGTAGGAAATTCTGTTCAACTCAAGGTCTTCCGAACTCAACTTAAACCTTCAGCAGGGTCCTCTCATTAAATTCTTCTTACGGAAGGGTCTGTCAGCTGGAGTTCTTTGAGGAGGAGATTCACCCCCCTCTACTCCTTGCTGCTGTGGCGAAGCTCACCAGGCGACAGTCCGGTTGTCTCATCCCCACGATCTAGCCGATCGCTCTGGTGGGATCAACCTGTCGTCTGGTCGCATGCCTCTTCTAGCTGCCCTCTTCTTACCGGGTTGCAGAACGAACTGGATCTCAGGTTCACTCGTCCAGTAGCCAACAGCAGTGGCGATCTTCTTCGCAGAGCTCAGAAGATCGTGTCTTCCAGCTCGCGATCAAACCGGAAGTCCCCCAAATTACTTTAAACTTTTTAAATTGATTTCATTGTATGGCATCTTGAGATCCTTAGATATAGGGCAAAATATGAATATTAAGAGAAAGAAAGTAGGGACAAAACACAACTATACAGAAAGAACACTGTGAGAGAACTGATCTTACAACTGAATTACATCATCTTGTGATCCCCACTCTTCTGAATTTGTTTGAAACAGTAGTGAAGTTAATAAATGAGTAGTTAAGATGTAGAAATAAATATCTGGTGAGTTGCAATCAAAGACTTTGAAAAGGATTTTGTACAATAAATTTGGATCACTTTTTTAAACCTAGAATCTCAAACTGAAGACCAAATAAGAACTGAAGTTCTAGGTTTCCTATTACTATTACTGTTACTATCTACAGAATTTTCTTCTGTAAATCTTAATCACTCTTAATTTTAATTATAGCTTCTTTTTATAGCTTGTTGGGAAGCTTTTAGTGGAATTTGTCTTTTCTCCCATCCAAAGTTGTTCTTTTCACATTCTATGGAAAGGAAATGGAAAGAATATTCAAAAATATTTGAAAAATGGTTGGAGATGTGTTTTTCAAGTGTTGAGAAACTGTGATAGGAAGAATCCTAGACTGATGAGAATCTTTATATTTCAGGACTTATTCTGCACAAAATTTGCACATGGTTGTTTTGTGTAGAAATGAGCTTTTTTTTTTTGTAGGAAACAGCCTTTTATGGGAAAATGCTGTTTTCTTCACAGAAAATATGGTTTTCTAGACAAATTAACCATGTGCAAATTGTACACAGAATAAATCCCCAATTAAAGCATTTTCTGCACAAGAACCAATGTTTCTACACTGAAATATTATTTTCCACATAGAAAAGGCAGTTTCCTATGTAGAAAATTATGATTTCTTCATAAAACAACCAAATGGGATTTTTTGACAGAACAAGTCCTAAATTGCAAATAGCCTTTGAAAACTGCTTCAAAAAGTCCTAGTTTTTGGAGACTTTCTCACAGTTGGAAGTAAATTGCTAAAATTACTTATTGCTATCTTTGAAAAGAAGCATAGGGGAGAATTGCATGCCCACTGTGGAAACAGCTGTAAATAAAAACCTCATGGAGATGTTCTAAGGCTTCAAAGGTTTCATATGTGAGGTTACTCAACACAGATTAGCTACATGAAAACCTGAATGAGATACAGTTGCAATGCTGAATTAGAGTGAAGAGAACCACATTCAAATACCCCCAATGGATGTACTCAAGCCAGTCCCCATCTTTCAGCATAATCTACTTCACATCAGCAGTAAGAAGCTCAATATACTCTACCATCTGCTGCCATCTTCCATTTAAGGGCCTAGTATATTCTAGTGTACATAATACACACATCTTTCACATTTTTCTTCTCATCAAAGTGATAAAAATAAATAGATGGGAAAATCCCTATCCTGGGAGCTTCTGAGAGGCTAAATATCTATGAGGGCTATGGGGGAAAAGGTAAAAATAGTTTGTAGGCCATGGCTTCTTTGTTTTATCTATTGATAACCATTTTTCTGTCTCACATTTTGGCCATCAAAGAGTACCATGTCTCAGGATGTTAAAAGCTGGGTACCAGGGTTTGTTTCACCTAGTAAGTATACTGAGACAGTCTCAAGGAGTCATTAGAATAGTCTCCAGAAAAGATTCTAATAAATATATCCTCAAACCATGGTCTCACTGCAGTTCTGTCTGCATCTGCACTCTCTATCTTTCAACACCTGCAATATAGTCATGTATCTTTCATATTGCCTAGTTTTGACCTTTTTGACACCTTCGACACATGAGGATTAAGCCATAGAGCTGTATGGTAAGCATATGCGGGGAAGTCTTCCTGGTGTATTTTCAAATCATAACTGCAAATATAAGTCTTTGCTTCACTCTTCACTGCTTGCCACTTGAAACAATGGCTTACCCCCCAAAAATATATTTATTGGTTTGGCACTTCAATGCATGTGGAATTGAGACTGTGTGCCTTTCTTTCCCTCTGTGTTCTGCTTGCTTCCCTTAATTCTACCGTACAATACTTTCTGCAGTCTATTCTAATAATTCCCTCTTCCCCTGAGAAAGGCTTTAGAACATACATTAGATGGAAGCATGTTGGTTGTTCCTGTTTGCTGTCAGGATGATTTTGGCTTTTGGCAGCAATATGAATGAGACCCTTCCAGGAGTCCTGGTCATCAACAGACCCACTAAGGTCTTGCATACTTGAAGCCCTGGATTCCTTGATTGAATAAATCCACCTCAGTGAACTCCTACTGCCTTCAACTATACCAAGGAATATCCTCTTTTTCAGTGAGCTGTAACATCTCATGATGTGCCCAAAATACAGTAGCTTCAACTTGGTCATTCTGGGTTCTAGGGAGAATTCAGACTTAATTTGCTACTGGAGTTGTTTATTCGTCTTTTGGGCAGCCCATGATATCAGTAGATACCTCCAGCACCAGCTGAGCTAGTTCTCCTCATATCAGCTTTCTTCATCAGCTTTCACAACCGTGCATAAATATAAAAAATATTGTGGTATGGATGATTTTCACTTTGGTATTTAATAGTATATCTTTACACTTGACAGTCTTATCTAGTACCTATATACCTGCCCTTCCTATTCTTCTGATTTTTGACTATGCCTCATGCTTTTTATCAATAAACTGTGTATACGTCTTGTCTTTCCCTTTCTTGTGTGCAAGTGGGTGCTTTGTAGTTCTGTTTCCTCCAGGAGTGCCCTCATGCTTTGGCCCATGAAATCCAAGTATTTCCCTGTCCCATGGTAACTTATGCAACTGCATCCTCATTGGATTCTTTTGCAAGGGTGTTCATATTGTTATACTAACAGAGTAGTACTTCTAGGAATTTAGGGAAATTCTGAGAAATTTCTCCAGTATTTATATGAGCCATTATCTACACTTCTGAATGGTGTAGAATTATTTTTAATGCACATTATAAAGAATGTCAACATTTCCAGTTTCTTAAGTGGCAGTAATTTTTTGTTGTTGTTGTTTGAAAAGGAAGGAAGATGTGTTACCACTGACAAATGGATGTGATCAGCTGGGCTATTATCTCTACAGCTATAGGAATACACTTTGCAGTTGTCAAGACTAAATAGATATTCTTTCTTCAAGGGTGGGGGAATGTGTTGGTAGGATTTTGCATGGCTGTTCTTCTTGTTGATTCGGAATTAATCCCCTTGGAATCCATTGGGACTAGCCCAGAAGAAAGAGTTTTAGAATCTCAACCACTGGGGATATTGTTTCTAAAAAGGTGACTGGTAAGCTAATTGGCAATTATTAACACATAAATTATAGCTTGTTATTCAATGTATTAGTTTTAAACGTGGCATCTTCTAAACTGCAGATGACTGGTGGCCATTTAAATTTTTGGAATAGGCTGTGGTATGCTCTGAAGTAAAAACCATTTGGGGAAATGTAATTGAAAAAAATAAGATATAAAGTAAAGTTTAAAATGCTGTGACTTGGAAGAGGGAGAACCACATGAACCTGATCATGGATTTATCCATGTGAGCTTGAGCCACCTCTACTTCTCAGTAAATCTACCTCACATTGCTCTTGTGGGAGTTAACAGAGAGACAGGGACATCCTGGGTGCAATGCAATTAAAATGACATTGTGGTCAACATTTTGTCGTGTGTAGGTGGTATTGTCATCAGATCTCTGTAAAAATTTTTGCCTTCATTTTTTTTTATTGTTAGCAGAAAGTCACAGATCCATGAAAATATGAATCACCCCAGCTTTTCTCATCTTGCATCTGCATCTTCTATCTACCTCACAAACTCCAACCCTCTCTTCCTTCACCACACCACACCATCACTTCCCCACATCACTTTATGCTGCCACCTGCCTACCTTCTAAAAGGGTTGCCACTGCTTTGTTAGGTAAACATGTGAAAGAAATAATGCTCCTGTAGCTGCAAGATGAGAAGCAGAGGAGAGAAAGACAAAGAACAATGGGGAGAGGTGACTAGAGGGACAGCAGTGAGTGATTGGGTAAGATGGATGGAGAGAAGATGGCAGTAATAGGTTCTTTTCTTCCCATGTGTGGCAGAGAGATTACCCTTTTGGGCTGCCTCACTGGGATGCGACTTGGAGGCAGTGTTTTATAGTGGTTCCGTTCCTTCCTGGAGGTCAAACCCAGAAGGTGGTGCTGGGGAACTCCTGTTTGCCCCCCGTGCATTGACCTGCAGGGTCCCCTAGGGTTCTGCTTTGTCCACCATGCTATTTAACATACACGTGGAACCACAGGAAGGGATTTCCAGAGTTTTGGGGTGTGGTGTCATCAGTACGCAGATGACACCCAGCTCTAGTACTCCTTTCTGCTGTTTTCAAGAAAGCTATCCTGGTCCTAATCAATGTCTGTCATCAGTAATGGACTGGATGAGGGCAAACAAATTGAAGTTTAATCCAGACAAAGACAGAGGTGGTCCTAGCCAGTTGGAAGGCAGAGCACGGAATGGGGATTCAGCCTGTATTAGATGGGGTTACACTCCCCCAAGGATGCAGGTTCACAGTTTGAGTATACTCTTGGACTAAGCTTTGAACTTGGAAGCCCAGGTTTCTGCAGTGGCCAGGAGTACTTTTACACATTTAAAGCCTGTGTGCCAACTGCACCTGTTCTTTATGACTCCAGATATGGTCATGGTGGTACATGCCTTGGTTACATTCTGTTTGGGCTACTATAATACATTCTACTTGGGGCTGCTTTTGAAGAATGTTTGGAAACTTCAGCTAGTCCAAAGAGCTACAACCATACTGTTAACTGGTGCAAGCTATAGAGACCATACTACGCCCCTGTTGAAGCAGCTCCACTGGCTGCCTGTTTATTGTGGGCACAATTCAAAGTATTGGTTATGACCTACCAGCATAAACCAACAAAAAGCTATTGAACAAATCACGTCTTTCACTTGCATAACATATAGAAGTCTCCCTCACCCCTTTTGTGGCCAGCCTTTATTATTAGGGTTTTACTATCAGTTGAAATATCTCACGCGTGATTTAAGAAAGCTCTAAGGCATACTGGATAATAATACTGGATGAAATCCAAAAGAAACATGAATATGTTGACACTTTGAGAACAAAATCCTGAGGGAAATGATCCAAATGTGAATGTTTGGATTCAATTTCATTTTATTTCTGCCTTAGCCATCGGCCACAACAGAATGCAATATAAAATTATATAGGATGACATAATCACAAGTTATTACCACAGCCAATTAGTTTAGATGAATGTCATCAGGATCTGGGAAGAGGTAAATGTACCATTCATAATCAATAGCTAAGTGGTTTGAGTGACATAAGCTTTGTGTTTCTAATGCTAGATATTTGATTGACCGCATGGTTAAAAGAAGAGTAAGGGACCTGTTTCCTGCCAGACGTTTTGGACCACAGCTCCTATAATTTGATGCTGGTTTAGTTTCTGGGAGCGGAAATGCAAAACATCTGGATGCCTCACCCCTCTATTTCAGTGTCTACCTATACCACATGGACATTCAGTTTTCTGCATTATGAAATGTTTCGCACAAGTCATTATCTTTTCAATAAATATTTGAGAATTAAAAATAGTCAACAGAATGGGGAACAATGAACAATACTATCTTATAATTTTTTGTTTATAACAGTATCTTATAGCTTGTTGCCCCTTGAGTCCTGTGTCAGTGAAAAGGTGGATGGGATACAAATTAAATAAATGAAAAAGTAAAAATAAAATAGTCTTGTTTGTTTAGTGGTGTGATCAATGGTGCTTCTTTCCCAGTCATGCTGGGAGTGAAACTCGATGGTGTTGGTATGTAGACTATAATAGGATTGCCATTTTGTGGAACGTTTAAAGAAGAAAAATCTGTCATATGGCATTAAAAGTGAGTCTTGAAGTACAGCGGAGGCATAGATTGCTGTGTCTTCTGACAAATAGTGAGGTAGTTGGAAGTGAAGGCCCATGTACTGAAGATGCCGAGCTAATTAAAATGAAGCTGTGGGGAGGGGGATATCTTTTTGAATTTGAATGGGAAAGGGACTTGCTAGCAGAAGTTCCCAGTTATAGTATGTTTACCTCAGAGGAACCAGACTAAGACCTCCTTGGTTTTGAGGCAAAGATCTTTCTATTCTCCCAAGCCTTTGAATTACTTATAACTCATAACTATTTTATGATTACCGAGCTTTTTCTATTCACTGAATATTTGTATGTATAATTTACTGCTCCTGGAAATATTTTATTTTATCTCACCCTGGGTAACAACCATAACACATGGACACATGGGATTTAAACCCAGGATTCCATAGGATGTTGAGGTAAACATACTATAACTGGGAACTTCTGCTAGCAAGTCCCTTTCCCACATTGTTTTTTTCCACTTTAGATGGTGTGGGAACTCAGGGACCTCCATTTATTTTTTCAGTATGTTTGTCAACTCATGTTAGGAAAGGCAACTTTGGGGTCATCACTGAGAGAAGACTTGAGGGGCTAATCTCGGCCATTCACATCACACAATCATAGCATTATTATTCTACTTTAACTGCCATGGCTGAATCCTATGGAATCTTGGGGTTTGTAGTTTGGTGAGGTATTAGAGCTCTCTGGCCAAGAATTGCCCCTCCCTAAACTGCAGATCTCAGAAGTCCATGGAATGTTCCCATAGCAGTTAAAGTGGAAAGTAGCTCTATAATTATGCACTGTGAATGGGCCCCTGGTCATTGATGCTGGTGGTTCTGGCCATTGGGAACAAGGGTTGTCCTCATCAGGATAAATCACACTTTGATTTCCTTAGCCCTTTTCTGGGTTCTGTTAATGGCTTCGTTTTGGCAACACAGTTGTACAAAGGAGGACCTTCATTTTGGAACAAGTGTTTCCCTCCTGTCGACATGAATGAGGGAGCTGACATGTGCTTTGTGAACACATGCGCCATTCACAGAGAGTAATCTGTGAGGCAGATCAGTGAAGTAGGACACCTTAGTTGCAACTGCATTTCAGCTTCAATGACAGCAGCTCACATTAGAAAAGCATTTGCATGAGCATGCCTCTCTTGTATCGCTTGCCTACTGTGTGATATCATGGTGGGAAGGAAAGCTGCTAAACTGAGGTTAGCTCCTACTGAGCTTGGCAAGAACACATCTGCCTAAGCTGCTGTCGAAATACAGAGATTTTCAAAAGATCAGACGTTTTTCCTCTGTTTCTTCCTGAGCATAACTATATTTTCAAGCTGTCATGTCCTGCTGGGAGAAAGATATTGAAGTCCCAGTTCACAAATAATCATGGCACTTTCTTTTTCAGAACTTAAATGCAGCCACTGATGGGTTGGGGCGTGTGTTTATGTGTGTTTGTTTACTATAAAATCAGAGCATCGGCCAAAAGTAAGCTATTAACCACAGGACTTCAAAGGAAAGCTTGTTGTGCTCGTTGACAGGCTTGCTGTGCTAGAAAACTGAATGGCAATATTAGCAACTGAGATCGATCAAGGGAGAGGGAGTTGGTGTTCAGGTGGCATTAGGGGGAGTGAGCACATTGCAGTGGGAAAATACACATGGTCCCTGAGTCAAGTCTCATTCCTAGTCCCCAAGCTGGAACATTGCGTACCCTTAACAGAGCAAGTACATTTTGTGAGGACCGCTCATCATTTCAAGTGATGAGCAGTGTCAAGTGTGATGCAAAATCTTGTGTTTGTAAGCATGCAAACACATAATGCCAGTTCTTCATGGCTTCTCGTGCACGCTTTGATATGGCCCTGTGGATCAGTCCCCATTGGCTCAGGGTGTCAAACAGTCCCAATCCAGTCAATATGAGAAACGGATGCTTGCGTTTCACAGGTCAAAAAGAGAGAACAAATGCGGACAGGACTGTGGTGGAGCCAGGGATTGTATGGTCACAGCTCTGGGAAATTTAAATTAGGAAGGACAATGACATCATCTGCTATACACACTTCTCAGTTTCTCCATGCCTTCAGAACTTTGCTGCAATCCATGCAGTAGCTGGAGATAGGGGCTGGATTTTCCTCACAACAATATGTTACACAGTTCTTAGATCCTCAGGGCCTGGCTTTGAGTCTCCAGTCCTTAGGGAAAAGGAAAGAAATCTCAGAGTGAGAGCACTGCCTTGAAAACTTTGTGTGTAATTTGTTAGATATGGTGCTATGTATCTGAATGGCATACTCTGTGCAGCTGTGGTTGATGGTTTAAGTATCATACCTAAATGACATCACCAGCAACTGCCCCGTTGGCATTGTTGGGCTGTCCTTATGGGTATGGCTGTGGGAACCACTGTGATGAGCACTTCCCTATTACAATGTACCACTGAATGCAACGGTATTTAGTCACAACTGGAAATGTGCCATGGGTGGAGTTTAATCCTATTCCTTCTTTCCATACCACCATCCAATTAAAATCCCAATTGCTGTTCGGTTTGGTTGGTGAATGCTGGTGCCATGATTATCTTCCCTTGCTTGAGCAAACATCAGCTGCATGTGGGGTCATTAGCAGAGGGAGCAGGATTTGAATTTCCTGTGTCCCCTACAGCCAAGAGAAGTTATTTTTGGACTACAGCTCCTAGAATCCCCCAGTCACTGCGGTCATGGAGGCAAGCAAGTTGCAGTCCTAAAAAATAACTACCGAAGCTCTATTCCAAGCTCTGTCTCACATGCTTGGTGATTTATTTAAAAAAAGATGCGGAAAATAGGACCGTATATATTTCAGGGAATCTAATTTGTACAAAACTTGTGATGATAAGATAACAGAGTCAAGGCTGTATTTATCAGATGGACAAACGCTCTTCTTCAGTAAACAAAGCAACAAACTAAATATTATATCACTAACTTATTGAGAAATATAGAAATATGGTACAAAATTTGGTAGAGATATTAGAAGGAAAAAGAGAGAGATTTAGTAGAGATAGAGATATTTGTTCCATAGTTCTTGTTCAGTTAGATTTTTTGTTTACAGCTCTGAAGTAACTGGAAAGCTTTTTTAGTTAATTATGTGCAATTCTCTTTATTATCTGGCATGCAGAAGACAGGTAGTGTTTCTTTACAGCCATGTGAGAATATCACCAATTCCCACACATGAATCATCTGCTTTCTCTTTTTAATCCCCCTGTTTGACTTCTCCGTGAAGTGACAGTTCATAAGAATTTGCTTAATTTGGGTGTTTTTTGTAGTTGCTAATGTCATGGTCTATAATGCTAACTCGGAGCAGTGGGATTTGAGACTGTTTTTATATCAAAGCTAGGCTTGCTTATCAAAGAGATCCTTTGCCTTTCCTCATTTATTTGACATTTTAATTTTCTTCACTTATTTTGTAAATGCAACCATAGTTGCAACTTTGACTTTTGAAACTTTAAGCTGCTGGTTCTCCAGGCTCCCTAACATTGGTGCATTTCCCCCCCAAATCCATTGGTCTCCGAAATAGGATGGGTGTGTATTATGCTTTACACTCATCTAATTTAGGGTGGGAAATCTTTTTCAGCCCGGGGGACAAATCTCAAAGGCACAGGGTAAATCAAAAAGAGCCCCTAGGGTTGTCTGTTCATACAATCATAGAGTTGGAAGGAACTTCATGGGCCCCTGAGTCCAACCTCCTGCTTAGTGCAGGAACCTCAGCTAAAGTTTCCCCACAAGTAACTGTCCAGTCTCTTTTTTAAGATGTCCAAAGAAGGAGGGGACCCTACCACCTCTCTAGGCAATTGGTTCCATTTTTACTGCCAAGAGGGTGTCTAATGTTTAATTGAAATTTTCTGTCCTGTGACTTCAGACCATTAGACCTTTTCTGAACCTCTGGGATAGCAGAGAACAGGCCTGGCTTCTCCTCTCTGTGACAGCCCGTGAGCTATTTAAAGAGAACAATCATGTCACCCCTCAGTCTTTGACCTTTCTTCAGATGCTTTGTTCTCCATGCCTCTTATCAACCATGTTGGCTTTCAATGAACCTGCTCCAGTTTGTCTATATCCTAGTTAAAATGAAGTGCACAGAACTAAACACAGTTCTCCAGATGAGACTTGAACAGCACAGAAAATAGTGGGACTGTTACTTCCTGTGACATGGAAACTATCCTAATGCAGGCTAAAATAACATTCACCTTCCTTACTGCAGCATCACACAGCTAGTTTATGTTCTACTTATGATCAATAATAATTCCAGGGTCCTTTTTGCATGTAGTTCTGCTGAGTCATGAATCTCTCATCCTGTAACTGTGCATGCAGGTTTTGTGGCCACTACAGTTATTGAAAGCTAAGGCATCCCATAAGCTAGACGTCAAGCCTCTGTTTAAAAATCTCTAACATGGAATGTTTACCACCTTCTGAGGTAAATTATTCCAGTATTTAATGGGTCTTACCATCAGGACATTGGTCCCCCTAAGTTTTGCAATTTGAATCTGTTGATATGTATCCTACCCTCTGAAGCAACAGAAAACAAGCTTGTTCCATCTTCTACCTGACAGCCCTTCTGGTATTTAAATATTGCTATCATATCATTTCTCAGTCTTTTCCAGGCTAAATATGCTCAGCACTCACAACCCTGCCTCTTAGGGCTTTCTTTACATGTAGTAAACCACCTTGGTCATCCTTCTCTCTCTAGACACTTTCCCACTTGTTGATACCACATTTAAGCCATGTTGTCTAGAACTGGACAAAGGGCTTCAGGTAAAGTCCGACCAAACCTTCATCTGGACACAATAGATCTCTTGATGCTGTCTATAATTGTGTAGGCTTTTGATATCCCTGCTGCATTACACTATTGGCTTGTGTTTAGCTTGTGTCTACTAAGACCCCTAGATCAGTGGTTCTCAACCTTCCTAATGCTGCAGCCCCTTAATACAGATCCTCATGTTGTGGTGACCCCCAACCATAAAATCATTTTTGTTGTTATTTATTTATTTATTTGTTAGTTAGTTAGTTAGTTATTTCCAACATCAAATAGATTGGAAACACTGCCCTAAATCACTGCTCTGGATAGACTTCAAATGCCTAAAAACTGGTAACCCTCCCCCCTTTTTTTAAGCACAGAAAGCATCCATCAATGCCAGAATTAAGGCAGTAGTTCTAGTTCTGAATGTTGGGTTTCCACAGTTCAAAAAGCCAGTCACTCCCAAAGGCAATGCTGAAACAGCCCACATTTTACACAAGGCACAGGGAGGAAAGGACGGGGAGAGAGGAAAGATGGCGGCGGTATAAGCAGACGCGTTTTGTTTCACTCCCTCCCTCCATTAAAGGGAGTGCGGACACTGAACATACAAAAAGTGAGGAATGCAAGACAGTCAGGGCGAAGAACACAACACGTGCGTGTGGCAAGCACCAAGGGTCCACGCACAACAAAAGCGAGAGGAGAAAGTCATCCTGGCTATTTCTTCACTAGACTGTTATAGCGCTATTATTCCACTTTCACCATCCTATGGAATCCTGGGGTTTGCAGTTTGAACTGCAAACCCCAGGATCCATAGGATGGTGAAGTGCATCATAGCGCTATAACACTGGAATGTGGAAATGGCCAAAGTCCACAGGACGGATCAGAGCAGCGCTTTCGGGTCAAAAAAAAAAAAAGAAAAAGAAAACCAACCAAGGAGCCTCGGGGGCTCTTGCTACACAAACCAAAGCCCTTGGCTGACGCCCCCTGCTCCTTTCCCAACAGAGTTCTTAGTATCGGAAGGACCGATCTCCCCCGTCGAATGGCAGATCCGCCACAGGAAAGTTTCCCCCTTTGCCTGCTGGACCAAAGGCAACAGCCACACCGACAATTCCCACAGAGCGGCGTGCCCAGAATGAATGGGCGACCGGGTGATCACCGCTGCTGCAGCCCCACCACTTTGGGAAGCAAGTGGAGCCCAGCTGCTCGCTCGCCCCAGCAAGCAACTCTGTTCACCAGCATGAATGAGCGTGAGGCGAAGAGGGTGAGGGGACAGGGTCTTACCTCCCAGACTGCAGCGCCATAAACCCTGAATGGGAAGCCCTCTGTGTGTGTGTGTGTGTGTGTGTGGTGCGGGCGCGAGCGTCCAAGCAGCACCCGGCTGCTCACTCGCCCCGGCAAGCAACTCTGACTCTGCAAGCCAGCATGAAGGGGAAAGGAACACTGAAGGGGAAGCCCTCCGTGTGTGTGTCTCTGTGTGTGTGGTGCAGGCACGAGCGTCCAAGCAGCACCTGGCTGCACCCGGCTGCACGCCTCCTCTCCCCCCACCAGCGCGGGGTCTCTTCTCCTCACCTCCACCTTAACGCTCCGGCTCCAGCTCTCTCCTCTTGGTGTCCTCACCTCCGCCTTAACATTCAGGCTCCAGCTCTCTCCTCCCGCTCTCCGCACCTCCGGCCCCACCTCAGGCTCCTCCAGTGCTTTCCCACCAGGCAGGGAAAGATGGGGAAACGCCCAGCATGCCTCTTCTCCCCTCCTCCCAGCGCAGGGGTCTCAGAAGCACTGCTCCCATTGGCTGTGAGCCACCTTCTTTTAAAAGGGGGGCAGGATTGAGGAGCAGCGAGCCCTGTGAAATGGTCGTTCGACCCCCAAAGGGGTCCCGAGCCCCAGGTTGAGAACCACTGCCCTAGATCCTTTTCAAAGATAATATGGTCAAGCTAGTGTCATTCCTCATCCTATATTTGTGTGTCTGATTTTTCCTACTCAAATACAGTAGCTTACATGTATCTCTGATGAAATTTTGTCAGTCTTGGTCCAATTGTCCATGAGGTCAAGGTCATCTTGAATCTTGATTCTCTCTTCTGAAGTATTAGCTACTGCTCCTAGCTTGGTGCCACAGGAAAATTTGGTTAGTATGCCCACTATTTTTTCATCCAATTTATTTATAAAGATGTCATAAAGCACCAGGCCTGGGAAAGAACTCTACAGCATCCCACTTGTCACTTCTCTACAGGATGATAAGGAACCATTAGAAGTACTTTCTGGATTCTGGTACAGCTGGAGCCAGATGTTCATGGTCTAGTATAATTCTTACCAATTAGGATAGTTTTCACAGCCCAGTTCTAGAAATGCCCTGGTGCAACAGCCTAATTTATTGGACCCACAGAGTAAATATTGACATATTTACTACTTTACTATGAGCTAAACTATCCTGATAATTAAAATAATATAACAGTTCAGACAAGGAAAACAAATGACGACAATCAGGCTTTTTTAGTTTTCAGATGGCACCTGTTACCCTGAAATTTTGGGGTCCCCAAGGGACACCTTGATGTGCTCCAAGTGATGGGGAATGTAAACTCAACAGAGCACAAGCAATAGCACTACAAAGAGGCAGGGTAACCTAGTGAGATCTTTTACCCAATTTTTACGGGGTCAGGCCAAGCCAAAAACCACACCAAAAAGATCCAATAAATAACTTTATTGAACGGAAATGTCACGCATCAACACATACACTCACACACACATTCAAGCCCTGTAGAAAGGCAAAGAGTGGAAATTAGATAGAGGGATTATTAGAGGATTTGTAGTTTGGGTGATACTGCACCTTTTCCTGAAGTCCTTGATCCAAGAAAGCAGCAAAAGAAATAAAGCTCAACAGAAGGATGCTGAGGGGATTACTCAGCTGCCGGGAGGGGAAAACGGTCTGTTGGTATGACCGGAAGTTATCCAAAAAGCCAGTCAAAAACAAGAACTATTTGTAGGGAAAATGTACCTTGAGGGCAAATCCTCTCCCCGGGGAGAACAAAGAGAATGGCAACAGAAAAACAACACCACACTGGCACCTTCTTTGATATTGGAAAGTGTTACCAAAGTTCCAGGATCTTCTGCCACTTTGGGTTGCAGTGTGAGTTTATGTAGATGGTCCTTGTCTGATAAGATTTTATTGCTACCAGTGCCCAGCTTGTGGGAAAGCACCTTAATCCCTTCAAGTTGGCTCCTCCCCAAAGGCTGAGGACCTTTTGTCCACCGTGGGTTGGCACAGCTTGAGGTCTCTTGTGGCTACGTGACGGTTGAATTTGCTGGCCTGACCTGGTTTTCTGATCGTACAACCATTGCTGCCTGCGTGCTCATCTGGGTGACCTCTTTGGCATGTTAGATTATATTTTATATCAAAGTTGTAGACCCCGGGACAGGGTTTGCCAATGAGGCAACAGACCCATTAGTTGAAATTAACCACTGTATAAGAAATTCAGCAACGGGTTGTAGTGACAAATCAACAGAGATCATCTTCTTTTGGATCTTACATGAAAACCATATGTCATACTTGCAAGGTCAAATATAAAGCTGTCTCCAGTTATTTTAAACAATGTAAAGAGAGGAAACCTGAGTGAAGGGAAGCTACCCGAGATGCCATGGAAGAGAAGTTTCAGCTAAGTAGCTAACACATTCTACAGACCCTCAATTTTCTGAAATATAAAATAGTTCTGGCCAGTCATTCTAGCTTACAACTTCCTTTCCTTTGCTGATTATTTATCATGTTGTTGTTAAAACCTATCAGGCCCCAGGGAAAATAACTCACCCTTTCATTCTGCCAAAGCTCTTTGTGGCTGTTTGCAAACACACATGTACAGAAAGAACATGGAAACAGCAGTTTGAGATAGATGGAAGAAAGAGAAAAGAGCTTTGAGCTCCGGAAGGTTGTCAGAGTCTTGCAGTATGTGGATTTCTAGCATTGCAGTGACTTACAACTTCAGTTAAGCATTTAGAAATAGAGTTAGGCCTCCACAGAAAAGATTCAGGCAAAGGTACCAAGGGAATGTGAACACAGCAAATGTTAGAGTTCTAAGTGTAATGGTCTTCAAGGTCCCTTTCTCTCTGCAATGGTAAAAATTTAGGTACACAAAGAAAGTGTTGTTGGGGGCAGAATTCTTATGCAGGGACAGTGCCCTGCCCCATATTACAACTCTGTTCTCTAGATACGTGATATGCAGCTGTAGATATTATTGCTTGTATGCCTAAGTGGTTTGACTCTGGTTGTGCTCCTTCCTCAGCCTTGTATATTGTTAAATTAACTTAAATATTACAAAATGCCATTTTCCTTCAGTGATCGCTCTTACTGAATAAAACCAAATCTGCATTTGCATGGTCTCTAATATTTTTCGCTGCTTGGAGGGAGGGAACTGGGTATGTTCAGTCTACAGAAGAGAAGGTTAAGAGGGGACATGGTAGCCATGTTTAAATATTTGAAACGATGTCATATCAAAGAGGGAACAGGCTTGTTTTCCACCACTCCAGAGACTAGGACAAATTGCAATAGATTCAAACTTCAGGAAAGGAGATTCAAGCTGAACCTCAGGAAGAACTTTCTGATGGTCAGAGCTGTCCGCCAGTGGAATATGCTGCCTTGGAGTGTGGTGGTGTCTCCTCCTTTGGAGGTTTTTAAGCAGAAGCTAGGTGGCCATCTGTTGGGAATGCTCTGATGGGTGTTCCTGCATAGCAGGGAGTTGGACTGGGTGGCCCCTGTGGTCTCTGCCAATTCTATGATTCTATCATTTTAAGAAAAGTGTGTCCACGTGGTTCTCAATTATTTCAGTTCGGTATATGGCAAACTCATATACTAATTTGTGGATTAAACAGGTGCAAATGTAAATCAGCTATACTCTTACCTGCTTCCTCAAAAAAAAAATGCACAAACTTTTATTTCCTCAGAAATAGAACTGCCTCATTTTGCACATGATAATTAGGTGTTCTTGAAGAAATGGCATTCTCTGACTGACATGCCGGTCTTCAAATATAGATACTTTATTCAACTTTGTTCGTGTAAGAGGAATTGGAGAATATGTTCTGTTTATTATTTACATCTCAAACAACATTTGCTAATGGCAAAATGGTTCCAGATGGTTTGCTAGAACAAAAATGAAGTGTCTAGTGTAAAGCCCCACGCATGAATATATTTGAGTGAAGACTGACGTGGAAGTGATAAAGAAGGGCTTGCATTCTAGTTTTAAAATTAACTCAAGTAATTTCCAGTACTTATTTTAGACAAGCAAGTTTCACACATAACACTATCAACCTCGTAAAAACCTTGAATTAAGGCCAGAAAAAGACGAAGATCCCATTTATTTAAAATCTTCTTTTAAGCAGTTGCTCCCCCTTCTCCTTTATTTTCCTTCCAAATTTATAAGGCTGGTTTAGATTAAATGATTATAATATCAAAAACATAAAAGTAATGAGAGAAGTATAAAGCAGAGATTATTTTGAAAGTAAATAGGAAAAGCTGGTGCTCTCTGCAGCAAGCAAATATAAAAGTTTCCTTTCCTTTCCCAGTGTAGTTTAATAGCAAATCTTTTTCCCATTTGTGAACTAGGTCTTATGACTCAACTTCAGAGGATATGGACTGGTAGGGGCAGCACCAGGGTATTCAGTGCTTGGACTTCCAGATGTTTTAGACTTCAAGTCCCAGAATCTTTTAGTCATGCTTGCTGGGGCCTCTGGGACTTAAAGTTAAAAAAAATGGAGATGGCCAAAGGTGGAGAAAAACTCAACACTGAAAATAATCTTTCTGTCTCCTGTTAAAAAGAACAGGATAAGGGCTCAAATAGAGGTGTTAATCTGCTCCTCTGTGCCAAGTTGTCTGTGTTACCACCCAACAACTCTTTGTGCGTGGCCCTTGTTACGATAATGAACAGTGTTTGAACCTTTTGCATTTACATTTCTCCACAGCCCCCCCCCCACTATAGCATGTACTAAATGGCTGCCAACTGAGGCAACACTCTATGGATCTGATGAACCAAGCTGCAGTCCACATAAACAGACTTGTGCCAGACAAAACTGTTAATATTTAACATATTTTTGCTGCAACAGACTAACACCAACTATTTCCCCTTCTTTACAAGGTGATTCATACTCTAGGAATCTTCTCAGAAGTACTAATCAGGTTGTAAAGAAAGCAAATTGCATCTTTTCCCACTTGCTGAGATATCACTGATTAGTCTTCTGCAATTCAGTGGCAACAGATGGGTGGGTACATATGAACAGTGGGTTATTTGTTGGCCATTCATGCCCTACACAAGCCCTAGCTTTTCCCATACCATTTTTTTTTAATGTTTTCCTTGGATCAGAACTATGATTGTCAAAGTATCTCCATTCTATTACCTGCTTATATCCCACTTCCAAGCAGTTTCAGAGAACCTTGTCCAGAGATTCCTTTATTTTGTGCCATTTATTACATCTTAATTATTCCTTTTCAGTTTTTCTTCAAAAAAAAAAACATGCCTCAGGCAGAAGTGGTAGTCTCCATAGAAAGGGGTATGTCAAATCTCTCTTGTTGTGGTGATTGTTTTTCTAAATACAGGTCAAAGTAGCTTCTGGAATTTTTGAATTCGCCTTGCAGGTATTGCTAAGGTTGTCATGATGATGGGGGCATGCACTGCAAAATATACCACTATATCTTGGTCTGTCTCTCTCCCTGCAGGCAGACTATAAGATGTAGGTTCACAGCACTGATTACTACGGAAATATCCTTCATTGAATACATGGTAGAATTTCTTGCAGAGGGCAAAATCAGCTCTCTGACTCATTTTCAAATCCCATTCCAGGACAGCCTGGCCAGAAGCAGATCGAACTTGTTCCTTTTTGTTCTCCACCAAGACTTAATTAGCACATTCCTTTGATGATGAACATTTTATAGCTAAAATGTATAAATGACTGTTGAGAATGGAGATGAAGGATGAACAAGAAAAAAGACTATATGATTAAGTGGAAACAAAATATGGGTCAAAATATACAGACCGAACAATGGGAAAAGATGTGTACAAAAGGTTTCAAGTTTATTTTAAGAGCCAACATGGTGTAGTGATTTGAGCATTGGACTATGACCTGGAGACTACGGTACAATTCCCATCTTGGCCTAGGAAACCCACTATCTGACCTTGGGCGTATCACACACACTTTGCCCCAGAAAAACCTGTGACAGGATCACCTTGGGATTGCCATAAGTTGGCAATACCTCGAAGGCACACGGCAACAATGACCTTAGGGAAAACTTGTGTAAAATGATGTATAGGCAGTACTTAACACCAGAAAGATTATCTAAAATGTAAAAAGGGTCTATCAATACATGTTGGAAATATAAACAGAAACAAGGGATTTTTTTTCATTTAAAAGCAAAACATTTTAAAAAATAGGGTGCAGATTCATTGGCTGATGGAAGATATTTGAAATTGAAATTCAAATGAAACTGAGCTTTTTCTGCATGGATTCATGAACAATCAGATAAGAAGTTTGGAAGAATTATTCAGTATATGATTATGGCTGCTAGACTGCTTCTTGCTCAGAGGTAGAAAAATTCAGGTATTGCATCTCAACAAGATTGGCTGATGAAATTGTATGATCTGGCAGAAATGGATACACTGACTATTTTGATTAAAGAAGAATTAATGAGTAGGTTTAAGGAAGCTTGAGATAAGATTATTGCATATTTCAGACAGTGTTGAGGAAGAATGTCAATTCTGGGATTTGAAGATTAGTAATTTTGGCCAGTATGTGGAAGTATATCTAAGTTACATAACATCGAAGAAAGAGATTTAGTATTTTACTTTGTAACCATCAGCTGAGGGGTTGGAAATCATGTGTCTATCCTTCTAGCCCTGCCTTAATTTAGCCTTTTGTGTAAATTTTTTTAGGTTAGATAGTTTTTTGTATGTTTGGTTTCGGTAATTGTTGGGTCTAATTTTATTTGGAGAATTCTTTAGTGTTTTTCTATTTCTTATGTTTTTAATATATTTAAATTTTGTGTTTAAGAAATAAACTTTTTTAAAAAATAATTAACCCATTCCTTTGGGAGGAAGTGAGAGAAAAGTGAGAGTCAGCTCTGCCTGACACCTACGCTTTCTTGAGCCACCCTAATTCCTATAGATATACATAATCAGAATACAGCGGAATCCAAAATCCATAAAAGAATGATGCCTTTATTGGGCCAACTAAAATGCACACAATTCACATCACATCATCAGAATGTTACTGGACATCAGCTGCTTGCTTCAGGCTGTTGAGAGATTTTGTCTCCTGGCATTTGCCTGCCAGCTCTGTTTACTGAAATTTTAGACTCAACAATGATGGACTTGGGAAGGGTCTTGAATCTTCTTGCAACCAAAGGTATTGTGATACAAGGGACCTCTAAAATGTCATTTGAACCAGGCCCAAACCCATAACACTTTCTGTTAGTGCAGTTCTTTGTGATTTGTGCTCATGTATTTTGTTGACCTATCACACTTAAGGTGGATCATTGAAAACTTCCTTCCTTTAAAATCTGACAAACTGCTCAGACAGTAAAGTGGAAGAGGAAGAGAGCATAATAAACAGTGTCTCTTCTTGGTGCTTTAAAATCCTTTCCTTTCCAGCTCAAGAGTGTTTACCTCTGATAATGACACTGAGTATGACACACAGACAATATGATTCCATTGCCTCTCATATTGCAAGACGTAATGTTCTCAAGATCCTTCTCTAGTGATCAGCCTGTCTGTTTATCAAGAGGCAGAATTTAAATCAGCCCTGGTAATCCTGGTGTTAATGACAAACAGAGAAGAAAGAAGAGGCTGGAAGAATCTGAAAAGTGTGGTGGAGTCAGAGAGCTGAAAGAATAGCTATTATGGGTTTGGGAAGAAGGAAATAATTTCATACCAACTAGTAAATCCTGTTACTTGTTGATCTTTGAATCACTGCTGGACCTGTATTGATTAACAATGAACTCAATCTTCTCTTTCCATCTCTCATCTTCCTCAAATCAAAACCAATGAAAGTTTGGCTTGGTGACGGTGTCTTTGCTGAACCGAGGTGCAACAGCAGTACCTATTTCTGAATCGTAACCTAGTGTAAAAAAAGGCACAGAGAGACTTCTGGGGTGAGAAACATTGGGAGATGTGTTAGTCATCCTTCGGAGTATGGTGTTATCAGAATGCTATTGGATTTCAGCGGCTCCTGGCTTAGACTATTGTGTTCCTTCAAGTCAATGGTAAAGAAAATCTCTTTGAGATTTACAGAAGAGAGAAGATCACAAAAGGCAGGTAGTAAGGTTTTGTCCTCATAGAATTAAATGTCACAGTTGCTGTTGAACAGTAAAGTTTGTGCTCAAAGAAGATGGAAAGTATCCAGGAGAACAGAATGACCTGAAGGAAACAGAACATAGTAGGTTATAAACTGAGAAGTAAGAAAAGAAAGCAGTGAAAATATGAAGCCAAGAAGAGCCAGAACCAAGATTATATCCATTGATGGGGTAGATCATGTGGATATAAGAAGTATTGACTACTTAGAACATAGCCAGGCTCTACTACAGTGATAGGAATGTCCCTCATGTCTCACTTAATTTTCTCCCATTTCTAGATATTGATGAATGTGCAGTGAAGAATGGGGGCTGCCAGCAGACCTGTATGAACACTCTGGGTTCCTATCACTGTGAATGTGATGGAGGTTATAGACTTCATGCCGATGGACGCACCTGCATAGGTGAGCATGCATTGCACAACCTGTGCTCTTTTCCCCCTCTAAGATATGGGAGCCATCAGCAGAAAATGGGGAAGACAGGAGGGAAGGAAAGACACCTGTAATAGTTTAGTTTTCAGGGAAAGCACATTTTTTCTCAACAAGACTGTATAATACCATGTTGTCAAGTTGTCTAGAAGGTTGTCAGCTTTGCCCTGACTTTTAAAATTGCTCTGAAAGGTGCTTCAGTGCAACCGCCTCTGCTCTTGCACTTCATGACATGGCGCTTATGACTCTTAGGGTGATGTCAAATCAAAGTTGCCCCAATGTGAAACTATATTTAAAGGATATTGGCTGCTTGCTCTTGAAAGAAATGTGCCATTTTAATTATAGACTTACTGAATTTATTCTGTTTGAAAAGTTCGCTGCAGTCTTCTCTGTTCTTTCCAACAAGAGTAAATTCAACAATTGATCCATCAATGTCAAGTGGATTCCACAGGATGCAAAGAGTGGTGCCTCTTAAATGGGACAGTATTGTTATGTTAAGTAAAACCTAATGTTTATTTTGGTCTTGAATTTTTGAATTTATTATCTGCCTTTCTGCACACTAGAGGCTTCAAGACAGGTCAGTACAATGATATTAAAAACATAAATATTAAAGCTTAAACCCCCCTACCACGATAAAACAGCTAGAAGTAAGATTAAAATGCTTAAGAGCCAACCAACCCAAAAGGTCTTGCAGGACAAGAAATGTCTTCCTGTTCTTCTAAAAATCTGAAGGAAGCATGCATAGCAAACCTCCCTGAGGGTGTAATTCCCCCTCCCAACAAAAATGGCTCTGTAAGCGTAATGCTTATGTGCTATGTGAGATACATACATGAGCTAAAAAGGAGGCTGTGAGCTTTGCACTGATTCTGTGTTTTCAGAAAGGAGAGAGCATTTGCATTTTCAAAACAGCAAATTAAAGTTACTTCTGTTATTTTTAGTCTTCCCAGCAAGCCTGGGTGCCACTGAAAGTGAAACCTAATACCTGATTTGAGGATCCACAGTCACATCTCTGCTACCTCCCAAGATAACATATGGACTACCAACTCCCTGCTTCTCCTGCCTGGTTTTTCTTGCTTTAGGAAAGGAACTTGCACTAATTTTTGTACCTTTTTAGGTTGGCCCAATAAAGGTATTAAACTGCAATACAGTTTTGGAATTTTCTAGCCTATATGACAGGCAAGGTTGCTCTGGCTCCTCTTTTTCATTTCCCCTTACTCTGCCTACAGTCAAATGGACTGTATACAATGCACTGCATGCATTGGGAGATGCTGCCAACAACAGCAGTCACATACAAAGTTTTCACTTTTGATGTTCTCACCATGTTGTGTTCTTGCCCTTGCCACTCAAACCATGCTGTGTTGTCACCACATTGTGTGTTTATCTGCCCCTGTTCCATGTCATTACTTGACAGATGGAGGGGGGACAGCAGAAAATGGGTCACTTCACATCACAAAATGAATATTCCTACACATCCCAGGTGAAAATGTGGTGTACGAATGCACCATCAACAGCAGTCCTTTGCAGTTCTGTTCTCACTCAGAATAGTGCCTTTTGATATGCTTCTTTATTTTTTTTATTTTTTTAGATAAAGAGATGGCTACATGGCCAACTAGCCAGGTATCTGTGTAAACCCAAAGGTGCCTGATAGCATGTTCTTCTTTGTTTCTATCAGAATAAAACCTGAGCTTGTTCTTCTTGATCATGTTAAAGTTTAAACACCTTGCAAAATGTAAAAGAGAACAATTCATCTGTCTTCCCGCATGAGACAGAATGAAACATGAAGAGTAAAGTTTGCAAAAGTTTGTTTTACTTCTTTATAGCTGTTTTAAAAAATAGCAATGTTAGTGTGTTGCAGCATAAAGAGAGAGGGAAGGGGGGAAAAGGAGTGTAGTAGCACATTTAAGACCAAGTGATTTATATTTAAGCGTAAGGTTTCATAGACATCACTCCTTCTTTCTCCCCCCGCCGCCCTTTAAACTTCATGTATGTGTAAGGTGACCTATTAGCCCCAACATGTAATCTCAGAGGTGCAAATGGAAAGCACTAGGTTTTTCTTAATTATGCAGGTTATCTGTGCCCATTTCAATTGTGACTCTAATTATGGCATATTGTGTAGCAACTTAAGAAGAGCTATGCTGGCTGAGACCAAAAGCCTGTCTATGCTAGCAGTCTTTTTACTGTGTGCCTAACAAGATTCCTGTGAAAAGCCTACAAGGACGGGATGGTTGCAACAACATCTCTGGTTTGTTCTATGTAGCAATAGATACACGGAGACACGTTGTCTCTTGTATTGGAGGTAGTCTGTAGCAATCATGACTAGTAGCCCATATGGACCATGCTCCCTGAATGTGGTTGATACCCCTTTAAGGAAGCTAAGTTGGTGTATATCGCTACATGTCAAGGTAGCAAAATCCATAGTTTAACTGTGTAGAATGTGAAGAAGCACTTTTCCTTGTCTGTCCAAAATCTCTCACTGTTCAGCTTTAGTGGATGATCCCAGATTCTAGTATGATCCCTATACACCATTATCATTTTTACATGCTAAATGTGATAACCTGACACAGAAATTCCTTTCTCAGTTAGTCGATATCAATTCAAATCCCATCAATATATTCGTGAACTTGGAATTTTTTGCCCAGTGTGCATAACTGTACACTTACTCAAACTGATACTTATTTTTCATTTTAATTTCTATTCCCCAGTTTGATGAGGTCCTTTTGAAGCTCTTGGCTCTCTCTTTTCATTCTAACCACTGAGGAATAACTGGGTGTCATCAGACCAAACAGTTTTACCATGAAAAGGGTCCAGGAATCTTAACAGACCACAGACTAAACATGAGATAACAGTGTGGTGCAGAGCCAAAAAACCCCAATGTGATTCTAGCCTGCATCACTAGGAGTAAGGTGTCCAGATCAAGGAAGTAGTACTATCACTCCACTCCTCTTTGAAATGCTGTGTACAGATTTGAGCACCACAGTTCAAAAAGCAATGGTTATATTAGCTGTGAATTCCGGGCCTTTGGAGTTTTGCAGAATTCTGTTCTGCCAAAAGTTTTTTAATCTATTAGCTGGAAGATACTGTCCATGAATTTGGGATGCATCATCATCAATGTGAAGATCATACTTGTTCTGTCTCTCGTGTCCATTAATATTCTAGAGAAGCTGTTAATATTTAGAGTTGGCTCATAACATTGTAAATAGACTGGTTGAAATCTAACAAGAAAAAAGTACTCCTGGACTGTAGAACTATTAAGCCTTAGAACAGAGGTACTGCCTGTGATAGATAGAATAATGCTTCCCTTCCCTGTGCACACAATAGCAACTGCTGCTGCTAGGTGTCTTAAAGTTGCTTAAGCTGTTGTGCCAACTATCCCCCTTCACTGAGTGGCACCACACCAGCCAGGATCCCAGCAGGTGAATGCCAGACATTGGGCACATAAGGCCATTTTGCCGTGTATCAAATGCTCAGAGGCTGATTTGTTGGGAGTATGGCTGGTTCTTCATCTCAACAGTTCATGGAATATGGAATTTGGGACATCCTGTATGAGCTCAATATAGGACTCAATTCAAGCCCCCAAATCCAGGACATCTGATAGAAAATAGGACTGCAGCCTAACTTGAACTAGAACTGGATTTTACTGATGGTTTCATGGTTTTATATTTCTGGGCTTTGCTGCTGTGTCAGTAACTTTAAGTAAATTATTCCTGTCTCATCTTGTACTGCACCCCATATACATATGTATTCTTTGTTAAGCTCCTTGAACATTTTGAAAAGGCAGAATATGAATGATTTTTAAAAGAAGAGGATTGCAAGTTACCAGAATATGGTGTTTTGTTTTGTTTTTTAAAGTCATCCTATATTTATAGAGATTTGTCTTTTTGTCACACTGGGAAAAATGACAACAAATAGATGCTTTTATTGAGATAGCAGAGCAATAGGGCATAAAGCTCCAATTACTGTTGCCAAGTTCTGTTTAAAGGATTAAAATGTTATGTAAATCTGCATGTTGACACAAGGGAGATTCTTGTTCCAATCCCCATTGATTTTATTTTTGCTGTTTAAAATGTGCAAATCAGCATAGTTTCATATGGATGACATCTGTTGAATCCATTCTTTTGTATTTCTTTGTTTTTGTGCTGAAGAGTAGAGACACTACCAAATGGGTTGTTTACCACTTCTTAGAACTACCACTGAATTGGTAACAAGTAACATTAAGCCTACTGTTCTTGAGGAAATGGGAGATTTTTTAAAAAAAAATTAAGAAAAATATGTTTGCTTTTTTGCTGGGTATGTATATGCATAAGAGCTACTGTTGTGCAGTGGTTTGAGCATTGGACTACAACTCTGGAGACCAAGGTTCAAATCTCCCTTTGGCCATGGAAATCAACTGGCTGACTTTGGGCAAATCACATTATCTCAGCCTCACAGGAGGGCAAAGGCAAACCCTGAACAAATCTGTGATAAGGTCATTTTAGAGTCACCATAAGTCAGAAGTGACTTGAAAGCACACAACAAATGTGTGTGCAAATATATATATATATATATATATATATACACACACACACACACACACACATAGCAAAGACCATAAAATTTTTAAGAATACAGAAGAATAATTTGTTATTTGTTGTGTTGTTGTTTGCTGTCAAGTTGACTTTGAATTTATGATGACCCCATCATCAGCTGTCCTGTTCGTGTCTTGCAAGCTCAGGTCCATAGATTCCATGATTGACAATCCACCAATAGTGTGGTGCCCCTCTTTTCCTGCTGCAATACCAAACATTAAGTCATGCTGTTCTGTGATATATTAAAAAGTATGACAGCCTTACTTTAGACATCTTTGTAAGTTATTTGTAATTTAGATCGGAAATCAGAGATTGCTGTAGGATGGCCAACACTCAAATTAGCAGGACTTTTTGTTCCATTCAGCCTGAAGATTAATCAACAGGTTGCCTCAATAACCTAATAAAGAAATCCATTTCTCAGTGGCTGGATTTATTGAACCAGACTTTTAATGCCTCACTTTGAGCTTGGAAGTGTGTAGTTACAAATATTGTGTAATTTGCAATCCAGCCATTTCCTGGGGCCTATTCACACCACACCATTACAATGTTATGATTTGCCTTTAACTACCATGGCTGCATCCTATGGAATCCCAGGGTTTGCAGTTTAATGTGTTCTGTGGCTAAATTCTAAATGCCCTTCCCTAAACTGCAAATCCCAAGATTCCGTACAATGAAATAGTGGCAGTTAAAGCAGAATCATGGTATTATTTTTATTATGTAGTGTAAAATCGCCCCAGGTAACAAAGTAAGAGTATGAAGAATATTCATAAAATTTCACTGTGCAAATTTCACATAAAATTTCCCCTTAGGCTGGTAAAATGTGACTTGCCTAAGGTTACCTAGTGGGTTTCGATTGCTGAACAAGAATTCAGACCCTGGTCTTCTAACGTCCCAGGCCAGAACTCAAACCCCTACACCGTGCCTGAGGTAAACCCCAATTTATCAAAACTAAAACATTTTTTCTCACACCTACAAGGAAGGTAAGGCATTTTCACATTTGTTAGAATGTTAGTTGCATAGCTACACCGGGGCCCTTTTCGCACCTTACCTTTTCCCAGTGCTGGGCGGCAGAGCTTGCGCAGGAGGACTTGGGAGGAATACTCCCACATCCCTCCTGCTTGGACTCCACAATTGCTTCCAGGTTGCGCCAGCGCCCCGCCTCTTCCTTCTGCAGTGCAGCCTGGGACCTTTCCCAGCCTGCACTGCACAGGAAACGTGACCAGCCCAGCTCCCGAGGCTCCACACACCAGGTAAGTGCATGCGGGGCCCCGGAGCAATGCGTGACTGCACAGCATTTTCGACTTTAAGCCAAAAATGAAAAAATGCATGCCCAGTCTGCATCAGGCTCTTGAGTGCATGTGAGTGTGAGTGCGTTGTGTGGACCGCTCCTCACATTTACGCGACGCTCAAGGGGACCTTTTGCTTCAGAAATGCTGTGTGAAAAGGGCTCAGGACTACAGTGTTGTATGGACTTAAAAATTACAAACATTGGGTGGAGTGCTTCCATGTTTTGACCAATCAGCCAGTATTGCTATCTTGTGCTTTAAAAAGGAAAAAGACATTAGTTTTGCCTAGTGCTATCTGTATGGAAAGTACAGAAACCACAACAAAGGCCAAGTGTTTTATTTTTACATTTGAGGTACAAAATTCTAGCACACAGGCTGATGGTTTCTCATCAAACTGTCTTGCTGTTGCTGAAATTCTGGTTGACACTGACTGTTTCAGCATCATGAGAAAGACTGTCAAGGATCTGTGATTTCCCTAGTGAAATCTCATCTCCAGCATTAGCCAAAACACAACACTTATTTTTCTGCCTTCTTTTCCATATTTTGTGCAAAACGTCTCTGCAAAAAATGAATACCTTTTCCCTTTACAAAGGCTAAACACACACACACACTAAGCACTAAGCACAAAAGGCTAGGCGATTGATCACAAAAATGAAAACAACCCATCCAAAGTGATTAGTTTTACCAGTTCTCATGGAACATGGCAACAGTTACTGTATTTTTCAACTTTGCACATTTTACAGAAATGAACAAAACATTCATTGCAAAATATGCACACCCTCTCTAGGACTGAGTTTCTAAAAATGTGCTATCCTGCACTGAAGATAATATTTGTTTGAATGGTCTCATTTACAAAACAAGATGGATTTAGGTTTTACACTCTTATTCGCATCCCACAGTTCAGCACTGATATGTTCCTGGTGGGTTGAAAAATGAGGCCAAGATCCTGGATCACACATGCTGTCATGATGCCATGAGAACAATCTGTCTCGTGATTTGACCCCTAAAACCCATGGTAAAATCTAACCAGCCACTCTGAGAGACAGAGTTCTGCAGTGCAAGTGACTGGAGTGCTGAAGGATGACTCATCTACCTTCCTCCAGCCAGTGCTGCAGCATCAGAAGGAGCTCTCCTTGTGCAATTCCCCTGCACAGTCCTGCTTGGTTCTGGGAGGGGGCTGGATGTATCATCCTTCAGCATGCCATTTGCCAGCACTGGAGAACTCCATCCACTGGAGATTTTAAGGTGGGCTTGTTACAACTGTGGCAATGGTACCATGATTGTAGATGTGAATGGACAACAGTTACAAGATCATAAGTTTAACTTACAATATCATAATTAACTAACAGAATGACAGCTTGCGGCTTTTTTCTCCTTCTTAATTTCCAGGTCCTATTTCCCTTTGTGTGGGCTAGTAGCACACCACTGTTGTTGTCTGATCCATTTTAAACAAAGGCTCCTGTTCAAAATATCATGCTTACCTTTTGTACAAATCCACAGTGCGCACACACTTACATTAACATCCGTACCATAATTTGAAACATTTACCTGTTTGTCCTTCTGCTACAGTACTCAAATCTGTATATTTTATGACCAGATATGGAGTCATCACAACAAAGACTGTAGTAAGGTGTTGGACCTAGTCTTTCAACTGCTTTTGATAAACAATTTGAATATTTGTGATATTCTTTTAAATGTTTATATTATTTATTTATTATTCTAGAATGCACATTTGTGAACTGATATTATATTTAGACTTACATTCACATCCCACTTTTGTGCAACTCTGAGACTGGTGGGCAAACATTGCCTTTGAGGGGAGGGAGTTTATCTTTGGGGTACATTTTTAAGGAAATTGTTATAAAGCAAATTTTTACATTGTAGATGCTTCCACTTAAATGTTTGTTTCATTCAAATCCTAAGCAAAAAGAGCAATATTAAATCAGGCAATGACATGTAAATTCCTTGGTTAATTGTAAAATATATATTTGTTCAATATTAACTAGGAATAGGAAAGAAAATTTTCAACTCTCCTTTAATGCCAACATAATTAATTTGATGTTTCTGAATTAATTTGCACATTGTAATGCAGCTTTGTTGTTGTTGTTTGCTGTTAAGTTGGCTTCAGTTTGTAGTGACCCTTATTCAATATTCTCATGTCTTCAGATCTTGTAACACAATTTTAGAAACAACAAATGCTTACCAAATGTATCTTTTGCAGAAAGTGCAGAAAAATCTGTGTATTAGTTGAGAGCATATGCACGCACACACACACACGCACACACACAATGAAACTAACAGGCTAGGCTTATAGTGCATCTTATGTTAGTGAAACTTACAAAAAATACATTATATCCCAGCCCATATATTATACAAAATTGTTTATTAGGGAATGTGATGAAGTGTAGACATGGTAACATGATTCTTCCCTTTTTATTATGTGTTATATTGAAGTACTTTGCTTTGCTTCTTGGCAACAACTATGCTTTTTGGAAGAAGGGTGATAGAAAGAGACCGGACACCAGCATGTTCCCAGGCCCCTTTCCTCCCTAACATAATTTTAAGGATTAATTTTATTATTGACAGATGATGTGTGTTGATGGTTATAGCTTTGGAATCAACAAGCTAAGATACCCAGGTTTTACAAAGGCAAGTCTCTAGCTCTGGTTGGAAACCAAAATGCCTTTACTAAAGAGATTGTATAGTGTTACATACAGTATTGGTGTCTAGAGAATGCGTAATTCCTCTGGGGGTTTTCTCAGAGCCAGACGGTCTAGTATGCAGGTGGAAAAGGGCAACGGAGGAGAGTAATGAAGTCACCTTGGGTCAAAAGACACATGTTGGAAAGGAAGCTTTTTCTTTAGAATAAAATTTTGTCTTTTTTACCCTCACTTGGTTTAATTGGGAGGCCATTAACTGGCCTATTTTTCTGAACACACGTTGGGGGCACATTAATTTGTTGATATCCCTAAACTGATTTTATGGCTATAGAGTTTTATTTTTAATTGCACAGATGTTGGACATTGCCCTGCCAGTAGCCCTTGTGTAAAATTTTGGAAAGAAGTCTCCTTATCCCATTTGTTCACACAGACTGATCTGCTCAGAAAATTGATCTCATTATTCCCATTGAATCATTGCGACAGTGTTTTTCTTAAGGCCCCAAATGTGCATAAAAGTTCCAGAATTTTTTGCCTAAACATACAAGGAAAATCCAGCATGATATCTAAGTGTTTAAGTATTCAAACAATTCAAAGAAATACTATTGCAGTAATCCAAGGGTGGGCAACAATTTGGAAGTATTTTAGGGGCAGTTTGGACATCAACAGAGAACCATACCATCAGTGAATCTCTCAGTCTCTTTATTTATACCCTATTTCTCCCTCTACCCCAGCTTGAGGCTCAAAGCAGCTTACCTCAATTAAGAGTTTCACATGCTACTGGTTTATTTTACAGGACTGCTTCCTTGCAGATGAAGCAGCACACCAAATGAAATCTAAATCAGATTACTTTTCCTGGTTGCTCCCATTTTTTAAGAGTAGTCTACCTTTATCACAGTAGCTTTTAGGTGCCAGGTACTCTGCTATTAATGCCTTATAAAAGTAGAGATTGTTGAATTGCACTTTGTCATCTTTTCATAATGCTCAGACTCTGGGTTTTCTGCACAGCACAGAAGGTTATTTAGTACGTTTACTTGTTCGTTGTTGTTGCATAAATCCTTTTATGTTATGAAAGGTGCTGTTGCAGATTTCCAAGAACACTTAAATTATTTCAGCCCATGTTAACAAATTAGTTATTCAAGATCACCTTCTCAAATTGTATGTCTTCTATAAACTGTGCTGGTAGTGACCTATACAGCTCTATACAGGTTAGATCTAGGCTATTTGAAGAACCATATCTCTCTTTATGAGCCCATTAGGAATACTAAGATCTCTCTGCCACCTTCTCGGGCTCATTTGGTAGGAAAGAAGGAGAGGACCTTTTTGGTGGTTGCTCCCAGATTTTATAACTCCATCTGTAGGGGGCCAAGATGGCTCCCTCCTTGCTTTTCTTCCATTGGCAACTGAAAGCATTCTTGTGCCCCACAATCTTTTGGATTGTGGAGGAATTTCTTACTTGTATCTTGAACTATTTACTCTCTGACTTAGCTAACTTTCAGTGTCATGATTATATTAGCTGTGAATTCCTGTGCTATCAATAAAGGAGGCTGTGAACATGAATGCCTACAGATCAATGAAGACCACTACCAATGTCAGTGCCATGAATATTACCAACTGAAGACAGATGGGAAGCACTGTAAAAGTAACTTTGGAACTAGGACATGGGAAGCTGCTTGGAAACATCATAGGAAGCCAAAAGCTAAAAGAGAAATGTTTCTTTGCACCTGGTCTGTATATGAGAAGAAGAAAGCAAGGCAGATGGACTGGGACACCAAATTGCCTCATTCTACCCCTTTTGCAACTGATACTTATGTCCTCTGATATAGTGCTATTATAATAGGAATTACAGGAGTGATGGGTTATGTGATGGGTTATTTAATAAAATATATAAAGCTTTATACTTTTTCAACCTGCCTATATAGCATAATAAGCCAAGGTAAATATTTGTCTCTCCTGACTTCAAAGTAGTGGAAACAGGCAACACACAGCAGACAGTACTTTAACAGGTGAAGTCTAGAAGGGAGGTGGGATGGAGAGATGGAAGAGGGACTAAAGAATAGGTTTTTGAGAACTGGAGAACAGTAGTATCCTAGAACATAATAGCAAGAGGTCTGGTGAAACAGAGGGAAGGAATGGTTGATAATGTGGTAGAGAGGAGGCATAGAATTGGGGGAGGTGACCATCAGCAAAAAAGAACAGATGAGGTCAATAAGAGTCATTGAGGTCATATCTTCCATGAAAAGACCTCCCTTTGCATGCTGAAGCTTAGGACTACGTATATAGGGAGAACAGAATTTAAGTTTAGAGAGTTCTTAGATAGATATTTGGATAAAGAACCAGTGAAAATAGCTTCAGAGTAAGCCTCTAGTATGCAGGTAAGTGATCTGAAAATAAGCATCTTGGTAGGACACAGGTAAGTGGCTGCAGGAAGAGAAACTAAGGAGGTGTAGACTGGGAGATTTAGAGTCATAAGAATCATGTCAAAACCACAAACTGATACAAGGAAATAACTGAAAAGATGAGAGAAAGTGTTAAGCATCAACAAGTCCTAGGCTTCTCTTTGCCTTGCTAACTTTCCTGGCTTCTACCTGGTCCCACTAAGTCTAAGGCTTCACCCAGTTTCCATTAATCTCCCAGCTCCCAATAAGTATCTTGCTGCTCAAGGTTCCCATGGGCATCCTCTGAACTCCATCAGATAGGCAGGATGTTAGGCAAGCTGTCGTATAAGCCCTGGTAGTAGCTCTCCATTCCCTTCTGGCTCTGGTTCAGAGGAGAAGCATGTACCCCTGTGTCATTCTGATGTCTTGCAACTAGAGTTGCCAGTTCAGGATTGTTCTGGGCCAAAACCTGAGATATAGGAATGGCCCCTGGAGATGTCATTAAATGTTATATATTAAGCATGAAACACAGTTTCTCACAGCCTGCCACTTCAACACACGCATACAGAAGGGGAGAGAGAAAGAAAGAATATATTTTCATATTTGGAGTTAAGATAGAAATTCTTAACCAAGGGGCTGTTCCTGGGAATCCAGATGGATAAACGCCCTAAGTAAATACATAGGCCCCACCCACATAGAGAAATTATTTTATAGCTGCAGCAACAAATCCATTAAGCCTTGCAAATTGTAGCAAACTACTACTTCACTAGCTGAGCTAAAGATTTGCACCCAACTCCTCCTGAGTGCTTAGAGCTGAGCCCACCACAACTGGAGAATTTACACTCTTCTCTTCTGACTTGGAAATGATAAATGAAAACTAGAGATTAGACATGAACAGCAGGATAATTAAGACAGGGGGAAAGGAGAGGAGAGGCAACTGGAAGAGGAAAGGAGGAAGAGAGATCAGATGAGATAATTGGATTATTCTTTTTTACTTTTTCTTAGAACACATTAGCAAGGCAATAAGGCCTTGGGTTGTCCTTCTTCCAGCCAAGTATTATTAGCTCCCACTAACTAGCAATGACCTGCACTTTGTTCTTCTCTTTTCCACTAATCCAGTAGAAAGTTTATTTGCCAAATTTTTCAGCCTAATCCAGCTAAAACTCCCATTGCGAGTTCATCATATGTTCAGTGCCATATGGTCTAGGTTCTGCTCCACATTTTCCATAAGATATTTATAAAATGTTACAGATTCAACCCGGTGTTTCTTTTCCTCAATTTTGTTTGGAACCAATGCTTTGCCTGCAGGAAACTTACAGATACTGAGGAAAAGATTGCCTCACTGCAAAAGAACTTCCAAAGCAATACAATGAACGCGAGCAGGGATAAAATCAGAAAAGCCAAAGGTGGCATTAATGATCTTGGATTAAGTGGGGATCCATTTGCTGTGCTAGTCAGGACTTCCCAAAGTAGAGGTCCAAAACATCTGGAGTATCCAAAGGATACTCACTCCTCTTCTGGACCAACATATGAATTTTCCATGTGTGAATCACACCATGTTTCCTTCTAAGAAGTTTGTCTACACTGGATTTACAACAACTTTCTAAGCTTACAAACGGGTCTTTCCCAATAGGTTTTTTATCAGTCAGTTTTTAAGTGGAAATGGCAGATCTGGGGGCTGTGGTGGAAATTTCAGTGAAATTGTTGACCCAGTGGGAGGTTGTTAGGAAAAAAAGGCAAATATCATGTTGCAAATTATTAGGAAAGAGTTAAAAAAAAATTCCCCCTGTTATATTGTCCACTGCCCTCTTTATGGAAGTCCATGCAAGTGTGCAAACACATGTGCAGTACTGTGTAGAATTCTGGTTACCACATATGAAACAGGATTTTATGTTGCTGTTAACTGCCATCCAGTTGACTTTGACTTATGGTGACTCTGTGAATGAGAATCCTGCAGCTCATTCTGTCATCAACAGCCCTGCTCAGGTCTTGAAGACTCAGGACAGCCATGACTTCCTTGAAAGAATCTATCCACCTGTAATTTGGTCTTCATCTTTTCCTTGGGCCTTCTACCTTACCAAGCATTATTGTCCTTTCCAGTGAGTCATGTCTTTTCATGATATGTCCAAAATACTTACAGAACTGAAAATGAACAAGGATTTGGAGCAGCGATCAGGAAAGGCTATAACATTTAAGGCTTTATAGTTCAATTTTTAAAAAGCAAGGGGTAGATGATAGAAGTGTAGAGGATAATGCATAGTAGAGGCAGCTGATAAAGACATTTTCCCCCTTCCTCTCTTGTAATATTAGAAGCCAGGGTCATCAACTGAAGGAATATGGTAAGTACATATGGATAGATGAAAGAAGGTTCTTCTTCACACAGTACATATTTAAACTGGGAGATTTGCTGTCCCAAAATGTAATGTAAGCTTCTAACTTTGATAGCTTTAAATGAGGATTAGATTCATAGAGTATATGTCTGTCATTGTTTACTCTGATACCGTGATGGTTGTATACTACCTCCAATATCAAATGCAGTATAAATACCAGTTACTGGGGAACTTTTTCATTCACCCTGTGTTTGGGTTTCCCATACGCCAGGAATGGACCACTGTGAAGGGGGCAAGGACCATTTTTCACCACACCCTCTGGGGGGTGCACTGGCATACCTGACTCATTTTGTTTTCATATTTTTAGCCTTTGATGGGATGGGGGATTTGGAGCATTGAGGGTGGCAGGAGACTGTCAAATTTTTTGCCAAAAGAATTGCAAAAAATGGGGTCAGAAGTCTGGGGGTTTTGAAGGACCTCAGGAGTGGGGCCCTATGGGCCACAGGTTCCCACTCCTGCCATTGGTGTTTGGATTACCCTTATCAGAATACCGTGGTGGGCTACACAGTCCTATGGACTGATTTTTAAATGACATGCTCGGCTACTATACTGTAAAAAAATTGTAGATACTAAGGGGTGGGCAGTCTCTTTCCCCACAGATGTTTGGGACTCATTAAATCCTTCAAAGCTCCCAGCAATCATTGCTCAGAGTTTGTAAAACTTCTTTTACTATAGCTTGCAGAATGCCTTAGCCCTCAAGGGGGATTATGAGAGCTGTAATCTTAAAAAAAACCACAATCATCAAGTTCTGTCTTTGAGGGTTCACCACACTGACTGAGACTTCTGGAAGTTGTCATCTTGCTCCACATTTCCTATTCCTGAACTATGGCATCTGTGTAGCATGCAGTAGGGACTGAAAGAATATTTGAAATCTTGTGGGTAGGGAATGAAGAAGGATCTTCTTGAGCACTGGAAAACCCTGAGGAAGAGAATCCTCCTGAAGCCACTTTTCATTGTTTCCCGTGGAGTCTTCAAATAAACTCAGAAGACCACACTTTCCCTTTAGCCATCTTTTTTGTGCCCCTTCTCCTAACATGGACCTTCTAACTTGGGGAGGGTGGGAGGTACCTAAAAATAGTGAAAGTATCCTCTTGGACGTCCCAAGGGTCCTCCAGAAGATGAAACCACCATTTTGTTCTGGCTACGGGAACATAGCCAACAACAATCTTTGGATGCCCTCCCCCTCCCCCCTCTCCCTGTTGGGGAGGCAGAAAAAGGGTGGTCCTCAGGCTGGAAAAGACTTCCTTCCCCCTAAAAGAGCATAATTGAAAACTGCACAGTTTTCAAAGACATTCCTGCAGTGGGGAGGCAAATAACTTAAATCATTCTCTCTGTAGGAGGGAATAATTTGAAGAAGCACATCCCTTGTATATAGTTAGGCTGCTCTGGTCAACACTGTGTTTCTAAGTTTTCATAAAGTATTTGACATTGTACCACATCAAGGAGTACCCACCAGTATTACTTTTAGTAGCTTAGAATCCAGGGTTAATGCAAGATATTTGCTGCTGGAAGCCATGGATGCCGTGCATAAAAGACAAATGGTTTGAGAGGTGAATCATAACATCCCCCAGTGCATCCGAGGGAAGGCAGACTCCACCTAACGGTAAGCCCTAGTGCGGCACTGCACTGCTGCTGCAATGTGGCTTCTTTCACTATTTGTTAATGCCAGGAATCTAGTGCTGTAGCCAAAACTTGTAAATGTTACATTTCGGACTGCAGCTTCCAGAAAGCATGACCACTGCCCATACTGCCTGGGGGAGGGTAGAGATTCATAGATTTGTATTTTTTTTTTAAATTTTTCTCAGCTCTGGTTATGTGGGAGGAACCTACCCCTTAGTTCCTTATACATGCATTGCTCAAGCTCTCAAGAGGTTCCTGGTGCAGGAAGAACTTGGAGTGTGGACTTTTCCTTGCCCTGATACTTCTAAGTTAAAACACACACACACATCATGATAGAAGGTCCCATTGAAAGAAGCTGCTGAGGACACTTAGCAGTTGGGATTAAAAGACAGGACCTCTGTAGGGCTAATAACTGACAGAAGGATGCTAGGATAAGAATAAATGACTATTTTAAATGACTATTTAAATGACTGTTTTAGACTGGCGGTAGGGGAGCAGGGGAGGAAGCAGAGGAAATGAGGCACTTAATAAGTAGAGAGGTGGTACAGGAATACCTGGCCGCATTGGATGAATTCAAGTCTCCAGGGCCAGATGAATTGCATCCTAGGATATTAAAAGAGCTGGCAGAGGTCATTTGGAACCGCTTGCTATAATTTTTGAGAAATCTTGGAGGACAGGAGAAGTTCCAGCAGATTGGAAGAGAGCAAATGTTATCCCCATCTTCAAGAAGGGAAAAAAGAGGACCCAAATAATTATCGCCCAGTCAGCCTGACATCGGTACCCGGAAAGATCCTGGAGCAGATCATTAAGCGTTCAGTTTCTAATCATTTAGAAAACAACGCAATAATCACGAGAAGTCAACATGGATTTCTCAAAAATAAGTCATGCCAGACTAATCTGATCTCTTTTTATGATAGAGTTACTAGCTTGATAGATGAAGGGAATGCTGTGGATGTAGCATATCTCGATTTCAGTAAGGCCTTTGACAAAGTTCCCCATGACATTCTTGCATCGAAGCTAGTAAAATGTGGGCTAGACAGGGCTACTGTTAATTGGATATGTAATTGGTTGACCGACCGAACCCAACGGGTGATCACGGATGGCTGCTTTTCATCCTGGAGAGAAGTGACTAGTGGGGTGCCACAAGGTTCTGTCCTGGGCCCAGTGCTGTTCAATATTTTTATCAATGACTTAGATGAAGGAATAGAGGGCATGCTCATCAAATTTGCAGATGACACCAAATTGGGAGGGGTTGCTAATATGCCAGAGGACAGGATCAAAATTCAAAATGACCTGGATAGATTGGAGAGCTGGGCCAGGGCGAACAAAATGAAATTCAACAGAGAGAAATGTAAGGTCCTACACTTAGGCAGAAATAATGGAATACAGAAATATAGGATGGGGGACACGTGGCTGGATAGCAGTACGTGTGAAAGGGATCTAGGAGTCTTCATAGACCACAAGCTGAACATGAGTCAGCAGTGTGATGCGGCAGCCAAGAAAGCCAATGCAATTCTCGGCTGCATCAACAGGAGTATGGTGTCTAGATCGAGGGAGGTACTGGTACCACTCTACTCTGCTTTGGTTAGACCCCATCTTGAATACTGTGTCCAGTTCTGGGCACCCCAATTCAAGAAGGATATTGACAAGCTGGAGCAAGTCCAGAGGAGGGTGACCAAAATGGTGAGAGGCCTGGAAAACATGCCCTATGAGGATAGACTGAGAGAGCTGGGTATGTTTAGTCTGCAGAAAAGGAGGTTAAGAGGGGACATGATAGCCATGTTTAAATATTTGAAGGGATGCCATGTAGAGGAAGGAGGGGGCTTGTTTTCTGCTGCTCCAGAAACCAGGACAAGGAGCAATGGATTCAAGCTGCAGGAAAGGAGATTCCACCTGAACCTCAGGAAGAACTTCCTGACAGTCAGGGCTGTCCGGCAGTGGAATCTGCTGCCTCGGAGAGTAGTGGAGTCTCCTACCTTGGAGGTTTTTAAGCAGAGGCTTGATGGCCATCTGTCGGGAGTGCTTTGAGGGTGTTCCTGCATGACAGGGAGTTGGACTGGATGGCCCGTGTGGTCTCTTCCAACTCTACATTTCTATGATTCTATGATTCTATAACTATTTTAGATCCTTGGTGACCACAATATACCTATTTTCCAGCCAGTGCTAATAATAAATTAACCAGAACTTGGAAAGAAAGAGTGAGGCAGATGAACATTGTGGTGATATAAAGTCCTGAGTATATCTAGAAGAACTTCAAAAGAGCATTCCCCAAACTGGGTGACAAAATGGTAGATGGGGTTCAATGTAAGTGTAAAGTGGCATTTGAGGAAAATAAGCCTAACATTACATATACATATCAAAGGTATCTAAATTAATTCTCGGGGCAAAAAAAAACCTTTTGGTCACAGCAGAAGACCCTGTGAAAAGGTCAACCCAGTATGCTGCATAAGGAAAAGCAGAAAGTGCAATGTTAGGAATTGGGAAAGAGATGACAAATATTTCCCAATGGATATCTGTATGCAGTCCTTTAATACGTGAAATAATTTTAAAGTAAATACAATTTAACATTTAATGTAAGTGTTTTTAAAGGGTTTACAGGATATTTTTAATGGATATCATTAAACCAAAAAAAATCCTAAATATTAAACTGATCAATTAAAGTATACCATTAAAAGCTTAAAATAGCATTAAATAGTTAAAAAATAATAATTACAATAATTGCCTAATGGTCAGTATTTCTAATCGGAATTCTTCCTGAACTTCTCTTCTACCTTTTAAGTGGTAATAATACATTGTCCTGACCCATCTAGTCTTGCATAAGTTATAAATTTATCTTTACGGCACATCAACTCTCTGCACATATTGACACAAATATACTGGCAATTTTATTTTGAATGCAGGGCTTTTCCAGGTTATATTTTTTCTGCCTGAGACAAAATGCATGATTCTCTACCCACCCCACTCCCATTCCACATACAAAATGCCAACACAATGGCAGCTGAATCTTACTTCCAACAGCATTGATGGAACAGCAGCTTCCACCCCCACACATGAGGAAAGCTGTATAGCTGAGGAGGTGCAGTACAGCCCTCCGTGGCCCAAACAGTCTATAAACATCTTGGCCATTTCTGCGCTAGACTGTTATAGTGCTATTATTCCACTTTCAACATCCTATGGGATCCTGGGCCCCTCCCTAAACTGCAAACTCCAGGATTCCATAGGATGTTGAAAGTGGAATAATAGCACTATAACAGTCCAGTGTGGAAATGGCCGTTCTCTCTGTACCTCGCCTGTTAGCATCTACTACCTGAGACAGCTACCTTTTTCTGCCTGACGTCAGGGCTGGGCTTGATTTGTTTAAAGAATGCTGTTAGAAATCTTTTGCCCTTCATAGAACTACAAATTCCAGCATTCACTGAAGAAGGGAGATGAACTGGTTTAATTCTCTAGTTTTCAGTACACTAGAAATGTTGGGCTACAGTGTGTACATGGCATGACAAAGGTTTTTATAGCACACTAGAGGGAAGGATAAAGGAAGTCAAGATTTAGGCTTACATTTTTCAGCTTTCTTGCTGCTTCGATCTGCACACATACAGACATTAAGTAAATACTAAAATGTCTGTAGCCTGGTACAAGTGTCTTCGCAAAACCCAGACTTTTAAACCAGTGTACTTTGTGCAAAGAGGAGAAGTCTACAAATGCCTCAGACTGACAAAAAAGACAAATAGATGGGTCCTAGAATCAATTGAGCCTGAATGGTCACTAGAAACCCAACTGACTGAACTGAGGCTATTGTACATTGGACAGCTTGTGAGATTACATAACTCATTATATAAGCAAAGTGGAAGGCAGAAGGAAAAGAGGAACACTGCATTACAGGTAGATAAGCTCAAGCAAGCAAGCCATGGCTGTGAGTTTGCAAGACCATAGCAGGGCTGATAATAATGGGGTAACTTATATGCTGCATTTGCCCCCAGACCGAAAGCAGCTCACAAATTTGAAACAGATACAAACAATTGCAAATAAAAACATTAAGATTCTTGCTCATCATTTTCAAGAGCCTGCCTGCCTGCCTTCCCACTAAGCCCCAATAATTCTGTTGTCTTCTGTAGTCCCTCTCAATATGGTGACAGGATGCAACATTGCATCACTTCCTGCCACCATTTTGAGAAGGAATATGGAGGAAAATGGAGGTATTTGAGAGCAGTACAGACTTTTGGGGTGCTTGTAGGATTGACGTACGGGAATTTCTGTGTGTTTTTTTCCAGCTGAGGGATTTTTCTGCGTGGTTTGGGGGCAAAAATTGACCAAAACCTGTGGTATTCTTTTTTCAAGAACATGGAGGTGGGGGCATTGAATGCTTTGGGTACTGGTGGGGAGCTTCAGGGGTCATCAAAGTGGGGTCCAGAGGTAACATGCAATCCAGTGGCAGCACAATGGCCAACCCCGGAGTAAGTTTTTAGAAGTGTATTTCGCTGATTCTCCAGTTGAGTTGCTGCTGTAATCCCTTGCAGCAACATCTCTGGCCATTAAAGACCACCAGGCACCAGGCTGGCTTCAGCCATTAGATCTGTCAAGTCACGAAGCAATGGAGGCAAGTGTCATCAATTTGTGCTGCTGGCACAGAAAAACATTGGCAAGAAGAGAGGCATATGGAAGTATCTATGTCAGATCTCTGCTGAATATTTAGGAAAGCAAGTAAGTGCTGCTGGAAACAGAAAATATTGTTAGGATGTGCTTTTCCCCACTTCAAAATCTCTTCTTTCCTTTTGCTTGTTACAAAAAATAGGGTCACTAAAGGAAAATGAATTGAGCACACTGGCTAGTTTAAAAGTGGTGCATGTTTCTCTGCCAGAGGGTCTACTGAATTTTTGATGAACTATTGGACTGAACTTCTTGAGACACAAATTTCACAGTGTTGCAGTTGCTGTTAGCAATGTTAGTTGGTTCTTGGCCTTCAAGTGGGTTGGCTGATGTGTGTTCTGTATGTGAGGGTAGTTAAAGTATCTTGTCTTGTTGTCCATAAGTAACCAAAGTAATGTATCTCAAGGAGTACATTTGAATCTCATGACACATATCTTTTTTTTTAATCCTTGCTTTCAGAGATTGACCCCTGTGGGAATAGTAATGGAGGCTGCTTACATATCTGCCAAAACAAGAGTGGATTTGCAAAGTGCGAATGCTACTCTGGATACCACCTTTCTGCAGATGGGAAGTCTTGTACAGGTAAAAAGTTTCATGGGGTGTGTGGAATGGAAATGGAAAAAAAGATCTTGAATGTTCTGTATTCTCAAGATCATCTTATATAATGAAATTAAATACAGCATATGTAGGAGTGCAGCTCTGGTTGGATTGTAAGATATTCATAAGGAAAAACTCTGCAGGAGCTTCATTTTTGGTCCTGGTTTGTGCTGTCAATTTATTATCTTGCTCAGTCTTGTTTTTCTGCTTAATTCCTATTGGCTAGGGAATTCTGGGGGTTGTGATTCTAAAACCCCTCTTCCAAGATTTTGTCCTGGTTTAGATTTGTAGACCTAAAAGTAACTTCTTCATGCCAATTTTATTCTGAATTTTATAGTTCCCAACATAATTTGCCCAAGCTCCAGTCCCAGCTGTGTTCTGGAGAACCTTGGCATTCCTTGGAAGCTTTATAGGAAATTCTCAACGAGGAGGCAATTGATGGCATATAAGTTTCCCCGAGATACAGCTTACACACCGCTACTGATTTTCCAGCAGACAAAGCACAGTTGTAGGCAAGTGCATTCTAGATGGGGGCCTTTTACATTCAAATTAAGCAACAATGAGGCCTGGCGAAGCTGAGGCTGGAACTCAGCATACACTGCATTCACACCCCAAAATATGCCCTTTTTTAAAAGCTATGAGTAGATCAGTAGCAGTTGTTAGCTTTGATGGCAGTGTGACAGTTAATCATCTTTGGATTTTAGTCTGAACTTTAAAGGATTTGTCCAAGATGTTGAGGCTGTTTGGGGGTTGGGGAGAAGTACCTTGGATAGCTTTTTTAGACCAATGCAGATTCACTGTCGTGGTAACATCAGAGCCACCAGCAGCCATTGACATGGATTCCCTGGCAGATTGATTCATTTGGAAAGGATTCTCCAAAGGCAGACAATGGAGGGAGTATTCTTCAACTATTCTAATGCTCATGCTTCCTTTAACTCTCTTTTGTCCTATAGATGTTGATGAGTGTGCTGAAGGGGCGTCAAGATGCACTCATCTCTGTAAGAACACTCTGGGTTCTTTCGCATGCATTTGCAATCCTGGATTTGAGCTGGGGCATGATGGACGGCAATGCTACCGTAAGTGGTCATCTTTGCTATAACTCTGTAAAGACAGGTGTATCTTCTCTGTGGGACCAGTGAGATGCTGGAAGGACAGACCACTTAACACACTGGGGGCCCTTTTTTTCCTAAGAGAGATTGTGGGCTTACTCTTGATTTCAAGGTCTTTGCTTAGTCTTGTTTTATTTGCTTTTTTCTAACAGACATTGTGATCAGAGCTGTCTTGCACAGCATACAAGGGCTTAGAAGTTTGGTTTTGCAGAGACTTGTGCCAGGGTGCAGGTTTCCATGTTCATGAATTCAGAATACTGAACTATGTCTCCTGCATTTCAAAAAGCAAACAGGGTTGCTGATTTACCCTCAAGATACAGCGAATGATAATATGTATCTAAGCGTTCCTAGAGTTACCCAAAGTATATGCTCAGACTACTGATTTTTAAGGCTGAATTTTTCCATCTATCTCCTTCCTAATTTCACATCCCAGACACAGCCATTAAAAAAAGGAAAACAACTCACCTCATATGTGCAAGTCCTCAGCTCTCCTAACTGACTTATGATTGTAGAGCGATCAAGCCTGTGGATCAGCTCCTCAAAGCTCTGTTTTCAACAGCGAAAATAATGAGGACATTGGAAGTCCAGGGCTACATAATTCCTAGCCTTTCAAATTGATGGCTCGCTGTTCTCCCTTTTTTTTTCCTGAGTGATGCTGCTTCTGCAGAAGGGAATTGTCAGCATGACAACACTTGATAGGTAGTGGTCAAGCAGCTATTCTTGCTGAGAGGTGGGAAACAAAGGAAGGACTAAGTTAACTTCATCAAGTGAAGAAGCCGTAAGTGTGCTTTTGTTTGTTTTTTAAAAAAAGAATATTTTGTTTTAGCACAATTTTAGAGCCCATTCATACATTTCCTTGGCATTGCTGCAGGAGTATAAGAAGGGCCAAATCTAGGAGGGAATCATGTGGTCCTCCAGATGTTGTTTGAGTGCAGCACCTCAGCATCGGCTGTGCTAGGTGGGGCCACCAGGAATGGTAGTTTGACAACATCTGGAGGGCTGCACAGTTCTCACCCCTGGGCTAAATACAGTGCTGAACAGTGAAGGAAGATGGGAGGATGTCATTGCCAGAGGCTGTTTGTTGATATGGAGAAAGTGGAAGAGTGCCTGGAGACTTCCTAGCCACATCCAGGACAGGTTGATGACATCAAACAAACCATAACATGTGGTTGTCTGGAAGCAATGCAGACAAGAATGTCAACAGGAGTATAGTGTTGAGATCAATGAAGTAAGAATACCACTTTATTCTGCTTTGGTTAGACCTCACGTGGAATACTGTGTCAAGTTCTGGGCACCACAGTTCAAGAAGGGTATTGACAAGCTGGAACATGTCCAGAGGTAAAGGGTCTGGAAGCCATGCCCTATGAGGAGAGGCTTAGGGAGCTAGGTATGTTTAGTCTGACAAAAAGAAGGTTAAGAGGAGGCATGACAGCCATGTTTAAATATTTGAAGGGATGTCATGTTGAAAATGGAGCAAGGTTGTTTTCTGCTGCTCCAGAAACTAGTACACGGAGCAAGGGGTTCAAACTACAGGAAAAGAGATTTCATCTGAATATCAAGGAGAACTTCCTGAAAGTCAGAGCCATTCTACAGTGGAATATGCTGCCTCGGAATGTGGTGGAGTCACCTTCTTTGGAGGTTTTTAAGCAGAGGCTGGATGGCCATTTGCTGGGGGTGCTTTGAGTATTTGTTCCTGCATGGCAGGGGGATGGACTCAATGGCCATTGTGGTCTCTTCCAACTCTATGTTGCTATGATTCTAAGAGCTATATTGAGCAAAAATTCCACAACTTTACAACATGTTTATCTGGAATAAGCGTATTTCTGGATAAAAGAGAAAAGAGAGTGCCTCAGAATTGTTTGCTTTCTTTATAGTAGGGAAAAAATTGTGAAAATTATTTTGTCTCCCTTCTGAGGATGAAATAGTGAAATATTTCTATTTCTAGTAGGTAATACCTTCAAGCAAAAGTCAACAGGTAGTCCCAACTAGGGTAGACCTGGTTGTCAATATAATTCTGGTCTGAACTGAAAGTGCTTGTGGTGATATTTAAAACTCTCAATGGCTGAGGGCCTCCATACTTGAAGGAAGATCTCTTCCATGACACACCTGCCTGAGAACAGAGGCCTGCTGGTGAGACCCTTCTCTGTATCCCACCAGTGAGATCAGGACATGGGAGAGGGCCTTATTGCCTGGGACATTTACCTTGTAGAATATCTTTCCCTTGGAGACCTGATTGGTGCCAATGCTGGTGTCATTTAGGCACTAGGTAAAAAGCATCACTGTTTGTTAAATCCCATGTGTTTAACTAATTTATTTAAGAATGCTTATGCTTATGATTTTAACTGTTGCAACTTGTTCTAATATATTAATGCTCTTAACATTTTCTAAATCCATTTCTATTGTTTTAGATAATTTTAACCTGTTTATATTGACTTGATTTGTACGCTTCTCTGAGATTTTGTGATACAGGGCCGGGTAGATATATTTTAATAAATCAAAAATAAGAGATTCTTTTGCAGCCATGGAACTTACATAATCATTGACATACGGCAGGATCCCCCACCCATGGCTACTACAATTTGTGGATGTTCAAGTTCCATTATGCACAATGGTGTAGTAAAATGGTGTCCCTTATATAAAATGCCAAAATCAACGTTTGCTTTTTGGATTTTTTAAAAAATATTTTTGAGCCATGGTTGCTCGAATGCCTGAGTGCAGAATCTGTGGATATGTAGGGCCAACTGTACCAAGGCCCTTTTCGCATTGAGGCTTCTCGCACGAGCGGGGGAGGGCGGCTCGTGTGAGAAGCCTTCTCCGGGAGGCTGCCGCTTCCCCCTCCTTCCTTCCGCAGGCGAAGGAACAAGCGGGGAAGCAGCAGCCTCCCGGAGGAGGCGGCGGCTCGCGCGTCCGTCCCCCCGGCACGAAGCAGGAGGCTCGCGCATCTCCCCCCCCGCGCGAAGCAGGAGGCTCGCGCGTCCGCCCCCCCTCGCGAAGCAGGAGGCTGTCGCGTCCGTTGCACTAGCGCCCTGCCCCTTCCTTCCACAGGGGCAGAGGGAAGGAAGCGCGACCCGGCCGCCTCCCGACACTCCGCACAGGAGGTAAGTGCGCGCGGGCATTAGGAGCAACGCGCAACGCGAGCGCGGGTGATTTTCGCTTCGAGGCGAAAATAAAAAAACCCGCGATCGCACCGCTGTAGCCCCGTGAGCACGGCAGAAGTGGGAGTGCGTCGTGTAGAGTGGCGCTCCCACTCCCGCGAGGCTCACGGGGCTCTCGCGCGGCAGAAAGCCCATGCGAAAAGGGCCCAAGTTTCCATTGATTCAGTGGGTCTTTTCTGTTTGGGACTAACAATTAGATTTCAGTTCTAGTAGCGTGCATATATCACCACAGTGTCTGCCCCACCCCCTTTATAGATCTGTATGGGGCGATGTGGATGACATTTGTCTTTTTCCCATGTAGTTCCTTTCTCTGCATATAACTAGAGAAGTGACTTGAAGGTACATACACACACATCTAGAGGGTCACCAATGGCTACTAGTCAAGATGACCATATAGCATTTCTTGTTATTGGAGACCATCCAGCTATTGCTGAGGGACGTGAGATAGAAGATGTAATTGCACTCATGCCCTGCTAGTGGGCTTTCTATAGACAATGGATTGGGAATCCCAGTTTTGAGAGATAGACTGGATTTAAAGGTTATGCAAGTTGAGTATCCCTTATCTGAAATGCTTGGGCCCAGAAGTGTTCCATATTTTGGATTTTTGGAGAGTGCAGATCTGTGAAATTGTAGAAATCCAAACCTCATGCTCAGTGGCCTCTCTTATTGCCACCAGCCATCCACTTCCACCTTTGAGGCAAAAGCTGTGAGGCTTTTGCTCATTCGTCTCTCAGATACTCCCTCTCTCTCTCTTTTTGTCATCAGTTGGCCATTTCCACCTTCAAGGTGGCACCTGCAGCACTCCTCAGGTCTGAGAGATGAATAAGCAGGAGCACCAGAGCAACCGCCTCAAAGGCAGAAGTGGGTGGCTGACATCAAAAAGAGAGAGACTAAAGATCTGATAGAGGAGCAGGAAGAAGTACTACAGCCACTGCCTCAAAGATGGAAGCGGGAGGCTAGCAGCAATAAGGTTTGGGTTTTAGAGGTTTGGGGATTTTGGATTTCCTGATAAGGGAGGCTTAACTTGTAAAAGCAAAAACTCTATTAGAGTACAACCATAAGAGTTAGAGGGATAACTCAGCTTTCAGAGTGGATAAGTAAGATTTGTAAGTATCTGAAGTAAATTATAGGAGTGTTACCTTTTGAAGGATGTAAAATTACCATCAGTACCCCTGCAAAACTGCCTTCTGTGCCCCCTTTGCAGAGAAAGGAAATGATTGAGAGTATAGGCTATACTTGCTTAGTATGTAGCCAAGACATAAATTTTTTATATCAGAACCAAATTGAAGGAAAATATATTGCCTATCTGGGATGAAGGCATTGTGCAGAGGTTGTTTGTATAGATAAGAAGGAGTCCACCATTCTTACTTGTGTGATTTCCTGATCCCCACATTGAAAGAGCTCTTCCTGAGCTGCATAGAAGGCAAAATTATTTCACCTTTGGTTTGCTCTACCACTGCCTCATAAAGATAGGAATAGCCATACGTGTTGCAACTTTTCGGTCTCATTGAAAATACTGGAACCTTCTTAGGATAGCCAGAACAGACTCATTTCCTAAGTGTGGGTCCTCATATGATCTAAACAACACCATTTGTGTGTAAGAGGGAGGTGTCAGGAGGCTTGAGAGAAACTCAAGGTTTGTAGCAGTACACAAAATATTCATGGTGAGAAAAAGAACCCTAGAGAGAGAGAGAAGATTCTAAACAGCCTGGTTAGGCCTCAGCGTGCTCACTTGACACAGAATGGTGACTAATTTCACAAGCACCTTAAATGTTGACTTTCCCCTCATTGGATGCCTCACTCAATGAATCTGCCTTTGCACTGCCATTGTCATCAGCTCTTATTGGTCTACCTCCTTCTCCCCAGTTTTTCTACTGCTTGATTGCTTAATTGACACAGAGCCAGTGAGCAAGCAGGCAGTAGTGTCTGCTGTTCCACCTTCTTGTTACTCTGGACCAAAGCAAGAGGCAAGTGAATAAGTGCACTTTTTTTTTTTTTGCAACAGTGAACAAAGGATATATCCACACTACAAAATTGTAGCCCTTTGATGCCTTTTTAACTACCACAGCTCCATCTTTTGCCATTCTGGGATTCATAGTTTTTCAGGTACTTAGTACTGTCTGCTGGAAAGCTCTAGCGATATTGTTCAGGAAACTTCATTAGAGAATTCTGAGTAAACTACAAATCTCATGATTCTATAGGGTGGAGCCATGACTGTTAAAGTGATATAAAACAGCTGTAATTGTGCAGTGCAGATACAACCACGAAGAACAAGACCCTTTTCGCACCTTACCTTCATCGCGGCAGTGGGGAGCAGCGCTCATGCGAGCAGCCATTTGCGCGAGCCGCTCACGGCAGCCCTTCTGCCTCCCGCAGCAGCTTGCCGGTTGCGCGACCGTCATGGTAGCCTCCGCCCCTTACTTTCGCAGCGTAGCCTGGGAGCTGTAGGCTGCGCTGGGGGAGGAAGCGCAACCAGGCCGGCTTGTTTGGCGCACCGCACTCAGGTAAGTGCGCGAGGGCCCTGTGAACATTGCGCGACTGCGCAGTATTTTCGGCTTAGAGCTGAAAATAAAAAAATGAGCACGCTGCCCGCTTTAGGCTCGTGAGCATTGCATGAGTGGGAGTGCGTCATATGGACTGATGCTCTCATTCACGCGATGCGCAAGGGGCCCTCGCGCAAAAAAAAAATGTGCGAAAAGGGCCCAAGTCTAGCAACTTCTTGCAGTGGGACCCTGTTGAGTGCTGGATCTTGGTGGAGGCCCAGACATATTTAAACCTGATACTAGCCTTGCTTTGCACCGTATCGTTTTGTTGTAAATCCCATTTTGTTCCAGATGCCCTCTTATTTGCTTACTGACAGCAGTCTGATTCTTTTCCTGAAAGGCATAGAAATGGAAATCGTCAACAGCTGTGAAGATAACAATGGAGGTTGTTCTCATCACTGTGAGCACTCCACCAGTGGGCCACTCTGCTCTTGTAACCAAGGTTACCACTTGGATTTGGACAAGAAGACATGCATAGGTGACGTATAATTAAATAAATACTTCTTTGAAGAAGACCACAGCTTAACGATGCACAGGCTATTATTTGAATCGTACATCACAGTTTAGTGATTTGAGCACTGGACTACAACTCTGGAGACCAGGGTTCAATTCCTTGCTCAGCTGTGGAAATCCACTGTGTGACCTTGGGTGCATCACGTATTCCCAGACCCAGAAAACCTCATAATAGGGTCACTTTAGCGTCACCGTAAGCTGGAAATGACTTGAAGGCATATGACAACCACCACCACTGTAGTGGTTTGCGTGTTGGATTACAACTATGGAGACCAGGGTTCAGATCCCTGTACAGTCATGGAAACCTACTAGGTGACCTTGGGCAAGCCATGTTCTCTTAGCCTCAGAGGAAGGCAAATGCAACTGCTCCCCCAAGCAAATCATGCCAAGAAAACACTGTGATAGATTCATCTTAGGGTTGCCTTAAGTTGGAAATTACTTGAAGCCACACAACAACAGCGAACCTCTATGATACCTCCCCTCCCCACACCTTCTTTTAGTCAGGGAGAGAATTATAGGCTTAGGTTCCTGGAGGAAATTGGATGGGTGAGGAAGGTGATGCCAGAGTAATGTTATGTGAGCCTTTATCAACCTGCTTCCACATTTCCTAAAACATTGTTTGCAAAAAAACAGGATCCAGAGATAAACAGAGAGGCTCCATCTCCCACACTGTAGAACTGTAGTATAGTTATAGCTGTTAAATCATTGATTTATAAGGAGCCTCAGCAAAGTTAATTGTAGTCAGATAAAAACAAGGAAAGGGCTTGCTAATGACGTGGAGGTCTGTGACTCTGTCTAAATAATACATTATACAGTTGTCCACTGTCTTTCTGCTGAAAGGCTCAGGGCATGTGTATGATAGAACAGGGGAAGAGTCAGGGAGATCCTATTTTATCCTTAAAGCAATCCTGCAAGTTGTATTATGAGAGATGGATATATAAATGGATAGATGGATATTTTTAAAAATCTTATGTCTGTATGTGTTTTCATACATATACCCACATGTTCACATACTACTTCTGTCTGAGAGGCTCCCAAATATGCTGAACACAGTGTATTAGTATGATGGTAGAAGCAATCAAACAGCACTCAGATAAATCAGCCCTCAGTCAAAACAGTGCAAGGCAACAAAAATACTAGTGAGGCATAGGAAGGAGAAGCCAAACAGGAATGAAAGAAAGCCTTTTCAGCCTGAAAGGTTAAAGCACAGATAGGCAATATGTGGGCTCTCCGTTTTTGAGGACACCTCTTTCCCTGGATTTCCTGCTGGTGCTGTCATTTTTGCTCCCAAAACTCACCTGCTTGGTCAAAAAAGCAGCATTTCATTTAAATTGCCATTTTCCTTTCAAATAAAGTGTGTGCTGCCCACTTGTATTGTTTAAAAATAAAATTTCTAGAAGTGCAAGTCTAATTGTAAATGAGATATGTGGGGAGCAGACGCCAAGAAGGAGGAGGAGGGGGGGTGGCGGCGGATGATACGGGGCTTCTAAAGCAAAATCACCACATTGTGCTGTATGCCACCAACTTTTGGTACCAGGGGGGCAGTATGCCTCCTCACAGATTCCAGGAGAAATGGCCTTGGAATCCACATAAGCTGTCCAAGTATGTGCTCACCAAACCAAAACTCCACACAAACTTCAACGTTTCCTAGTGAACTTTATAGCTGAGGAAAGATTTAAACACCTGTCTCTTTGCTTTCCAGGTAGAAAGGCAATCAGAAGACATTTAGCTTTGATGAATCAGTGCCTAGAATAGATCTCTAATTGTTTGTAAAAATATGGGAATGAGTGATTGGATGGCCTACTGCCTAATAGCTATGTTCCTTTTTATACTTCTTCTAAACTATTTAACACCAGCCTGTCAAACAGCCAGGCCAGCCCAGGGCAAAAGAACCATTGAATAGTTGTCTTTAGCTGGCAAAGCAGCAAACACTTACCTTTGAAAGCTTTATGTTACACTGTTTGCAATAAAATATCCAGAAAAGGCAGTATTTGTATAGCGTTTCTAGTGTTCAGAGCATTTCATACATGTTTTGTCAGGCAAGAGTTGATACAAAAGAACCAGCTGTTTGAAAACATCCATGGATGACTGTGATGAAAAAGAGAGGACAGCAGAGACAAAGGTTACAGTTTCTTTCTTTCTTTATACCAGCAGTGGGGAACCTTTGCTCCACCAGATGTTTTACTTACAACTATTATCAATCTTGCCCAGAAAAGGGATTGTGGGAATTGTATTTCAAAACATCAGAAGAGCTAAAATTACCACACCTTTGGTTTACACATTACATTCAGTGAGCATGACACTTGGAATATTTTATTTGCAAAGTGGCATATAAGTGAATTACCAGCAACAGCATCATGATGTACAAAATATGAGAGAACATGTCTCTGTTGTGCAATGCTTGCAGTCTCTATCAAGGGTGGAACAATGAAGCTATTCTGCAAAGGATGAAGGAATTCTTTTGCATTAACTACTAGTTGGCAAGTGGGTTTGTGGAGGGGGGAGGGAAGCCAAGAAGCTGTGATATGATCTGAAATATTGCCCACCAGCTTTTTTGTGACATTTTCAGGAAAAGCAATGTTGCTGGTTCCAATAACTTGCATTAATCAATTTCACAGTGGCCTCTAACCTCAATTGATTGATTACACTTCTCTCTCTTCTCCTTGTGTTGACTATACTCCCTAATAATGTTAGCACCCTTTCCAAGGTTAATTGCCACACTGACCTTTCTCTCTTCTTGTTGCTTCATTCGAGGAAATTTTGCACATTCAGCATCAACTGATCATCTTTCAGATAGCTAATCAACTCAGCTCAAGCTATACTCTTTTTTTCCTTTCTTTTGGCCTTGTTTCATCTTATGTGGGTCAGCAGTTCTAGGACGCATGCAATCCCAGCTCTGGCTGAGGCACACTATGACAATGATGGTTACTGAGGTGTCACAAATGTTATTTTTTTAAAAAAAAAAAGAAAGAGAGAGAGAGAGAGATTGTTGACTTTAAAAAGTTATCAATCTGAGAAAATTTCTGCTCAGGGCATTTCATGGCTGACTTTGCATCCTCTCTGACATTCAGAGGGAGGTTTTCTACAGGAGAAAATTTCATAAAAAATCATGTGTCATAGTGCAGTAGATCTAGTAAGCAGTGCCTGTTTTTAATAATATAATTCAAGAGGAGGAGGAGGAGGAGGGCAAGAGCAGCAGGAGCAGCTGCTGCTTTTATTTGGAATATTAAAACTAATTCAAGTATATACTCCCCCCCACAATTCTGAGCTGTGAGAACTTTCATGGATCTTAGCAGTTACTTGCATTTCTGTTTCCATTGTTGTTGTTGTGGTGGTGTGCCTTCAAGTTTTTTCTGACTTATGGTGACCCTAAGGTGAATCATGGGGTTTTCTGGGGCTGAGAGTACATGAAACACCCAAGATTTCCCAATGGGCTTGTGTGGCTGAGTGGGGAATTGAACCCTGGTCCATAGGGTTGTAGTGCAATACTCAAACCAGTACACCATGCTGTTTCCTTAGAAAGAGGTAATTCACTGAGGATGTATAGGGTTTTTTTGTGGGATGAGATTTATTTGCATATTGATTTGAATTCTTTTGGTAATTCCAAATAAAATAAACCCATTGACTCAGCTGTTAAACAATGAGACGACGTTTATGTAAATCCCATCAATTCAATTGATCTACTCTAGTTGAGAGTGAGGCAGCATGGCAAAGTGATTTGAGTGTTGGACTAGGGCTCTGGAGGACAATGGTGTGAACCATGGAAAGTCACTGAGTGGCTCTGGGCAAATCACACACTCTCACTCTAAGAGGAAGGAATTGTCAAACAGCCTTTGAATAAATCTTGCCAAGAAAACTTTGTGGTGAGACCTCTGTGGAATCACAGAGTTCAAAGACCATCGAGTCCAACCCCTTGCAAGCTGGAGTCACCTTGAAGGCCAATAACAAGAAGCTGGCACTACCAATGAGACTCAAACCATACTTGGACTGAACGTAAGATGAGCATTTATAATGCTAGCATACCAGAAAAATATTCCTGTTCTCCATTATGCTCCTAAGTGAAGCCATTGTTCTATCAGATTTCCTACCACAAAGTGACAGTCAGCTTTGTATCTCCTTTTCAAGCCCTGTACTAGTGCAGAATTGAATAACATCCCCCTATTCCTTCGCCTAGTGGTGGATAGTAAGATGATTCATCTCCACCCATCATATATGCCTTCTTGGACAATTTTTTGCTAGGGCCAACATCAGCAGGATATTCACTATTTTTTGTCTACTCGTATTGCAGACACACTGGCTGTGCCACTTATAAGAAGACTGAATTAAAGAATTACAGAATTGAAAAGGATCCCACATCTCTTTGGAATCAGAGAACCCCTGAGAGAGCATTTAGATGAACCCAAGCCCATTGCACTACTATCTATGTATTCTCTCAGAACAATCTTTTAAGACACTTCAGTAGGACCAGTGTAGTATAGTGGGTTGAAATTTTCGCTTAGCCATGGAGCTCAATGGGCAACAATGCCAGACATTCTTCCTTTGTCCCTATTATCTCTCCCTGCTGTGGGACAGTATTTCCTGACAATATGAGTGTCTTGACAGTGTCTTGTCTCAGAAGATGGTGGCCTCTCTTTTAGTAGATGTTTTCAAGCAGATACTGGATGACCACATATTGATGCTGTAGCAGCAGATTTCTCTCATTAACAGGGGCATGGATTAGATTACCTCTGAGGTCTCATCCAGTTTTATGATGAACCATGAGCTCCTTTGAGGAAACAGGCACAACGTAAAATCGAATAACATATTTGTTTATTCCATTGCACTTAGATAGGGATGAGGGATGTAGCAAAGTAGCAGTTGCTGTAGTTAAACCATGTAGCTAAGTTGTGACAGAGGTGGGAGTTTGGGACTTTCTAGTGAAGGTTTCCGTTTATTAGTCACTGTATGAATTTTCCATCAGTGCAGTCAAACATCATCTTCTAGTAAAGGAATACTTTAAATACAGGAGTATAATGGGCAACATACAGCCCTCCAAATGTTGGATTTCAGCTCTTACCATTCCCTTGCCATTGGCTCCATTGCTTAGGGCTGTTGGGAGCTGCAGTCCAATAATATCTTTAGGGCTGCTCTTTGTCCATCTTTGTGTTATACAGTCCTCTCAGGGTTCATCTATGGTATCAGTTTGTGTTTTGAACTATTCCTTGTCTGAATTTCTTCTTCATGAATTTCTTCTGTTTTCTATAGACTTGGATGAATGTGAGACTGCAGATGCCTGCTGTTCACAATTCTGCATCAACTATATTGGAGGTTATGAGTGCAGCTGCAAGGCAGGATTCCGGCTTCACCTGGATGGCTGTGGATGTGATGGTAAATAATAGAGATGTAATTCTTCACGGATTTTCTTCTGGAAGGAAAGAATAAATAACTTCAGTAGTTTTTTTCCTACAGCAAGAAAAACTATCTGCAGTTTGAGATTTACTCTGTAAAATCAATTGGACAGGGCATTTTAGCATGAAAAATAGCATTTTCTGCACAGAAAATAATATTTCTGTGAAGAATGGGATGATTCCTGCACAGAAAATGCTCTACTCTATGGAAAACAATCACAAATGAATTTTGTGCAGAAGAGGTCTCAAACTACAGCATTTTCTATTCAGGAAACTGTAATTTATTTATTTTTTTGCACTCAGTATTTCCACACAGACATAATATTTTCTGTGCAGAAAATGCTCTTTTCTGTAATATGTTATTACAAATAGTTTTGAATAGTCTTCCCATTCCTGGTGAATATTTATCATGCATTGAGCAAAGCACGCCAACGGATTCTCGGAGGTAACTTTTCTGTGCTCTGGATTTGCTTTGGTTTGCAAAAGACTGTCACTTCAGGTCTCGTGAACAGTGATAGTGTTCCTTCTGATGCATACATGTTCCTTCAGAAGAGAGAAAGAAATACTAATGGCAAGTTTAGAGACAATATAGACCTTGCATTGCCTTATCTCTTAATCATGGTTATGAAATTAGGAATGACTATCAGAGTTCTCTTCCTTTCCCTGCTATATTGAAATTCTGCCCCTCTTCCCACATTGTTTCATTTGCCAAGCAATTGTATTTGGCTCCAAACCACAATTTGATGTGTACATATAATGATATCCATAATTTGCTCTAAAAATTACATAGAGGGGAGAATGTTGCATTTGAGATAAAAGAGAGGTCAATGAAGGAACACTGGAATACTCCCAGGCCAGAATCTTCTTGTCAGTCCTAACTGGTTAGACTAATTGAATCAGTTAGGTTTCTGGATGTGTTGGCTCACCATTGACAATTGATTTATTGGGTTTATTTTAGTTGGGAATAACCAATAGGAATCAGGCTTCATGTGAGCAGGGCAGACAACTGTAGAGACTACAGGCATACCACAAGGGGCTAATGTAGGGGTGGGGAACTCTGTAGGGAGGGCAGGGGCCAATTTCTAGAGGACTTTCAGACTATAGTGATACTGGTATGTAACAGGACAAAAATGTCTGATGGATGCTAGGTCTCAATATATTTTTTTTCATCTTGGAAAGCAGTTCCTTGTAGGGAGAGGCATGTGAGCAGCCTGTGAATGGATAATGATATATGGTGATTGTATGTATATTCATTTATTGCATATATTTGTGCTCCTAAACCTCAGTTGGCTGTTGTTTTTCTATCATTTCAATCTGAAATAAAATGCAGGTCAAGATATAGGTTATGGACATGCTTTCTATCTAGGAAATACATAATTTATAATGCATCCCTTCTTGTTTCAAAGCTTAAGAAACCTATAGAAACTGTGGAGGTTATTCACTTAATTGATGGGAATTGGCCAGCCGTTAGTCCTTCTTGTATCTTCTAAGACTACTTTTACTCACTATTGTTTTTGTCTACCCTAGATTTTTCATTTAGTGGCATTTTGTGCTCCTTCCTTATCCTTTTTCACCTCTGACATGCAAAATTCTCCCTCCATTTTGTTTTTTGGTGTTAATGATGAATCACATTTTATATCAAGATTACCAAAAGGAAAACTGAATGGGTCCGAGAGCAAATCAATCCTGAACTCTCTTTAGAAGGCACAGTGACTAGACTGAGGTTGTCATACATTTGGGAATGTTGTGAAATGGCATGACTCGTTGGAAGAGACAATAATAATTGGTAAAGTGAAAAAGAGTGGGAAAAGAGGAAGACCATATTACAGATGAATTGACTTAATCAAGGATGCCATGGTCCTGTCATACTGGGTTTACTTCCAGCCCCCCACCCCAAGCCTGACTTCTACCCTTGCAAAGGAGCAGGAAATTTCCCAGCATTCACTAATTCTCTCTTGCTGCCACCACCCACTGAATTCTGAATATCTGAGCAGTACAGTTGGACTCTGCTCAGTGGATTGACAATCCCTAGGTTTAAGGACCTTTCCCTTCCCTTCTCTTCTGAGTGAGGGAAGTTCTATCTAGCGCGAGCCGAAGAATGGCGTGGGAATGGAGAGGAAACAGAGGTTTTACAGAGAAGCATTTATTTCAAGGCATGCAAATAAACAAGACAATACTACACATGAGAGGCTCCCCCCTCCCAGGTACGCTTAAGTTACAAGTAGTTATAAAAACAGATACATTCTTTAGATCAGCCAACCTCCAAAATAATGAAAGCCCTAATGCAACTAACTACCTTATTCTAGCTATTCACATTCGGGTTCACAGGCTTAGATGGTCTAAGAGAAAAGTGAGGCCAGGAGGTAAGGCCTAGACCTGCAGCCTACGACTGGCACTGATCTCATCTCTAGGAGATTCCTTTGTTGTCTCTCTGCCACATGGCCTCTCAAGGATTTTTATAACTTCTCCTTCGAAGCATCTCGAAGCATCTCAAAGATGCTCACCTCTTTTTCTTTGATTGGGCAATTCTCTCCCCGTGACCTGTGAGGCTGACCCACAATAAAAATGTAACCTAACCCCAAGATCACATTAACCCTTGGTTTACCTGAAGAGGGAAGTATCCCCCTTCAGCCAAGTCTAGATAATGGGAAGCCCCATTATCACAGGTCCTCAAGCCCAAGAAGAGCTATTGATGAAAGATACTTCTAGAGATCTGTCTGTCATAGAGATGCTGTAAGTTGAAGTCAACTTGATAGCAAATGATGAGGATTATGAAAACAACAACAAAAAGAACAACAACAAAAACAACAGCTATAACAAAATAATTAGCATTTTATTTGCACTTCAGCCTCTGATTTGGAGCTGAGTTTAGATTAAGAATGGAAAATATAATCCTCATTCCCTTTCCATTTTATTGTAATGAAAAGCAGGAATACCTTTCCACCTACCCCACAACATCACCAATGTGCTGATGGATTTAGTCTAGGATAGACAGACTTGCATAGAAATGTTTTGGTCAGAATCAGAAGAGGTTGAGCAGCCATTCTAAAAAAGAACTCTCTAAAGTGTGCTTTCCAGGCCTGTAGTTATTTTACAAGTGCTTTGGGACAGTGATATGGGTACAAACTTGGAAAGTGTTCAGTCAGCAAGGGATACTTGGTCTTGGGTTCTCTAATAACTTTTGTTCAGTAAACAATGATTGGTTGATTTTATCTAAAATATTTTTTGATTTAAGTGCAGACTGCGAGGTGGCTGAACATTTCACAAAGTTAAATATTAATCTTTTAAAGAGATTATAAAGATTATAATCAATATAATTATAATTTTAAAGAAATTATAATCAATATGATAATTCTCAAAGTAATTAAAGTAGTTACCATCATCTACATTAGAAAGTGGTGCTCTTAATCCAAATTGACTTGTGCATCTATGGTTTACTCTTTTTATTTCATCCTAGATGTTGATGAGTGCCTGGCTGACACTGATGGTTGTGACCAATACTGTATTAATTCTTTGGGTTCTTACGAATGTATGTGTGAAGAAGGATACAGGCTCAGCAGTATCGACGGACAATCCTGCATCTGTAAGCTCTTCCATGTATTTAGAAAATCTTCCTGAATGAAAACTGATGTTACTGACCAGAATTTGTAGAAGTTATGATGCTTTTATACCAGTGGTTCTCAACCTTCCTAATGCCGCGACCCTTTAATACAGTTCCTCATGTTGTGGTGACCCCCAACCATAATTTATTTATTTATTATTTACAATGCCTCCTCCCCAGCAAAGGCTGCCTCGCTGGCCAGGAACGGGGGGCAGAAAGGAAGGGAAAGAGGAGCTGCGCATCTCCCCCGGGAAAAAAACTCTGAGAACCCCCCTGGGCTCTGCTTCTGCTTCGCTCTTGTTTCCTCCGGGGGAGCAGTGTGGGAAAAGTTTCCAGAGTGTCAACCCTGGCCGGGGGGGGAGGAATCCCAGCACCTTTGTCTTTTGCGCCGGGTGCAGCTCACCCCCCGGAAAAGCACCGTCTTGCGGCCCCCCGGCCCTTCTGCAGCACCCCCCTCCATGGTGAGTGGGGCAGGGGCCGTGGCGAGGAGGGGGCCTGCCCCCTGTGCTGCTGCCACCCCCCCCAAGCTGGCCCATCAGACAGGAGGTTCTCCCGGTAGTGGAGAAGGGGAGCGATTTCAGTCCCTTCTGAACAGGGGGCAGGAGGACGCGAACGCGTGGCACATGCTTGTGCACGACCACCGAGGAGGGAATGGAGCCTAAGACCATCAGAAATACGTATTTTCCTATGGTCTTAGGCGACCCCTGTGAAAGGGTTGTTCGACCCCCAAAGGGGTCTTGACCCACAGGTTGAGAACTGCTGTTTTATGCATTCAGAGTGAGACATTTTAACACAGATTGAGCCTCCTTTATCTGAAAATCTGAAAATGTCCAAAAACTGAAAGTTTTTGCCGCCACCATCCACTTCCATCTTCAAGGTCATGGCTGTGGCACTCCTGTTCATTCATCTGTCAGATCATTGGTGTCTCTCTTTTGGCTGACAGCCACCTGCTTCCTGTTGAGTCATCAGCAGTGTTCATCTTTCAGGAGCACCATAGCCATTGCCTTCAAGGTGAAAGCAGCAGTGATCTAGACTCAATTGATTCAAACTTAAGTCAGACTTAAATCACTTCAGTGAATTGATTTGCTCAATTTGGCAGTAAATGATGGACTGAATCAATTTGTCTTGTGACTTGTCTATTTTTAGTGCCCGACTTGCTTTCCTTGGTAGTTCCACCTCACCTAGCCTTGTCCCAATCAACAGTCCAGGAACATTATGTTGATGACTCAGTGAGAGTTGCACATGCTCCTTTTCACTGCTTCACCCTTGTTTTCCATGCTTTCTGAGAAGCCATTTTTAGGAAAGCAAAAGCATGGGAAGATTGAAAAGGGAAAAACAAAGGTTTGCAGCTTATTTTGGTAGTCTGGACATGTAGTGGTCTTGGCATGGGGGTGGGGAGAGGCTGGAGAGGCTCTCACCCAGATGAGCCAGATAATTTGGGGGGCCAGATGGTGGTGAGACAGTGCAGTGGGGGGAGAGGAATGGGTAGGTTGTAAGGCTGTGTGTTTTTCAGTGGCTGGGGGCTTCCTTTCAATCCTGCTTGCTCTTGAGTAAACAGGCAAGGCAGGGCCTTGTTGCCAGCCATGGTAGAGGAGGGACCAGTTCCCTTCCAGAGCAGTTTCCTTCTTGAGGGCCTGCCTGTTCTTCTATGGCTGAAGACTTCCTTCTAATCCTACTTGTTCACATCTTAACTCCCCCATACACACATGCCCCACTATCACCTCCTTTTTTTGGTTAAAGTTGGCTCCCAGACTTGAGGCTTGACTTGAATTATCTTGCAAGGACTTGAGACTTAAAGATAGGGACTTGAAAGTAAAAGACTTAAATACCTCACTGGAAAGCAGACAGCTAGCGAAAAAAGAGAGGGACTAAGGATCTGAGAGATGAACAAGCAAGAGTGCTTCAGCTACCAACTCAAAGGGGGAAATGGGCAGCTGGCAGCAAAGAGTGAGAGAGACTGCAGATCTGTGAAATGGTGGGAGGCATGGATTCGCACCAAGCACTACACCTGGATTCCTGCCATTTCACAGATCCTCAGTCTCTCTCCAGCCTCGTATCTTAAATACGACATAAGTAACAAATAAATGAGACATGAGACTATTCCCAAAAAGTACTGTATATATACACACAAAAAGAATGTAATATTTAATAAGAGGAAAATGTAAGGACTGCATGTCTTATCTCAGCATTAGATGAAAATGAACTGGAAGAGGGAAAAGAAGAATTGGAGATTGGCAGGATTCCTGATTTTCGCTTGAGAAGACCACCACAGCTTCTTCACTTCAGTTCTTCACTGGACTCCTTCTATGATGATGAGGAAGAAGACATTCGTGGAGAACTTGCTCTTCTTCACAAAGTTGGTAAGACTTTAAAAGGACATTTTCACTTTTCAGAGTGAACATACACATAGTGTCATATTCCCATCAAGTGAAGTATCAGCCCTGATAGATAGAGAATTTTTACAGTGATGTATTTCCATGCTGTGAAGAATTAGGAATTCTCTGTAAAAAAAAAAAAAAAAATGAAGCAAAGAAAACTGTAGAACTAGCAAGGTGGCCACCACTTGTCTTTCTCACAAATTTGAAAGGTGCAAGTCATGCCCCTCCTACTGCTAGTATGACAGCTAAAAAATAAATCATGGCTAGATGGTATAACTGAATTGCCAATTGGCACTGTGGTAAATGAGGATATTTTAACAGTGTATTTAGCTAGAAGGGTTGGGAGCAATACAAAGAAAGGCATACCTAAGGAAGAGAGTCCATTGCCTTAGGAATCTTGACCAAGGGGGCACAAGAAGATTGGGTAGGTCTTACAGAGCAGTCAGTGCTCCAGCTCAGATATAACAGTATGTGAATAAGCTTGCCTGCATCATGTCTGTTAACAGGGGGGACTATGGTTGTTTAAATTCTAGTTGGATGAGAACTATGGTTTCCACTAGAGTTTCAGTATAAATATTGGAGGAAGTGGTTTGGTTAAATATTATCCCTTCTTTATGCTGATAAAAAGATGTGAAAGAAGAATATATAGTCTAAGCCTTGTATAGGTTCATTTATTAGGCCATTTCCGCACTAGCCTGTTATAGCATGATGATTCCACTTTCAACATCCTCTGGAATCCTGGGGTTTGCAGTTTCGGGAGGGGCCAGGTGGATGTTGAAAGTGGAATCATTGCACTATAACAGGCTAGTGCAGAAATGGCTTTAGTCATCAAAGTATTTAAACCAGGCCAGTGACTGGAAACTATGTTAACTGGTGAAAGCTTGTTCATTTGTTTGTTTTATTTAAACCATTTAAATCATTTACTTAGTTACTTATGCAATTCAATTTATTTGAAGTTTGGAGTATGGGAAGAAATTTAATTCTTAGGAAGAAGTACTGTAGAATGGGAAAGGAGAAAAGAAGTACAGAATCTCTGTTATATATACAGACACAGAACTCAGTGCATTTCCATTTACATATAAAATTCCACAGATTTTAGTGGATTTCCATTAGCAAAATTGGGGCTGTGTGTTGTATTTTTGGAAAATATAATTGTTCTTCAGAAAAACAAAAAAAGCATAAACAGCAAAAACTCTTTTTCATTTTCATTTAGGAATGAAAAATCTGAGGGTATTTGACAATTATTGTCTCCACCACCACCACCACATCAGATGTTTCTTCATATTGGGACAGCTTTTTTCACTGAGGACAAAAAAACCCCTTACAAATATTCTTTACATTTTTAGTCTAAGCATATTGTTATAACACTTCATCTGTGGGACCTCCCATCTCCAGAAAGATAGGCTAGGTTGTGTATCCCTGTAGAGCTTTGAGCAGGCAGCCAAAACTATACTTTTTTCTGTGTGATCTTTGATCTTAAAAAACTGGTTTTAAAAATGGCTTCTAAAATTGTTTTTAACCTTGTCTCACTTATTGTGCATCACTGTTGGAGCCCTTGTGAGTAGGTAAGTGATGCATAATTGTATGTTTTAAATAAATAAAGTATGGTCACAATTTTGCTGATTACATAAAGTCAACACATAGGTAAACCCCAGTAGATCTACTGTAGTCAGGATTACTCAGAATAGTAAGATTTAGGCCAATAAAAGAATATTTTCTCCAAGAATAAGATTTGTATATGTATTACATTATTGGGTTTTTTTAAAGCTGAAAAAATGCATTATAAAATAAAGAAATGCAAAATCTAGAGGACAACTGTATTGTATCTGCTTACTAGTTCAGGATACGTGGATTTGATCAGTTGCTTTCAAAGGCAGACTAGCCAAAATTTATGAGCATCTCCCGAGTCTACACTAAGTTCTGTTTCTTCCAAGGCAAACCAAAGCAGTTGTTTGCATAAAGGATGTTCAGTGTAACAGAGGTAGGTGTGTCTGAAGTACAAGTTTGACACTTGTTCCATTTCATTTCAGTTTGCCTGGGTAACATGTTCGGTAGTGACTGCAGCTTAAGTTGTTTAGACTGTAAGAACAAAGGAAAATGCAACAGCAAGAACAATGGATGTGACTGCCCACCTGGATGGACCGGCATTATTTGTAATGAAAGTGAGTATTGCCAACGTCCTGAAGACTTTCAAGTGGATTGGTGCATTATCACTTTCAATATTAATATTATCTGGCAAGTATCTGTAGCTGGAGAGCAAGAAACAACCACCACTACAGCCACAACTGTAGCTGAAGATAAAGAGAGGGAAAAGATTATGTCATATTGAGACCTAAAAACTGAAATTCAATGCCTCTGGGAAAATAAAATAACTGTAATTCCAGTAGTGATAGATGCTGTGGGAGCAATTCCCAACAGACTGAGAAAACATCTGAATGAACTTGCCATGGATAGAATCATGGTAGCACAAGTTACAATGAAGCAGCACTATGTGAAACATATTGCATTATCTGAGGATACCTTACCAATCCCTAGATTCTTGGATAGAATCTGAAGCACTGAATCTTGTGTCTTGTGTTTAAGTGATCATGCTTACTAATTCTGCCTTTCCACCAAGAGACTGAGGTTGCATGATGATCAGTTCTAATTATATTTTACTTGTTTTAATCTGTAAGCTGTCTTGAATCTCAGTTTTAGGGAAAAGGTGGAGTAAAAGAGGTCATCATCATCATCATCATCTCATTTTATCATTATAACAACCCTGAGAGTTCGAGTATGAGACAGTGACATCCAAGGGTTATCCATAACTAGCTTGATGGATTAGTGAGAAATTAAGCCCACTTTCCCATCTCCAAATCCAATGTTCTCTTTTATTACACCAGTGGAGGCGTAAGAGAACCCTTTCCCCATTGAAGAAATACCCAAAGGCCCTTTATAAATTTCAGATATGTCTTCTGGTGTGCATTCTCCAGTCTATTGGTGCATATGTGCCTTCTAGTCACTTAACTTATGGTAACCCTATGAATTCCATAGGGTGTTCTTAGGCAAGGAATATTTAGAGGTGGTTCTGCTGCTTTCTCCAGTATGGATGTAGTTCTTTACTAATTTTATTATTTAGGGAAGTAATTAGGAATTTTAGGAATTTCCTTCCTGCTGTGAGGAAAATTCACAGTTCAGTTCAATTCTTTACTCCAAGCAAAATGAAGTGTGTGTGTGCGTGCATGTGCAGAAAACAGTATAGAAATAATATTTTCTGAGCAGAAAATGCTGTAGTTAGATACTGATTCTTCTCAAATGCACACAGTTTTTTGTGCAGAAAATAATATTTCTGTGCAGTAAATGTTATTTTCTATGCAAACAGAAACAGTGGGTGATTTTTTTTACTCCAGAATAGGGAAGTTTTTCCATCCTGTTCTCTCTGTTCTCCAACTGTGAGGATTCTTGTAAATCCTGAATTCTCATCAGAGTCTGCCAACACTTGAAAAGTTTTTTTTTTTTTTTAACCATTTTTGAGTATCCTTTGAATGTTCTTTCCATCTGTATTCTCCATTCATGTGAGATGCTGGGCAGTATTTTGTAATCATTTATGATTCAACATAATCTGAGCGCGAGTTCAACATTTTATTTCAGCTATACACTATAGACCAGTAATGATGGACAGAGTGTGTTCCAGAAAACTGGTCTGCCGTTAGCAATCATCAAATACTTTTGAAAGGTTTATGAGGAACCTTTGGAGTCTTTGGAATAATATTTCACTATGGTGGATTGTTTGATATAGAAACTGGAACCTAGATAGCAGTCTTTGCCTAACATGAAGAGCACATTGATTAAACTATTCCAGTATGTGTCTTCATTTCCTTGGGGAGCCAGATTATGTTTATTTCAATCTCCTTTTAAAGATTTAAAATTACTGAATACCACTTTGAACTGGGAATGATATGCAGTTGCAAGACACAGATGCTCTCTGTGATGGGGGAAAAAAATACCTTCGAACATACTCTTGATAGTTTAATCAGCTAATAGACTGACCCTCAGCTATCCTGACATCAGATTGATGTTACTATATTCAGAGAAGCAAGGAGAGATGACCCAGGCATGCTCTCTCACAGATATTGTCCCTTCAGCTCCTATATACTTTCTTCTGAAGTGACAGACAGCCAAAGTGCTCTTTAAGTGGCAACAATAAAGCACCCTTCTTCCTTGACAGGTGTCAGTCTTAGCTGATCTCATCTGCTGTAAAAATTAGTGTGCGCACTGGGAAGGTGAGTGTCAAAGCCCACTGGTCCATTTGCTTGGATATCTACCCACAATCACAATTGTCTTTAGAAACAAAGTTCTGCCTGTGAGAGACTTGTGAGATGCTGGTGGCTTTGATCACTAGAGGATTCTGGGGCCCTTTTCGCACTAGGCTTTTTGCGCGAGCGGGGGCGGGCGGCTTGCGGGAAAAGCCTAGTTCGGGAGCCTGCCGGTTCCCCGCTGGTTCCTTCCGCAGCCGAAGGAACCAGCTGGGAAACGGCACCGTCCCGGAGGCGGCGGCGGCTCGCGAGTCCATCCCCCCCGCGCGCGCAAGAAAGGAGCCTGTCGCTCCTGGCGCGCGCGGGGGGCGGGCGCGACTGTCGCTCGCTCCTGGCGCGCGCGGGGGGCTGCTCGCGACAGCCTCCTGCTCGCGCGCGCGCGCACGGGGGAGCGGGCGCGACTGTCCCTCGCTTCTGGCGCGAGGGACAGTCGCGCCCGCCCCCCCGCGCGCACCAGGAGCGAGCGACAGTCGCGCCCACCCGCGCGAGCAGGAGGCTGTCGCGAGCAACCCCCCGCCCGTGCGAAGCAGGGTGCCGTCGCATCCGTCGCGCTACCACCCCGCCCCGCCCCTTCCTTCCGCAGGAGCGGAGGGAGGGAAGCGCGACCCGGCCGCCGCCCTGACGCACCGCACAAGAGGTAAGTGCGGGCGGGCGCCAGGAGCATTGCACGAGCGCAGGTTGATTTTCGCCTGCTAGCGAAAATCAAAAACCCCGCGCCCGCGCCGCTGCAGCCCCGTGAGAGCACCGGAAGTGGGAGTGCGTCGTGCGCAGCGGCGCTCCCACTCCCCCGCGGCTCACGGGGCTCTTTCGCTTGGGAAAGCCCGTGCGAAAAGGTCGTGGGAGTCCCAGAAGGGAATTTTTCCAAGCTATGGTCAGAACTTGGTGAGATTCAAGTTAAAAAAAAAGAGGGATGGTCACAGTTGAGCAGTTCATGACACTCTTTACGTTACGTAGTTACATCAAGCTGCTATTTTAAGTTTCTTTCAGTAATAAATACCAAGCCGACAAATACTGTTCCCTATAGAAAATAACATCTGGATTGTTTGTTCTCTAATAGCTTTGTCTCATTTCAGGTTAATAGCTGAATGGTAGTGTCTCTTTATTCCTAATCTGGTTAGATTTCTTTTCTCATTCATTTTGTACATATTTGGGTACAGCCTGCCCCATGGGAACATTTGGAAAAGATTGTAGCAGCATCTGCAAGTGTCAGAATGGAGGCTCCTGTGACCCAGTAACAGGGCAGTGTCGTTGTCCACCAGGAGTTAATGGAGAGTTTTGTGAGGATGGTAAGCATTTTATTGTTTTGCTTTGCCTCATTTCCAACTGAGTGTTCTTTTTATTGCCTGTGGTGTTGGTTATCTTCTTTAGTTGGCACTGAAAACTCAGGTCAAGAGACAGTAGGCAAAATAGTCCTATGTGTAACTGGAAGTAATGGAACAAACTCTTCAAAAGAGTCAAACATTCTGGATTCTTAGAGTCTACTACTCTTCAGAGCCAATTTTGCATTGGCCCTCCTCAGATTTACCTGATCTTTAATTACTAAATTTTTGTCCCTTCTGGGGCATTTGTCATGAGCCTTCATGTCACACACAGACACACACTGTTATCCTAAGAGGTGGGAGACATTGAGGTTCACCCACAGTGCCAGCATCTCATTAGAATTTGGGGGAATTATAGCTCAAAGGAGGCCTGCAAGAAGAGAGTAATGGGAGGGTCTTTTCACTTATGTGTACTACTAGTACTAACTGTAGAGAGGACTCCAGTTAAAGTTAAACAAATTATTTTATTTGAATTGACAAACATACAAGAAATCAGACAGTCTTAAGTACCATACAAGGCTACTGGGAAGTGAGGCGGGAAAGGTTGGATAGACAAGATTAGAGTAGAAAGGGTGATAGTTACCAGTCTTGATGAAGGAGGTTAAAGTGGAGGGGCTCAGACAGCGTCTGAAGGTAACATGGAGGAATGACAGTCTAGACTATGTTCTACGTATTACAATTGGCTAGGGTTGAAATGGGTTTTTATACTCTGTTTCTCACCCTGAAGGGGTGCATTGACAAAGCTGTAATGGCTTTCCCATGGGACTGGCAAAGAGGTCTGGAACGGGCTGATTGCTTTAACTCTGAAGTGACAAAACATTGACAAAACTCATGAAAATCTCTTAATGTTCAATCAGGTGGGGTGTATAAGGAAGATCTCTGTTGAGTAAGATCCAAAGATGGTCTCTGATTGCTCATCAATATAGGCATCTCATCTTCCATTGCTTCAAAAAGGCCAATAGCCTGATGTGGTGAGGGGGTTAGTACAAACCCACTAACATTGGGGTTTTCTGCATAATCCTATCTGAACTTTTATGACCCTGAACACATTTCTGGTCAGCCTGACCCTGACCATGTTCTTCAGTCAGTGTGACCTCAGTCATGTTCTCTAGTCCTCAATAAGTCCAATTTATGAAAATTGCATATTTTGTAGGAAGTGTGGTAGAGTATGATAACAACACACTTTACAAAAGTACACTTTCTACAGCTTACAGGGCCAATGTGGTACACCATCAAAGGCTCTTGATGAATGCCAATTCTATATCAAGCATGAGCAGCAGCAGCCACAGAGACTGGGAGCAATGGGGAACTACTGTGTAATTTATTCCCGAGACAGCAAAACTTGAGAAATGACTTTCTGGATTACAATCCTCAAAGTCCTCCAGTGAGCTAGGGCAGTGGTTCTGAATTTGTGGGGCAGGACCCTAAGCGTGGGGGGGCACAAGAAAAGTCACCCTGCAAGTACGACAAATGTGAAAAAGAAGGGCAAGCCTGTGTGAGAGAGTCTGTGCACACACACATGTGCTGTTGAAAATTGGCTGGTGTCTGCAAAAGAGAGATGTAAAACTTCTTCCACTACTATGCCTTCCTCCAACTCAGGCATAGCAAAAATTGACTTCCCCTTTCTAATGCTTTTCCCACGTAACTTCTCCGAACATTCTGTTGTTGGTGCAGCAAGCACATGCTCCTTAGAGGCAGTTGCTTGGGTGGGGTGGGGTGAGGGAAGTGAAAGGAGAAGGAGGGTAGCACAAGAAATCAGAATTCAGACAGAGGGGTCATGCTGCAGAGGGCCCTGTGAGAATGAGAGGGGGAGGCATAGAATAGAATAGGATGAAGGGTATGACATGGAACAGGGTGAGTGTGTGCAATGTCCCCATGTAAACGTAAAGGAGGTCACAAGGGTAAAAAGTTTGAGAACCACTGAGCTAGGGGATTTTGTCCACCATCTGTAGAATTCTGGGTGCTTTCACTCAAAAAAACAGTTTTCCTAGTCACTGCTACTAGATACTATGATAATTATTCATAGGAGAGGGGGGAATTCTGGGAGGTATAGTACCCAAATGTATGTTTTTCCAAGCTCCATACTAGATATGATGATAAATATGTTTTTTTCCATTTTAATGCCTTGGCTCTCCTGAAACATTTTTGGGGTGGTGCCACCCTGAAACATCCACAGAAATTATGTGAATACTCTCATGCATCTTGCTGCAACTTCAGAAAGCATGGCAATGCATATCTATAAATATGTACACTTGTAATGAAGAGCTTCTCCCTCAACATGTTGCTTTTGATAATACATAAAAAGGAGCTTCCATGTGGATCTTCAATGATATTTAGATTGTGTTCTCTTTCTTCTTTTTGCTGCATATGTATCAGGCTGCCCCAAAGGACTTTTTGGGAGGCACTGTACCAAGAAATGCAACTGTGCTAACAGTGGATATTGCCACAGATTATATGGAGCCTGCTTGTGTGATCCTGGGTTGTATGGTCACTTCTGCCATCTAAGTGAGTCAAGTCACACCAATTACCACAAAGGGTATATCTTGTACATTAAGAGATACATTACAAGGTTGCAAGATGTCTCTCTATCAAACAAGAGTGCATGGATTTTATTTATTTGTTTATATAAATCAGACCACACTTCCTTTTTCATAGTTTGAGGCACCTTAAAAACTGACTTTAGAAAATATTTCTAAAAATACTGAATATCAAAAATATTAGTTCCTATAAGAATTAGAATTTGAAATAGCTGTTGCTATACCAGTGGCCATGCTGGTTTGAGGGTCCTGGGATTTGCAGTCCCAAATAGTAATTTTTTCAAGGTTTATACATTACTTAAAACAACAGAAAGAAGTAGAAGGAATCAGTCAATTGGTTCATGCAGGCTTACTTCAAAAGATGGGCCATCCATAATCAGAATAATTTACACATTTACATAGGAGCAAGACCCTTTAAGCTCAGTGGGACTTAGTCCTGGTTAAGGATGTATAGGCTTGCAACCTGTATACACTCAAATCATGACCTAAATCAGATTGTTAGTCCCAACTACACTAGACCAATCAATTTCTGAATAGTAAATCAACATTGATGTAAATCCATTGATTCATTAAGTGTTCTCTAGCTAGGGATGAATTTGAGTTTGGCCAATATGATAAGTCAGCTGAGATCTTTTTCGCTGGGGGGCGGGAGGAGGCTAAATTAATACAGACATTTTTCTTGTTTGTCCACCTGGCTGCCTCCATCTTCATGATTTACTTTTACCATACCAGTGTAATAATGATATCAGTGTTTCTCTTAAATCTGGCCTTAGCATGCCCCAAATGGGTCTATGGAGCTGGCTGCTCAGAGGAGTGTCAGTGTGTGAAGGAGAACACCTTGAACTGTGATCCCAGAAGTGGTGTCTGCATCTGCAAACCAGGCTATGAAGGAACCACATGTCAAAAAAGTATGCATTTTCCTATATGGCTTCATTCCTTTCTTTATATCGTTATTTATTCCTTCCACGTTCCGTATTGCTCTTATGCTGTTATCTACTAGGATAAAAACCTAAGTTGCTCAGAAAGTGTATTTTCCACCCATGCTCTTGGTAGTGGTGATGGTGGTTTAGAATGGCCCTGTTGCCTACATTTAGCAGGGATTTTTATCAGGCTTCTATGTGGTTTTTTGGTGTGTTACAGTTCTCATTTTGATGAGTGTTTTGTGGATTAATTATTTTCTCAATTTGTTTTGTAAGCCATTTTGGCTGCCCTGTGAAAGGCAGATAACACAGCACATAAACATTTAGTCAAACACATTTATTGGTAAAATAAGGAACCAAGCATTCATGGTAAAATTGATCTTCCTTCTGCTCCTTCCAAAGTGAAGAGCCATAAGTCAACCAACTTATTTTGATATCAGAGGCAGTATATCTTATAAGACTTCTTTTGGGTCAATGAAATTGCAATCATAATACATTACATAATCAAGAATATGCTTCTCTTTCATGATCTTAGCAATAGAGGAAGGAAGGACCTTCAGCTCACAAAAACCTATACAGAACAAATCTACAATTGATGAAAACATGTGAAAGAAATAATTTTCATGATTGCCAGACTCTTTGGCCTGGTCACCTCACTCTGCTTAGTGGCAGAGCTGTGTTACCCCAAAAGGTGGGAGACCTTGAGGACCTCTAGCAGTGTCAGCTTCTCCTTAGAAAAGTGCAGAATTATAGCTCAAAGGAGGTCTGCAAGAGGAGAGATACCACAGGATCTTTTCACCTGTGTATACCAGTACTAACTGTAGGAGACTATTGAGAGTCAAAAAAATGGCTTTGTTGAGGTAATTTGCTCACACACAAGCAATCAAAATAATCTTACAAAACACACAAGGGTAGCGAAGGTAAAAGGAGAGAAAGGTTGGATAGCAAGAATTTTGGGGTGAAGTGGTTGATAATTACCATTCCAGAAGTGGAAAAAGATTGAGGCGCGGTATCTCAGATGGGGGTGGGTGGGATCTGAGGGCAGTACATTGAACAGGAACCTGGGGGCCCTCAAACAGTGTAACACACCAATATGTATCCAAAGTACTAGCAAACAGCTGGACTCAGGGCTAGGGTTTAAATACCCTTTTTCTGCCTTGTAGAGGAATATGTTAATTGCCATCTGGCAGAGCCAACAAAAGAAGCCTGGAAGGTTGTGATTGTCTTTGCAGCAGGTGACAAAGCACTGAGGGAAATCCTGATAGCCTAATGACTAGAAAGGTGAAGGAACAAAAGGACCATTTATGTGGGAAGAGATAAGAGGATGTCAACTTTTTGGATGCTCCTTCTAGCATTTTTGTTTGCTATTGTTCCCTAGGTTTGGGTGCTTTAGAGGACCATCTAAAACCCGTCAGGTCAGACTCTGCAACTGATTCTCCTGAAGTTATGACCTGGCCATGCTGAGGTCCTTTGGGTAACCCTTGAAGCTTCCAGCCAGAGTCCTTTCCTTTCAGACATAATTGCAAGATTTATATTTATTTCATGCCAATTAAACAGTATTTATTGGATTGGGGGTGTATAGGATGGTAACAAGTGGGACAGAATAAGAGGAGAGCAGATAATTTATATTTCAGTTATCCCTTTGTGGTTGGATGCTTACAAGGAAATGTAAGATGTGTGCTTTTTTTGCTGACCTGGCCAATAGGAGAAAAAAATGCTATACAAACCTGACAGATGTGCAATGAATGCTAAGTTCAAAGATATTAGACACAGGGAGATCAAATGATATACATGTGCTTTAGTGAGTTCAAAGAATCCCGTTTGCTTAGACGGTGCAAGAGTGAGATAAAACACATTCTAGATAGGATAGCCCTTGTTATGATTGAAAACTTTTTTGTCTGTTGACATTTTTCTTCAGTGAGCTTTAAACTTTATTTGAAATGCTGAGGTCTGCTTTTTTCCTAGGAGTGGAGAAACCACCTGCATCTAGTAGCCATTCCCAAATTATCTAAAGTATATACCTAAGAACCTAAAGAGTCTGGAGGCTGGATTGGTGGAGATGGAGGGTGGTATAATGTTAGTGACATAAATGCACATAAGAGTGTATTAGGTACATATTTGCCTCTTTTTGACAAGGCTGGTGGGGGGGGTCTGACCTTTACTTACCTCACCACTGCCAATATCAAATGAGAGAATCTCTGTGCATCCCACTCGCTACCATCAAATGTGAGATCTTTTAAAAACTTTTGTTTCACATCTGGAGCTCTTATAATTGTTCTCATGCTCCCTATGTAGGAGACTTTATTTCTTTAAACCCACCACAAGGGTTTAAAGAGAGGTCAATTATTCAGGCTGCAGTCAAACTCTGTGACATTTACCTTTGTTATCCCTTGCGTGTGCACCTCTTTAACTCAACTCACTACTAGTCACCAAGGTTAATAACCACAACTGAACAACCTCTGTCAATACAGTCACCTGTGAAATGTTCTAAGAGTGTATTGTGAAATATTTATTAAACAGAAGAGAAACATACAAGTCAAAATCATTTTGTGTGTTTAAGTGTACGGTTACAAAGTTCACTGGCTCAGTTGTTACTGTTACTTAGTTAAATAGTAGTCTGTATCAATTACATCTCACACCTTTCCCCTTTCTAAACTAAACTTCTTTACAAAAATAAGTTGACTAAAAATCTGACTGATACATGACTATTAACCCTCATTCCCCATATATATTAAGGTGGCAGGAAAAGTTTGTTGCAGGGTTAGGTTTTTTTTAGTCCATATTTCATCTTTTAATGAATTGGTGTCTTGAGTTTATTGTTTGTTTGTTTGCAAGTCAATAGGTCTTATGCTGAAAGTTGCAGGAGTATTTTCATTTCAGTTGCAACAGTAGAAGCTTTTGGATGTGTCAGGCAGTCTCATTATTTCATCCACATTCCCTGTCTCTTGGTCTATTTTTAAAAGCACTGAGCTCAGATGTTTAAAGTTAATCCTAACGTGCCATAAAATCACAAAGATCAAATTTCCAAACAGTGAAATTGTTTATGCTCCATGTTAGGATTAATGTAGATTTTGGTTCCAGTTCAGACCTTGAAGAGATTTTAAATCCCAGTCTTCTCCGTGAGTATTTAGAGTATCTGGAAACTTCTAAGGCTTTGAGTGCTTTGTAGGAAATAATATGTAGGAAATAATTGTTGCCAGTAAATATCTATAAAAATATAGAGCAAATTTCTGAAACTGAACAAACATTTCCTCAAGACTTGAAAAGCAGTTATTTTTGCACCCCCTCCTACCTCACACACACTCAACAGATTTTGTCTTGTCTTATTTTTAGAAAGTGATAATCTGATTATTTCTTTCTTTCATTTTTCTTTAAGATTGTCCTCATGGCTTCTGGGGTATGAACTGTCGCTTTCCCTGTGATCCCTGTGAGAATGGAGGACAGTGTAATCAGGAGACTGGGATGTGTGAATGCCCATCTGGATACATTGGAAAATACTGTAATGCTTGTAAGTATGAGTGTTTCTGTGTTGGGTTGGGAAGCACTGAGATGTATGAAAAATGAACAGGTGACTCCCTTTGCAGAGAAATCAGTACAAGCCCTAAAGCCAAACGATGTAACAAACTACTGCAAAGGTATGATTACATCTTAGGACACCCGATTAGGATTAATGGTGGGAACAGCAAGCATGCAAAGAAGCACATTTTTTTAACGTTTATTCTCTGATTATGATACCTCCCTCACAAGCAATTTGTACATCAAAGCTCACAAGTGACTTGCACAAGGGATTTCACATTAATTCTAATGTGAAAAAACTTTGTCACAGGAAACTATATGCATCATCTGAATCTCCTCAGAGCCAGTTTTACTGTCTTAGGACCAACAATTCTACAGAGTGAATTGTAATACCTGTCTGGATTTCTGCATAATCACAGCACAATAAAATGGAATCTAAAAACGCCTGTAGTGAAATAGGAGCAGTGATCTCTACAGGTGTGTGATTCCTGCATAATGTGTAACAGCAATACAATAGCAACACAGGAGCAGTAATTTCGACAGAAATATGATGCACACAGGAGTAATGAGTGAATCACCCTACTATGGGGTAGGTGATTTTTCAGGTACCCTCTTGTTTAGTGATCCATAATGTGTGAACCATGACCAACACTGTTCTCTCTTGTGGAAAACAGATGCCATTGTTTGAGTTCATATATCTAACTGACAAGTACGCCTGGCTTATCTCTTTTCAGCTTGTCCCACTGGTTACTATGGAAAAAAATGCTTGCTGCAATGCAGCTGTAACAGCGAAGCTCTGTGTAACCCCATCACTGGTGAATGCTCATGTCCCCCGGGTTGGATTGGCCGTGACTGCAAGCAGCGTAAGTCAGAGTCTCCATTATCAGCACCTGCTCTTTCTGTCTCATCAGGCATAATCGAAATCCTGAAGTACTAGCTTGGCGACTTCTTAGGCAATTAACTTTCTCATGCTATATATATGGATATATATATATCAATCTCTGTTAATCTTATTGCTTCTGAAATTGTGTATTTATGGGTTTATGTAGCCTGGCTGTTGATAATCCTTAATTATCTAAGTCTGAAGTACAGAGAATGAGGACTGGTGAGGCAGAGAAGCTTTTGATGGAAGAACTTTATTCCATTGCTGTGCGCCAGTTCCTCCAAGCACGCTCTGTGCTTTCAGCATTCAGATTGACAACCAGCTCCATTCCACCCAAGTCAATTTTCAATGCAGTTTAGCTCAGGGCTAATACCCAGTGTTGGTACAGGGAGAGGGGAGCATTTGTGTGAACAACAGAGTGACTTGCACTGTCTCAAGTCTGAAAGACAATATCTCAGTTGTGAATATAAATCTTGAGTGATTTCTGTGTCATACTATCCTACGTATTTAACTGCAGTAGTGGTCAATGGCTTCATTGCTTCAGGATGGTAAACCTAGGCTGGGTTTTAAAGGAACATTTTACAGGATCTGTCAATGGGGCATGAACTTTTAGGGGAATATAGCTCAGTACCGTGGATAGACGCTGTAAATCTAAAATCCCAAGGTAATAAACCCATTAGCAACTACTGTTTAATCGCAATCAGTCTTCAGGGATCCTTTCATGGTCCATTCATCAAGGGACACTCATTTCCCATCTCTACTGTAAACAGGAAGACAACATCCCCCCTGCAAATGTTGGGTTGTGTTTCATCCATTATTAAAGCCTGTATTACTTTGCAGCTTGCGATCCTGGCTACTGGGGACAACTCTGTGGAAATGTGTGTGGCTGCAATAACAGTGCTGGCAGTTGTGATCCTGTTACTGGGATTTGCTTCTGTGAAGCAGGATATACTGGGAAACGCTGTGAACAAAGTAAGCCATTAATCATTTGTTGCTGAAGCAGCAGATTTTTAGAAAAAAGGACCAGAAATCTTTTTTTCCTGGCACATGCATCTAGGAAGGACTGGAGCTTTCCTTTCTAGGATTCAGAGAAGTCTGCTTGGGAGAATTCAGATTTCAGCCCATCCAGAACTTTTATACATATGCATGCATGCATGCATATATATATATATATATATATGGTACAGTGTATATATATATATATATATATATATATATATATATATATATATTTACTGTAGAAGCGACAAAATTTCCAGTGTTTTCAGACTGTGCACTTGATTTGAGACTTCATGCTAGGTACTGATGTATCTTATTCATACTCCACTTTTCCACCAAGTAAGTGTAGAAATCAGTCAATTCTATGAAAAATCAAACTCGCTACTTGTGTATTTTTGCTTCTCGTGTATAGATTTGATCCATTTCTTTCCTTAAAAAAAAATTAGAAATCCTGGACTGTTATTTGGAAATAGGAGATTAGCATAGTCTGCAAAGATATCCATAAAATATATGTTTGGAAATGGTGAGACTTGCTTTTCTTTTCTATCAGACAGCTATGCTAGTCTGTATTAGTATTAAAAAAGAAGAGAGAAGGAAGAAAAAGGATGCTTCTGGTTCCATTTTTAGGTTAACAGATTTAATTAAGCAGGTACTTTTGTGGATTACAATCCACTGCCTCATATGCATTGAAAGACTCAAAGAAAGTTACCTTGTCCCCTCTCTCCCTCCCATTGGAAGGCAAGCCTTTTAAGAACTTTAAATCTACACCCAATACCACATTACGCCCAATGTCCATATTCTCTCATAATTACAATACATATCCATACCAAAGCCATTAAAAAAAAATACTTGAGAGGGAACTACAGCTCCCAGAATTCCCCATCCTGCACTCTAAAAAAAGCAGATTTTTCAAGCAGTGATTGATATGCACAGCTATGCTCCGTGGTTATGTTAAAATGACTTTCTTGAAAAGCAACATGGGTCTTCAATGTTTGTGCATGTGGCAGTCATTTAAACTAATTAGAGGCCTTTCAGAATTGATAGCAGGCTTGTGTCCCAATGTATGTCTCTTTTTCTATGCATGTAGAGTGCCCTGAGGGAACCTTTGGCCTAAACTGTAAATATAGTTGTCAGTGCAAGAATGGAGCTGTCTGTGACCACATGAGTGGAGCCTGTACTTGTGCAGCTGGCTGGCTGGGAACCTTTTGTGAGAAAGGTATTACATCTCCCTTCCTTCTTCTCTTCTCTCCGTTTCCCCTTTAAGAAAAAAGAGTCAATGCGTTTATCAACAGTGATGTTTTCTGAAGATTTTTTTAAGTCTGTTGTAATGATTGTATTGATCTGTTCAAGAGGTGAGAATAATTTACCAGGCAAATGATGTCCTTGACAAGTGCAGACAAAGTAGGCCCAGTCTCTTGAGCTCATGGCACAATTGTGTGCCCTGCATTTCTTTCATGGGGCAGATCTAACAGTGCTTCATTTTCGAATCCAGGGGTGTAGCTACAGGTAGGGGAAACGAAGATACTGCCTTCCAATAAAATTTTCCTTCAATTTCCAAAGTTCTAGCTTTCCAGTGACTTAAAACATCAGTTGAGCACTTAGAAAATATTATTTAGGCATCCGAAGAAAAGGGACAGACAAAGGGACCACGGGAACGGAAACACAAGCAAATTCTAAGTGTGAACTGTTTTCCATGTTAGGCAGAAGCTACAGCAACTGCAGTTAAGATGACCATTTCGCCCACTTCTTTTCTTCATTTTTGATATGAGGGAGTTTAGCAGCAGTTCACTTCAGTGCTGATGTACCTCTTAATGACAATTAAAAAGAGTAGATGGACTTCAAGGACTTTAATCCTTTTGTCATTGTGTGTCTTCAAGTCTTTTCCAACTTATGGTGTCCCTAAGGTCTTGTGGCTTTCTTGGCAGGATTAGTTCAGACTTTCTGGCTCTAGGGATGGTCAAACCTGTCTATTTTGTGGTCAGTCTCCCTTTTGCATACTTTGATCTGCCATTCTATTTCTGCATCCATACACAAAGCTGGTGTCAGGGGCTTGTTTGTCTCAAATACATATTTTCTTATCCACCCCAACAATCTCAGTTTGGTATCCTAGCTCATCCTTTGCTGTCCTGCTTTCTCAGCTACTTTTACAATGTCCCGGTTTCTCTCTCCTCCTCCTCCCACTTTTCCCTTTGTCTTTTGTCCTTGCTGCAAACTGAATTCAAAGTACAGAAGTAGCATGCACTCATTTAGCAGGAGGGAGTGAAGAGGAAGAGGGCAGACACTTGCCCTTCCAAAACTCAGTACATAAATTTCAGGGTTTCTCTGCTTAGTGTGTTTTTCCTGCTTAATAAGTTTCGCCTCTTGTCTTCTGGCCACACACTTTTGACTGTACTCTGATGTGGCTTGGCCACACGGAGGGTATTATTTTAATCTCTTTTGAATATCAACACATAGCAACATTTGGAAACGTGAGAAATCAATTGCACAATTGCATTTTGATCTTCCCATTGGTCTGAGGATATGAATTGGAACTATTTGTCTAGGAGCTTTCAAGGATCTCATTCCTCAGCCTTACCTAGCAGGCAGCTTGTGTGATGGGATTGTGTGACCTAGAGCAAGGGGCAAACTCTTCTGCAACACACTGATATTCCATGTCACAAGCACAGGGATTATCTAGCAGGCAAACGGATACAGATACAGAAAACTACAGATACAGTATCAGGTAAACTGATACAGATACAGAAATAATTCCTTTAAACAAAATATTGTTTCATAATAGGAGTATGGTTGAGGGACTCCATACACATAGGATCTTGAAGGCTTCACATACTCTTGTTGGGTTCTCTGGAAGACTAAACATTTTTTTTTCATTTTTTTTTTTAAATGAGCATGCCCCCAACAATATCTAGGGGCCACAGGGAGCAATTTTACCATGTGTGGGGGCCTCCCTGAGGCCTGTTTTAGGCCTCCAGGAGGCCTTTTCTTTTCATAAGCAGAAAGTCAAATTCTCCTCAGCAGTTTGGAGATGTAGCAATATTTTGCCTCATGGCCTTTCCAGGGCATTTATTTCATAAATAAATAAATAAATGTGAGGGACAATGGTGGCCTCAAAAACAAAATTGGGGTGTGCCTCTTGCCCATGGCCATCCTTTCCCCATCCTCACTTTACAATCTAATCGGAATATTACAGTATAAGCTGTTATATACATGTCTGAAAGCAAGGGGTGACTTCAAATTACTTTCTGCACCTACTGTTCTGCTGTCAGATCCTGCAAGGCTGCTTTACTTCCGAGTTGTGGAGAGAGAAGAAAAGCAAACAAGTGACATTCTATTTTTGATGAACCTGTGATAATGCTTATGTAAGCATGTGTTTTGCCCAAAAAGATCTCTAGCTTATCCCGTTTTAGAAACCTGTTATCTTCACACTGAATCTTTTGCACTTTTTGTCAGTCAGACTTGTTATGTTTCTTTGTTAGTGTTGCCTTTGCATAAGAACAGGTGCCCATATTGTACATTGTTCCTTACTAAACGGCGTATTTTAAGTCTTGCATGCATCTGCTGCCCTCTAGTGGAACCAAGAATGGCTTGCAATATTTGGCACAAAAAAAAATTCAAGCCGTCTGTCAGTAGGTTCTGCATGTGTATATTTTGCCTTAGAGTCACCATAAGAAAGCACACAACAACAACAATAACAACAATGTGCCTTCGAGTCACCTCTTGACTTATGGTGACCCCATGTATTTCACAGGGTTTTCTTAGCAAGGAATACTCAGTTTGTTTTCCAGTTCCTTCCTCTGAAATTTAGCCTACTGCATCTGGTATTTGTTGGTGGTCTCTCATCCAAGTACTAACCAGGGTTGACTTTGGTTAGCTTCGAAGATCAGACAGGATCTGGTGCTTTTAGGGTACATTGGAAAAGCAAAAACACCAAGAGATAGGGACAGTATCATAATGCCTTTATGAAGATCCAATAGCAGTGAGTCACTGGACTTTTCCTTCAGGGCTGCTTTGGAAAAAAAACAGAGGTAGCAGTGGAAGAAAAAGGTATTTTCATTTTCTGGCCCCTTCCTGCTTTATAGATTGGTTATGTGAGCTTGTAGCCAGTGCAAAAATTCTTCTAATTCCATTTTACCTAAGTTGCTGGCATCGTGGAAAGAAATTGCTCCCTTACTTGGCACTTCTTCCCTTGTCCCTGACCCTTGGTGTGACACATGCAAAGAATCTGTGAACACTTGTGAAATATGAGCTAACTTCAATCCTGTGTTGGGAGGAAGGTAGGATATTAATCAATCAAAATGATGCAAACTACAGGAAAAGCTGCCTGGCCATGTAAGCGTTCCCTGGCATTCCCATCTCAATTTCTGTTACCTTGTATATTGTCACCTGCGCAGGGATTATTGTGCACATTAGAGATGCTGCGCTTGCACACACCTGAGCAGAAAGATCACTGCAATTCTTGATATCTGATTTCCATCACAACTATATTCTCTTTGGTATAGAGAGTGGGTGTTTTGTCTGGTTACTTTTTGCTTTGTGGCTAAGCAGTGACTGGATATAAAGGCTTTTTGAATTGAGAAAAAGGAATGGAGGTGGAGAACAAGAGTGGGTTGATGTGTGTTGACATGTGCATCTGAATGCAGAGATCTGTCAACGCTGTAGCAGTCCCAGAAGATTTCACACCTATAGAAAATGATGCAATGGGGTATGTTTAGCCTGGAGAAAAGAAGACTGGGAGGTGACATGATAGACATCTATAATTGTATGAAGGGATGTCATATGGAAGATGGAGCAAGCTTGTTTTCTCTTGCTCCAGAGACTAGAAAATGAACCAATGGAGTCAAATCACAAGAAGAGAGGTTCCACATAAACATTAAAAAGAACTTATTTACTGTAAGAACTGTTAAACTATGGAACAGACTGCCAGAGGAAGAGATGGATTGTCCTCCTTTGGAAGTCTTTAACAGAACGTTGGCTTAGATGATTGATTGACTGATGATTGATTGAATTTATATCCTGCCTTTCTCCCAATGGGATCCAAGGCAGCTGCCCCCTACATCCCTTCCAGTTCTAAGATTCTTTTCTTCTGTTTTTCTGTGGTATAAAATACATTGGTTTGTATTGGTTTGTATTCTGGAGTGCAGGATAGAAACACTCCAGGGAGCAGGCCATGGGAAATGTAGGTCCCAGGGGATATGGAATTCTCTCAAGGGCTGCTGGACTATATGGAAAACTCTTATCAGTGATGGCAGTACAGCATATGGCCCCAGCATAGTGCATTGCATAAATATATATTGAATGGATTTGCTTCCTTGCATGGCTAATAACCCCAAATAGAAATGAGATGTCACCATTGTCTGATCTGAAGGCACAATAGAAAGACTTTATTCCTGGAATGCACAAAAAGGTCATGCGATTGAAGATGTGATTGTCAGTGTGCTTTTTAAATTTGTTTAAAACCTAGATAGGAGCAGCACTAGTTTTGCTTGGCAAAGATGCATACTGTAATCAGCTGCTGAACCTAAACGACCAGATAATTATAGCAAGCAGGCACTTCAGAATAAATTCTTCCCTCTCTTAAACAGGAGTCAATTGGCATAGATTATCACCAGCTTAGTATAAATGTAAATTTCTAAAAAAATTGATTCTCTATGTCTTATGGGTTGTTTATTCAAACTCCTCCAAGAGTCAGAATGGACCTTGCTTATGTAGCAAGTATAAATCAAGAATAATCAGAGCACACCTATGTTCTAGTCCTTTCTCTTGGCTAAGAACGAGGTTGGTTGACTGTATGGATCCAGGAGTCAGTGTACTGCCTTGGGACTCTGTGGGGACTATGCAGAGTACCAAAAATGCCCAAACAACAAACATCCAAAAGTGGCAGAAAGTCCATTTCTGCTTTTGTAAGTTGTACTGTTTGATGCCAAAGATATTGCAAGGGAAACCTGCAAACCAGTTAAATGGTGAATTGCCAGTCTTGCTTGTATTCCTGAAAGCTCTGTTTTGTTGGGGCGGGGTGGGAGGCAAGGGGAAGAATGTTGTTTCCTAGAAAGATGCCTACACACATCAGAATTACATTCTCTTCATTCTTCTGCCCGTAGCTTGTCCAGCTGGCTTTTTTGGGATTGACTGTGGCCTGATATGTGACTGCAAGAACGGAGCTGCCTGTGACCACATTGCTGGAACATGTCAGTGTCTCCTTGGCTGGACAGGACCAAAGTGTGACCAACGTATGTATTCATTACAGCAGAATCTCCAGTAAAATCCTCACTCCACCATTTAGAATGCCTAAGCTAAAATCCAGCCACTTGTGCATGCCAGATTCACATGTGTAGCATGATTTATCCAGCAATTTTCCCGCTGAGAGTTCTTCAGTGGAACTTCTTGACTTACATTTTTTGCATTCTTTTGTGTTTAAAAAGCAGCTTGCAGTTCACTGGCAAGAACTGCTAGGCAGTCTGTAAAGAAGTACCAGTAAGTTAGTTATGTACTGACCATTGGTTATATATACATACAATGGTTTGTTGGATCAGAGCCAGGCAGTATTTGTTCCTACAGAAGATAACAGGGCTTGATTAACAAGGGTATGATGATTTCAATTACCATCTGATGGTCCAGCTATTTGAAATTATTACCACATGCTGGCTGTGATTTGTTTCTTGTATTTACATACTAACCATGTCCATGGATTATATCTGACACCACTCCTAATCGCAACAGATTAATTTTAGATGGAGATGGAGCATTTCAACAACAGATATTCCCATGATGCATTCACTTTTTAGAAACACTGTGTCATGGGAGCCACATGGAAATAGGTAACGGGAAGAAATCCAGCATGCAAGGAAAACTTGGGCGATCATGCTAGCTCAAATCTTTCACACAGTCCAATGATATATAGATCCAACTTATGGTATTTCCATGACTGATCTGTTGTAAGGACACTGTTCATCTGAATTCAGCCCCTGATGTGGTAATCTTGTAATCCAGGGCTGAGGAATTTATGACCATCCAGATGTTATAGAATTCCAACTCCCATCAACCCCAGACACCAGGGCCAGTCACCAGGCATAGTCAAACTTGGAAGGCCACAGTTTCCTCCATTCAGTTGTAATTTATGATACTTTTCTTCCAGTGAATTATTGGGCTTTCATAGTTCACTTGATTTCGTTGTGTGCCTTCAGGTCATTTCCAACTGATGGTGATCCTAAGGCAAACCCATCATGGGGTTTTCTTGGCAAGATTTGTTTAGGGTAGATTTATCTTTGCCTTCCTGTCAGCCTGAAAGAGTGTGATTTAGCTAGAGTCACCCAATGAGTTTCCATGGTCAAGTGGGGATTTGATCCTTGGTTTCCAGAGTTGTCACACTGGCTCTCTGTTCAGTTGGTGCAGTTCTTTTAAGAATCTAGTACTGGCCTTCCTTAGATATGCATAATCAGACTTATTTGCCATAGGGAAAAAGTGATTTTCTGAGGAAAGCACAGTGCTCACTGGATCAGTACCATGGTTCAACTCAGGAAGTCTTGTGATATTTGGAGTGTGTCTCAAAACAACTATGTCAGCAGCTGCTACGTTTCCTATGTACAGGATTTCCAGCAAACAGCAGAGAAGGACATCTATTGAAGGAAAAATTTAGGATAAATTATGTATTGCGTATCTTGTCATTTCAGTGATCATAGAGTGAGTTATTTTGACAAACATCCCGTACACCTGATATATTGTACTTTGTAATGGATATCCTTGTTAAAAGCCATAAATTCTGCATTATGTTAGCACCATCTCTGTACATCAACAGAGAAAATGAAATTCTACCAGTTCCACTGTCTTCCATTTATGCAAAAAGAGTTTGTACCAAGAATTTTGACAGAATAGAATTCACTCTGTGTGAGTGTGCATTTGCAATATCTCTGGTGCCAGGGACCATGGCTGAGGCCCAAATACCGTAAACAAATACTAGTTGCTGTAGGCTATATTTCAGAGGAAGGAATTGGGAAAACCATCTCTGAGTATCCCTGGCCTAAGAAAACTCATTCAATCCACCTCATCAGGTGATTTGAAGGCGCATGCACGTGCACACACATGCACACACACACACACAGACCATAGCACAGAACTTTGCATTCAGAAGGTCTCAGTTTGGGTCCCTGCCACTTCCAGTTAAAAGGATCAGGTAGTAGTTGACAGGAAACCCTGGGGAATTGCCATCCATCACCGTAGACAATGATGGTGTTTTTATGGTGGTAGTTTGGCCAATTCAGGAAACTATGGAAAAAAGTAATCTGATAATCATAATCTATGAGGAACAGTGTAGACATGATTATTGGCACGTGAAGTTGTCAGAACCGGGCAATAGCTAGTGTCCATCAATTAGGAATCAGTGCTGCTTTTTTAGTAGTCATCTGATACAAGGATTAGCTGAGTCAACACCATAGAGTATTGGGCTTGACCTAGCCAATGTATGGGTTCTAGGAAGATATGGCCTAAAGGGGAGATGTAATTGTTTCTTGGGACAAGCACAGCCAGTGAGAGACATAAGGCTCATGGAATACAAGAATGTCACCAGGCAAGTCTGTGGTGTTCCAGGTCTTCCAGAACACTGAAGTCAATTCAGTAAAGTAGACAGAATAGAGTTTCTCCTCCACCATTACCCTATAATTCTGTTTACAACCTGAAGGGGGGGTCCATTTCATTTCCAATCCTTTTCCTTTGCAGCAATGAGGGCCAGAACCTTGCTTAAAAACAAACATATTCAAATGGAAGACCAAAATACCAGATGGTATCATAGATATATTGTGTGGTTTTTCAAGGAAAAATTTGATCCAGTTATTTGATAATAGGGAAAGCAGGTTTGTCTCTCCATAGTTGCCCTCTAAGTGTAGTGAAATATGGCCACATTGTGTTTCCTCATGATTGCTGAAGAGCCCAGGGGGGTTGCTGAATCAGGGGTGATAGCTTTTCTTTGCTCACAGTCCATTTGCTCTGACATCCCAAACACCTATAAAGTTAGCAATCTATCAGCTGAGCCTTGACTGATCTTTGCCAACTATTTCTTTAAAAAAAGGAACAACCACCAAACCCAACTACCCTCACTGGAAGCTTTGTTTCTAAATATTAAGTTTAATTAAGAAACAAAGCCTTTCATCTTAAGTCATGCTTGTCTCCTTCATCTTCCCCACCAAAGCAGACTGTATTTGTACCTGAAAGCCACTATTTGTCCTTGTGCAATGGGACCGTTAAAGCTTTCTCTACCACATTTGATTTATTTCTTGCACCAGTTACAGTGCAACAGCCTTCACAACTTCTTTTGCCTCCAAGGAAAAGGGATAAGGTCAAACAACAATGCAGAAATGGAGCCCCCTTTTCCCCCTCTTAGCTAAACAATGAATCATTGCTTTGATTTTTAAGACTGGCCAGTAATGCCTTGTAATACATGGGTGACACTGCTGGTTTCTTCCAAAGGTTGCTATTAAAACGGTTGGGCAATGGCTCGCTTCCAGGTCTTCTGGCAGTCCACATAACAACACAGTATTTATATTCAGGCCTAGCGGTACTGAGTGATGAAGAGATCTTCTCCTAAGAGAAAAGTAAAAGGTTTAGAGGGGAGCACAAGGCTGGCGCATAATTGAGACAGAAATTGATTTGCTCTAAGACTTAATGCTATTAAAAGCTGCTGGCTTCAGGGCAGCTGTTTGGTGTGAATGAAAAAGCTTTTCAAAATTATTGATAAGGAAGGATGCAACCCATCTGCAGAGAACTTGTCAACAAGCGGGGAATAAAATAAATGAGGGCCCCTTTGTTCCCCTTTGTTCCTTCTGCGTTGTAAGGGCACCAGCCTGGAGGGTGAGTTTGAAACACTGATGCAAACGGTTTCAGCATTTATGAGCTTTGCTGGTAGCCTTGTTCATGCTTGTATTGTGGAGTCTGAAAGTTGCACAAATGGCTTGTTTGGCTTTCAGGAGCAATACAAACCATGGAAATCAGTGTGGTATAGTAGTTTGAGTGCTAGATTAGGATGCTGGGAGATCAGGATTCATAGGGATAAAATGTTACACGGAAGGGGGCACAATGTCCTTATGTAGATGTAAAGGGGGGGTCACAAGGGTATAAGGGGGAATGCTTCTGTTCAGAGTAACTCCATGCCTCACAAGACAGCCAAGACAACTTAAAAACACAGGAAAGGTTTTCAACACACTCACGCACACATAGAGGAAGCCCTCACACAACAGTTTCACAACTGGGGTTGCCAGGTCAGGACCATTCCAGGCCCTGATGTTTCAAAGTCAAAACCTCAGTCCTAGAGACAGCCCTTGATGATATCATGAAGCATTATGCGTTACATACCAACCACGGTTGCTCACAGCTTGCCCTTCAAATACATGCACACACAGAAGATACTTTCTTGTTTGGAAATCAAGACAAAACTCTTAGCAAAAGGGACTGTTCCCAGAAAAGATAAGGAACCTTTAATGTATCCACCTTGCTTCTTTCCTGAAGGTAGATGTAAAGCAGAACAGAAGATGAGCCCTATCATCACAAAGACTGGGAGGGAAGGAGAGGGCTGACTAAATACAAAGACCTCCTAGAGAGTCTTTGCAAGTTGCAGCAACCAATCAATTAAGCCTTGAAAATGGTAACAAACTGCTACTCTGTGATCTGAGCTGGAGTTTTACACACTGTCCTCCCCTCTTGCCCACAGTTGAGCACATAAAACTGGAGAATTTGTATGTTCATTTTCTGCCTGGAGATGACCCATGAAAACTGGGGAGTCTGAGCCAGGCCATGAGATCTGGCAATCCTATCCACACCCAATGTTAATCCCCTTAAACCTCTTTTTTTAAAAAAACTCCCCTCTCCAAAAAGTAATTCCTTTGTTTCATCCCTCCCAGACTTACCCTAACTGTGATTTTCAACCCAACCTTACACAACATTTCACATACCCTAGATCTGGACAGATGAATCCTTTGTTCATCTGCCCAGGTAACATTGTTACAGAAATGTTGGGAATTGTCTGTGTGATCTTTAGAAAAATTCAGGAGAGCAGCAGTGTTCTTACAAAGCAAGTTTCTTCCTGACTGCCTTCCTATGAATATTGTTCTTTTCCAGGGTTTGTTTGTTTGTTTTTTCCTGGCTGTTGAGTTGTGAGTTCCATTAGCCCATGCAAGAATGGCCTGCAAATAATTGTATGTTATTCTGGGGTTCTTTCTGACTTGCTGAATGATATGCTATTTCATTCTTGGAGAGATTCTGCTAAGACAACTGCTTTTGAGCAAACGACTGTGGTCTTGAACTTTCTTCATTATCCATCTGACAGGCTATGGATGGAATCTCCAAATCCTTTGAAATCGTTTTGTAAACCCATTTAGAAGATGAACAGCAGTAACAGTTTTTCTGAGGTCCTCACAGATGTCTTTCATTCATGGAATGATGTGTTTCCATATGACCCTCCCTCTGCCAAAAAACTTTCTACTCTAACGTCCCTAAATACATTCTAGGAAGTATGGGGCATTTTCAACATGTTTTGGGGCCTTCTTGAGTCACTTTCTGTTCATTTTTTTGTTTTTTGTTTTTTTAAAATGCTTCCTTGAGGTCTAAATTGGTCCAGAGGACCCAAAATGTAATAGAAAGCCTCACCATATCTGAAGAGCATTTTGGGGCAAAAACAGTTTTTTATTTAAAAAAATCACAAAATGTTTTCTGTCCTCTGCAGGGTTCAGGGGTCCTCCAAATGTGGTAGAAAGGCCCTCTACCGACTCCAAAGGGAGATTTGCCAGAACTGTGGAACAAAACAATATAAAACTGGGAGAAAATGCAAAAAGTTTTGCAAAACAATTTTTTTTGACCCCTGGATGGCCCTGGGGCCACAGAAATGGCCCTGGGGGGCACATGCAACCAATAGGCCGTATTTTGTCCATGCTTGTTTTATAGGATGGGACCTCTCAAATGCACCTCTGAAGATTACTGTAGCTTAATTATTTAAACACCTGGTTGTAATTAGTCTCTCTGCACTAATACAATTAGGTGTTTGCTTAGTTTACCTACTCTGATTACTTACCTACTCTGATTCTTATGTATTGATAGTTTGCCAAATATATATGCTGAATATAACAGTGAACTATAGTGCCCGACCATACTACTCACTCAGTCCAACTTCCAACCTGGAAGTAAAATCACCAGTTAATACTGCAACATGTTTTAAGCTAGTCTCTCAATTTCAGTCCAACCTGCACAAGCATTATGAAACCTCTGAAGAACACCGCAGAGTTGTCGTAAACCGTGCAGAGTCTCGTATGAAGTCTACAGTATGAGGTGGGCTGTAGGCCTGTCATAAACCACACTCTGCTAGCCAAAGCTCTTCTACTCTGCAAGATGGAGACAATGAACTCCAACTGCTTTGGCATTTTATTGAAGGGCTATTTTCTTTCTTTTTTGAAATTTCACACTAAATAAGACCTGAATTAAAAAGAATACCTATCTTTGTGGCTCTTTTAGGCGTAAATCCAAATCTTCCTTCAAAACAAGCTTTCCTCCACAATTTGGGTGGCATCTTGGTTGGTTACTAGATTAGAACTGTTCAGCCTTTCCTGTCTCTTGACTGGTCTGTAGCCTTTCTTTCTCTCTTTGCGTTTATTTCCTAGAACTGTAGAGCTGGAAGGGACCACAGGGGCCACCTCATCCACACCTCTCCTAGCCATGCAGTAATATGCAACTAAAGCACTCCAGAATGACAGCACACTAATTTCTGTGTAAAGGCATTCAAAGGAGAAGAGTCTAGCATTCTCTGAGGCAGACTGTCCCACTGTCAAGCAGATCTTACAGTCAAGATTTTTTTCTAAATGTTTAGATGGAATCTCTTTTCTTGTATTTTGAATCCATTGATTCATGTTCCAGTCTTTGGGGCAGCAGGAAACAAGCAGATACTTAAAGATGACTGCCATCATTTTCTATAGCCTTTGATACTGTCCGCTTTAAAAGTGTGTGGTTTAAAATTGATGTCTTAAGACATAGTTTTAAGCTTTTAATCTTTTTTATTTTTTTATAATTAATATGCTCAATGCTGTTTTTACCTGTAGTACATTGCCTCAGGGATCCTGGTGGCCTGTGAGGCAATAAATGTTTTGTTGATGATGTTGTTGTGGTGTGCCTTGACATTGTTTCTGACTTATTATGACTTTAAGGTGAACCTATCACAGAGTTTTCTTGCATGATTTGTTCAGAGGGGGGTTGTCTTTGCTTTCCTCTGAGGCTGAGAGAGTGTGATTTGCATACAGTCACCAAGTGGGTTTCCATGGCTGATTGGAGATTTGAACCCTGGTCTCCAGAGTCCTATGCTACATTATCTCTAATAAATATTTTACGTACACACATACGTACATCCTTCTTTTTCATTTTATCCCAACACAACAGTAAGAAGATTTGTAACAGGAGGAAAGAGAGAAAAACAAAACAAAATGGAGGGTAGGTATTTCTGTTCAGCCATTTAACCCCTTTCTCAAAATCCTTCCATTTCCATAGAGCCATGCTCTCATGCAAGATATTCCAGTCCTCCCTTCTTGTGGCTTTCTCTTCCAGTAAATTCCCAACATTCAGTGACTATTAGGAATGCATAGTGTTCCTTGGGCTGGGATTTTTAAAAATATTTTCCTGTTGATTTGATTTATGCTTCACCTCTCTCCCAAGACTAGGACTCAAGGCAGCCCACAGCAAGACTACTTTTAAAAGATACAGAGAAGAAAGAGAAGGGAAAATATAACATTAAACACAATTCCATTCCTCGTCTTTGATTTGTTTTTTTTTTATTGTACTTCTGCAGACCTGTGGTTTCCCTCAAGCTTTTGGATAGCTGTGTCTTGTTGCTAGGTGGTCCTGTTTGGTCTGCAAAGTTGTCTGTGCTCAGAGAGTGAGTTCAGCATTAGTAGGAGTGATGATGATGTTCCAGAGTCATGGAGTAGCACTTAAAATAGGTTCCAGGGCTGAGTCGGCATGTTTCCAGGGCTGAATTGTGGCCAGCCTTGGATCACACTGAGCTGATCGGCAATGGGACAAAGCAGCGTAAGGAAGGCAGGTTTTCTTCCTTCATCTCCTGGCAGAACCCGCTGTTCTTGTGTAGCACTCTAGAGGGCACCCAAAGGCATTTCTTTAGCTATTTACAGCTACAAAAGTTTTGTATGTGTGGTGGCAGAACTTGCTGGTTTGAGAAGTGCTCAGCAGGAAGGAATACATTACACCTGCCAGAGATGCCTAGAGGATGTGGAAGACAAAAAACAGATGGCTTAACCAAACAACCCTCATCTTGTACTGTAGAGAAAAGAAATAAGCCAGGACAATATCTTATATAAATGAAAGCCTTGAATAGGAGTCGACAATTCTTAAGCACTTGAGTTCAGCCATAATGAACTTCATGGAAGATATCACTTGCTGAAGCTGTCATACTTGAGAGATATCATGAGATACCATGGCTTACTGAAAAAGACAGTAATACTTCAGAAATAGAATGCAGTAGGAAAAGTGAGAGATCACACTACAGGTGGGTTAATTCAATCAAGGAAGCCAAGATCCTGAGTTCTCAAGATCTGAGCAGGGTAGTTGATGACTGTGATGGATTCTCTCTCCAGGTTGGCTCCACAGTTCCAAAACTTTGGACTCCTGTCACTTGTCTTGCCTCCTTTTCCCTCAAGATCCCTCCCTGGATCAGGTACTTGCACCTCAAGGTGATACCTATATAGACCAGTGGCTGTGTTGCTTTGTCGGTTCACTGTGATAAGGATGACCAGACTCTATCAAAACTTAACAGAAACAGCTAGACACACTTTTTAAAAAGAATAAAAAGTAGAAATTTATTAATACAAAATCAGATCTCACATTAACCCCTGAACTATTTAATCATTGGCAGCTCCCGCAAATCCTATTCAGTTCTTCCCCACTGACAGATTGTGCTACCTCTATGACAGCTTTTCCCTATCTTTTCAAAGACAAGCCTCAGTTTTGTATCCTTTCTCCTCCATAGCCCCTGCTTCACAGCATTCCCTGAGCTGTGACTGACTGGCTCCAACCAGGTTTGTCTAGCTTCTCTCTTCACAATGACCAAGACTCTTGGAGGTCTCCCATTCATAGGGTTACCATAAGTTGAAGTGTACTGGCCAGCAGCCAACAACCACAACTTTCAAACTACTGTTATCTCTCTCCTCTTCCTTCAGTAGTGCTAAACTATTCCCCAAAGAAATGCTAGGAAAGAAAATAGTGACAAATAGTGAAAAGAAGAGAAATTATCCCATTTTCTGATTCAAGTCCCTGGGTTTTAGAATATAATATCTGGTGGTAGGATGATAGATTGGCATCCTAACATGTAATCACATGGAGAACAGGGTGAGAAATTATTGAATGAGGAAGTTGGATCATTATGCCAGAGCTCTGTATTAGGTAAGAGATTTGTTTTAATCATACAGACCTAATTAATGTCAGGGTTTTTGTGTTAATAATTTGACATTTTAATTCTTCTTGCCTACCGGTCTGTATCCAACCATATGCACAGATAAGTAGGTAGATAAAAATGTAAATGTAATTAAATATACCTGAAGAGCCAATATTCCACTTCTCGTATTTCTGGAGCTGCAGCTTCCATTGCCCTACCCATCATAGTCAAATATGAAGAGGGCTGGAGTTACAGTCCAACAATGTGGCAGGGACTTGGACTAGATGGTCCCTGTGGTCTCTTCCAACTCTATTATTCTATGATTCTATGCCTGGAAGGACACACTTTGTTGTCCCCCAAGTTAAAGGATATCAGATAAAGACTGAGAGGGAGCTTTATAGGATACCTGAGGATATCACAGCCAACACACAGTTCTCAAAAGATATGCTGAGTCACATTACTGAACCACAGAGAGGTTAGAAATGTGCTTTGAACAGTTAAAGCACCATTTCATTGCAGAACTAACCATCTTATATATCTGAAGGAGCATCATGTAGAAGATAGAGCAAGTGCGGGTGCTCCAGGGATTAGAACATGAAAGGATTTAATCATAGGAAAGAGTAGGGATGGGACAAATCCAGAATTTTCCAAATCCAGATCCAAATCCTTGGAAGGTTCTGGAAATCCATGAATCTCATGAATCTCGAATCTTTCAAATCCCTTTTTTTTTTTAAGGGTTTAAAAAGCAAGGAAAAGAAGGATGATCTTGAGCAAAACACTCTCTCTCAACCTGAGCAAAAGCCTAGGCAAAGGTAAACCTCCTTCTGAAGAAATCTAGCCAGGACAATTGTCATAGTTTTGCCCCAGGATCTCACCAGATTGAAAATGACATGAAGGCCCTTTTTCCTACACAGACAGGAAAATGTGGATTATTAATCTCCCATTTTTCTGCCTGTGTAAACAGGGACACATACTACAGTACAGAGATAATCCAGGTCAAAATTGGATTTTATTTGCACAGCTCCTTATGGCATCCCGGGGTTTGTAGTTTGATGATGCACCAGCACACTTTAGCAGAGAAGGCCGTGACACCTTGTAAAACTACAAACCCCAGAATTGTGTCTGAAATCGCTTTGCAAGTGAGCTATGCAAAGGAATGTTTCAGCTGTCCTTGAAATCTCAAGAATACTGTTCCTTCCAGCCAGTCAGGCCTTTGGTGGGCCCCTGCGGCACCAATTTTTAAAAACAATTTTTCCTTTCTGCTACATGTGGTTTGTCATGTGGCTTATGAGAAACCATGACAGACATTTCACTTCCCATCCTATTCTAGCTATAGGTTTACAACCAGGCACTGTCTTGTGGAAGAAGTTACACTGGCCTACATGTGGCAATCACTGGATGAGATTGTCCTCTGCCCCACTACTTCTGATAGGCATCAGACCCACTGACCCCAGCATTTATACGTGCCATTGATTTTCAGCAGAGCAAATAGTGCTGAACTTAAATATTAAATGTTCAATTTAAATATATTAGAATACAACCCCAAATGTAATTTCTGAAATTGTTAGCAAAGGCCATTATTACTCCAAGGGAAAAACTCACATACTTGCCATCTCCCCTTGTATGTCTGGTTTCCCAGGTTTTCAAGCATCCCGCTCTCCCAGGTTTTCAGGTGTCCCGGTCTCCAACAAACTATTTGGTTGATGGATTAGAAAGATTCAGTTTGCCTATTTTAGCATAGGGATTCAAATTTGCGGATCTTGAATCCTTGCTGAAGATTTGAGGATTTAGTTGGCCCGTCCCTAGAAAAGAGATTCCACCCAAACATTAGGAAGAAATTATTTAATGTAAGACTTATTCAACAGTGGAATAGACTGCCTTGAAGGGTCATGGATTCTCTTTCTCTGGAGATCTTTAAATAGGAGTTGGATGACCATTGTTTAACTGTGTATTCCTGCATGGCAGGCATTGCATTAAATGGCCCGTGTGGTTCTTTCCAACTCAAAAATTCTCTGATTCTGTATACCTTGCCTGTGTTGTCACATTGTTCAGAGGCAACCAGGGGATTTCTGTTTTACAGGGGATTTCTGAGATCAGCCACTGAGCAATCTCCATTAGTGAATGCCTTTTCCACCCCAGTATACTTTTTCAAGACTGATCATACATCATGGCATAGCATAGCTGCAGGGGCTTCTTGGGGGAGAACAATGATGCCCAAGAACTAGTGGTGATCCCATCTTCACAGTGATCAAATTCAAAGTGACTTGAGAATTTTTGGCTGAGGCATAAGTTGGATGCATCCACTGTTCCTTGCCTCTTAGAACAGTAAGTTCCTTCATCTCTTCCAATATATGAGCTATGACATCATTCTAAAAGAGGAAATAAGGTTGCCTTAAGTTTCCTGGGTGGTGCAATCCAAAAGGCACCTCTGAGCCCTAATTGAGTTGGCAAAGGAAAAAGCAAAATGCAATATTAGCTGAACATTTTGGCAGTTGGATGGATGGAGGATGGCTGCCTATTGTTCTGGGAGTTTATTGACAAAATCTGTATATATCTTCTTGAGTGGAGGTTGAAGTATGTCTCTGATTTTAGTCCTTGTGGTGAGGAGACTGTGCTGTGTGTAACAAAAGTTGGGGCGGGGGGGGGGAATAATAGAGAAAGCACATATTTTGAACAAATTAGTTTTTTTTTTTTCCAGACTACACTACCACAATATCTTCCAGTATGCAGGCTGGGAGTTTTAGTCTACAAAGGTAATCTCTACAAATTTTACAAACACTATTCCAAGCAGTGGTCTAATTTTGGGTAAAGCGTGTGTCTTCACTCAGGACTGTGTAGAGTTCTTCTTCATGCTCTGAGCAATGGTTTTGAAAGAAGACCCCCAACACATACACACAAAGCCTGAACTCCACACCTACTTTCAAATAAAGTTGTTAAGATCTGAAATAGGGAGTCAGAGTAAAGCACTGTCATTCACACTAAGAACATCTGCACAGACATTTCTTTTGGGCAGTTTTATTTTGAGCAAACAGTTTGGATATTATTGGTGCAACTTTGTCAGAGGTGTTTAAAATATGTGTGATTTGGGGAAGAGGTTTCTTTTTTTAATTGAATATGCATGTTCATTTTAGTTTGCCTGTACAAAATACAAACAAGATTTGTCCATAACACCTTTGCTGTGTTTCCCCAAGGGGGGCCCTGATAATATCTCAACCTCATTTTGTGTCAGAGTAATTTTGCCGGCTGCAAAAGGAAGGAAACCCCTGCTTTGTAGAAAACTTCTCTTGCCAGACAGCAGATAAACAAATTGGCTGTCAGACTAGCTGTGCAGAGCTGTTTGTTTTATACAGAAACAGTCTGAAATATAGGACTAAGATGCTTGATCTATCACGCAAATTATTCCATTTGTTGTTAGATTAAAAACAAAAAAAAATCAGATTTTGTTATGATCATGCATATTTGTGGCTCCATGTTGTTTTTTTAGTCATAATCAATGTATAAACACATGTGCGTGACTTGAAAGAATGGCCCATCCCAAGACAATTTCTGTGCTTTGTTTCCCTTGAGCCGAGTTCCAAATTAATCTGATGGGCCCTTTGATGTCTTGTGATTGTGCTTTATAGTTCATTTTCTCTCCTTCTCTTCCTCTCTCACCATCTTGTCAGGGTAACAGTTACGGACAAGGCTGCATATGTGAAGTGGGATGGAGAGGACTGGTCTGCCAGGAAGACAGAGACTGAATTTTTACATTTGGAGCTACTTTTTCAAGGGAGAAAATGAGGTGGTCAACCTCTTGTCTACACCAGAGTAAGGTGCTGGTGACTAATTGGTTGAGGGATTCTGGGAGTTTAGTAAAGAAAAAAATCTTTTCCAGGCTCAGATTGGGACTGCATCTGAACAAAATGCAGGTGAATCCATTGGTTTTTGTTCCAATCTTTGGAACACCAGAAAACAAACTCACTTCATCTTCTACATAACATTCCTTCAGATGTTCAAAGATGGCTATCTTGTCATATTTCAGGCTTCTTTTATCCAACCTAAATAGAACCTGCCACCTGTATTACTTCAGATTTGGGGTTAGGATATCATTTCTCAGCAAGAAGTAAACACATATGTCAGGCATAGCAAGGTAAGAGAAACAGGCCTCCTCCTCCTTTGAGTTTGAGAATGGAGGCATTAGTGAGCTGAAGACAGCCGTTTATTTAAGGGCATGCCAGTCCAGATGTCCAGCATTTAAACTGAACAGTCTTACATGGAGGGAAATATATGCCTTCCTGTTTATAGAAGTTTTGGAAAATCTACCAAGTGACAGCATGCAATGAAATAATAGCAAACCATAGAAGTATGCTAGAAATATATTAGCCAATCATTAAATAGCAATCACAAAACTGTAATGGAAATTTACTAATTAAGCACCAAGTAAAAATTATTTGTGTTGAACCTTTCCCTTGCATTTTAGATTACCATTGTTATTAGCAGAAAGTACCAAATAGTTGGTGGTGGATTCAGAATGCTCTAGAAAGGTTTAATCTGTTTTTCCTTGAAATGTTTAACAGCTTAATAAATCTGCAGCTTCTAAACTTTTCCTAAGTATGGCTTACTATAACTTTGGCCTTATGGTCAGACTTGGACCTTTCCACATCAGTAGGAATCTCTTACTCTGACATCTTAGACATTAATATGCAAGGTCTTTGTTTTCAACAAAATTGAAAATTTGATGTCCCTCTTAGACCTGTACTCTGAAGTGGAATAATTTATTCTGCCTTCCCAGGATTCTATCACCTCCTTCTCCTGTGCGCTACAAACCAGATCTAGGTGCCAAGTGGGAGAAAGTGGTTTTCTGCTAACCTTCTCCCTGTCATGCTGTGGCCCATAAGGGAACACGGCAGTTTCTCCACACTTGTGCAGGGAGAGGGAGGCAGCAGTGAATAACAGAATCATAGATCTGGAAGAGCCCACAAGGGCCGTTGGGTTGAACCCTCTGCTGTGCAGGAATGCACCATCAAATCATTTCTGACAGAGGGCCATCCAGCCTCTGTTTAAAAACCTCCAAAGAAGGAGACTCCACCACACTCCAAGGCAGCATATTCCACTGTCAATGTGTTGTTATCATTAGGAAGTTCTTCTTATGTTTAAATGGATTCTCTTTTCCTGAAGTTTGAAGCCCTAGCTCCATGTCCCAGTCACTGGAGCAGCAGAAAACAGGTTTGCTTCATTCTCCATATGACATCCTATCATGTTACCTCTTCTCCAGGCTAAATATACCCAGTTCCCTAAGCCGCTCCTCATAGGACATGATTTCCAGGTCTTCTACCATTTTCATTGCCCTCCGCTTATCTTGTCAATATCCTTCCTTAACTGTGGTGCCCAGAACTAGACACAGTATTCCAGGTGGGGTCTGACCAAAGCAGAATAGAGTGGTACTGTTACTTCCCTTGACCTTGACACTATACTCCTGTTGATGCAGCCCAGAGTTGCATTGGCCTTTTTAGTTGCTGCATCATACTGTTGACTCATGTTCAGCTTTTGGTCTACTAGATCCCTTTCACAAATACTTTTGTCAAACCGGGTGTCACCCATCCTATATCTTTAAATTTCATTTTTTATTCCCAAGTTTCCCTGTTGAAAATCATTTTGTTAGTTTTGGTCCAGCTCCCTAATCTTTTAAGATAATTTTGAATTCTGATCTTGCCTTCTGCGGTGTTAGCTACCCCTCCTAATTTGGTGTCATCCACAAATTTGATGAGAATACCTCCTATCCCTTTATTCAAATCATTGATAAAGATGTTGAATAGCATTGGGCCCAGGATAGAACCCTGTGGCACCCCACAAGTAACTTCCCTCCAGGATGAAGAAGTGGCTTTGGTTAGTACCCTTTGGGTTCAATCAGTCAACCAATTCCAAATCCACCTAACAGTAACATTGTCTAACCCACATTTAACTAGCATGTTTCCAGGAATATGGGGGAACTTGTCAAAGGCCTTACTGAAATCAAGATATGTTATATCCAGAGCATTCCCTTCATCTACCAAGCTAGTAACTCTATATGAAAAAAGAGAGATAAGATTAGTCTGACATGAATTGTTTTTGAGAAACCCGTGTTGACTTTTAGTGATTAGGACATTCCTTTCTAATGATCTAAAGCAGATCGTTGAACAGACTGACTGTTTAATGGTTTTCTTTATAATCTTTCCTGGTATTGATGTCAGGCTGACTGGGTAGTAATGGTTTGGGTCCTCTTCAAGTTACCTATTCCTAAAAATACCTGCCTCCAGGGAGAGAAGGGATGTCTGGAGCTAAGTTAGAGTTGGAGCAGTAGCTTGGGCAATTGAATTTATTGCCACAGGTGATTGTCCTATCCATCAATGCCATACCACTTTACATCTGTGAACCCCTCTCCTCAGTAAGCCAGGCATTTTAGAAATAAGCAGCTTGGAGCCAAAGTTTCCATCTTCCATTTTTTTCCAGGTGTTCCTGCTATTCCTTATTGCACTTAGTTTTTTATTCTTGTCATCACTGCTTTTGCTTCCATTATTTGTGCAATTACAGCGGTGGAGCCAATATGATTTTGGAACATGATTTCTATCTTAAATATTCTGAATAAATGGCTTATAGAGAGTTAGAGTGGTATAGTGGTTGAGTGTTTGACTAGGACTCAGAGAGACCAGTGTTTGAATCCTGTGATAGGATTGCCAGACTGAATGCACTTAGGAACAATAGATGGTTTAGTCTAGATAGTGGTTTTATTTTAATTTTTGCAAGAATCAGGCCTTTTAGTCTCCAGAACAGTGCAAAATGGAAAAAACATCAGGGTATGTTAACAAGTAATATGTGTGACTGTTTGTTTATTTTTCTAATAAATGACTTTACTGTTCTAAGTGTTAGCTGACATACAAACACTGAATGCATGCACATACATAAGTGCAAAGTGAAACTAAATAATACTGTAATCATGTTGAATACAAGATCTAATGATTATATGTGGTGTGTTTGCTTAACATTTACAATTGGGTTAAAGGTATTATAAACTGCTGGCTAGGGTTTGACTTGATTTTGTCTTTGGTTGGCTAACAAAGGGGATCTCAGGTTGTGTCATAATATGCATAGAATTTGCAAAATATGCTCTAGAAAATAATTCCTCAATCTTCCTAGAATCAAACTGATGCCATTACATGATAAATTATTTTCTTCTGCATTGTGTGTGCATGGGTAAGCTTTCTGCTTAGGTTTATTCTTGTGTGAACAAAAAACTGCACACCTTTACTGCGGTAAACATTCTTTTTAAAAGCTAATTTTCTCCCTGTCTGCTTACAAAGGGAGAAAAAGCACTTAATATGGCTGTGTGCCCCAAAATTCCTTCCAAAAATATCTCAGACAAACTGGAGAACAGTAACTGCTCACCCATTCTTTGCAAAGAAGAAGTCTCAAGTTCAGCTCCTGGTGTCTTCTATTGTTTTTTAAACAAACAAACAAACAAACAATAGCAAAGATGTTTTCCAGAATGCCTGGATATCTGCTGAAAGTATGAATATCAGCTAGGCACATTAACAAATGTTCTATATAAGGCAGCTTCCTTTCTGCTCATATGATTTCTTCACTTAAAAATTGGATGTAAGTAGACCAAAAGAAAATGATTTGACATCACTTTCTTAGTATGGCAAGAGAAGCCATACCCAAAGCATGTTTCAGGTCAGAAACATTGATTCTTAATGCAATCAGCAGTAATCGTGGAGCAGACAGATCTTTCCCTTTCGCTGACTGGAGAGGCCTTTCAAGGTGCTCAAAAGATGGTTGTTTTACCTGTAAAGAAGTCTAACCCAACAATGGCATCATCTTCAGAGGACCCCCAGGAGGTCCTGGGGGATGCCAACTATAAGAAAACAGCTGGACACTTCTCTACCTATCTTCCTTCCCTGCTGCCACTCTCCACTAGCCAGGAAATGAGTGTGTTGGAAGGGCTACAGCAGAGAAAATGTGGATTTGGAGAGGTTTGAATGGGAGACATATCACAGTTGCAGTATATCTTCTGCTCCAAAATCTTGACCATGATTTTTCTTAAAAAAATATTCCTCTATCTAGCTTTAGTGATTGTCTGTTCATGTTAAACTGAAATAAATTCTTGTTCACAGCTTGTGCTCCAGGTTGGTATGGCAAGAACTGCCTACAGCGTTGCACCTGTCAAAATCAAGCTACTTGTAACCGCACAACTGGACACTGCACATGCCCCAGAGGTTGGACTGGAGCAGCTTGTGAACTGGGTAAATTCCAGCAAAGATTTTACACTTTGTTTGCTTTGTTTATTTAATTCAGTTACTATCCAGCACCACCCAAAGTTCTTGGGGTGAGCAGCAATCACATTGGTGACATTCCATCTTACCAGAGTTGAGGGAGCTAGCAGCCAGGACTAGGTTCTCTTTTGTAACCTTAAAGGGAAACTTTGTTTTGTTTCATTATAGAATGTGAGCCTGGAAAATATGGTAAGAAGTGCCAACAGAACTGTATCTGTAACAATGGTGGAGTGTGTGATCATCATTCAGGGAAATGCAATTGTCAACCAGGCTGGATTGGGGACCACTGTGATGCTGGTAAGAAAACTGTTTTTAGTGCTTTTATTTTATACAGTGCCTCATACTAATCCCTTTTCCTAATATATATCTTTCTGTAACTTCCTGTAGTGTAGTAAAGTTTCCTGCAATACTGATTTCAAGTTATTATGAGAGGCTTTCACATACCTGCAGTAATAACATCTCTTAGTACTGGGGCATTCCCACTGATTTTTAACAGGAGTTCAGTAAGATTCTGTCCCAGTAATGGATTCAAGTTTTTCATCTTAAAAGCATTATATACTGAATCAACTGTCAGGGTTCAATCTGCACTCTGATCTTTTTCTGTCCTTTCAGGTATGGTGACTCCAGTCTTCCTTTTTTCCTTTTCAAGGTATGACTTTCTTTCCCCTTTTCAGAACTTTCATCCTAATGGCTTACCTTATATATGTTCTTTACACTCCAGACTTCCCTCTCTCAACAATATAAGATAATAAAGCACTTCTGTCTCCATTTGTCATTAACTAGGAGTGTCACATAGGTAAGCCAAATACTTTATATAAGCCAAGACTCTGAAAGCCTTCCCCTCACAGTGGAAGGCATTCCAGCTTCAGATACCATCTTTGTGGTATCCACCAACCTTCATTATTTATCTGTGCTAAGGTTTGTTCTGTCTAGAAGCTTAGAACTGCCAGAGGGAGAAGCTTGGGATCTATCAAAGTCATGTGATATAGTCATCTGGAGTCCTTCAGCAATCTTACCTCATACATTTCATCTTCTTTTTCTTTTCCTTCCTTACTTGTAGAATTACAGAATGCTTCTTCCCCCTTTTCCCTGTCTCACCTTCAGAAAGCAGGATTGACTGTAAAATTTTGCAGGAGAGGTATATTGTCTCAATGAATATAGCCTGTTAGAATGTAGATCTACAAAAGCCTTTTTCTTTCACATTCATGGTGTAAATCCTGGTGTATACAGTCCTACAGTTTTTTTAAGCAATTCTTTTTGAGGTAAATTGTGGGGAATCAGTAGCCCTGAGGGTCTTGTGTGACTATAGCACCCATTATCCCTCATCACTGGCAATGTTGGCTGGGGATGATGGAAGATGGCACCCCACAACATTTGGAGTGACATAAATTCTACACCCCTGTTATAAGGATGGGGGACAGACATATGTCCCATAGTGTAGGTGTGTGCCCATTTCAGACTTTTTGGGGGACAATAGGGACTGCTTTTGCTAAAAGAACTGGAGGAGAGGAACATCTACCCCTTCATACGTTGAAGATCCTGCAAGAAATTTCTAAACCCAGTGGTTTGAAAATTACCTAAACAGAGTTGTGATAACACACATGAGTTATGTCTAAACAGTAGGGACATATCAGACATTCTCAGTGCATTAAATCACATGTGAATGTCTCCATTCACCAGATGTTGAACACTTATTGCCAGCTTGATAAATTGTTCAGAAGTATTATGTTTTGTCTTGTGACATGCAGATTTCTCAAATTACAGATACTCAGCATGTAAAAACACTAGCAATTCCAACCTGTCCCTATTCATAAATGTGGGCTCTTTAACTGAGATGGTTGAAGGGTTGCACTGAAATTATTCATCGCTCCCCCCCCTTTAAAGAAAGAAGAAAAGATTGAGAGAATCCATTATGTTATGTATCTGATTCATGTCTCAGTTTGTCCAACTGGTTATTTTGGGGAACGGTGTGAAGAACAATGTGACTGTGAACACAGCTCCTCCTGCCATCATCAGACTGGATTGTGTCACTGTGAAAAGGGGTGGAGAGGAAAACAGTGTGATAAACGTAAGTTCCTGTTAAGCTCTTTTCTATTTTTCATAGTAGTGCTTATCTGAAGTCTCACTTATCTGACATAGCTGAAATCCCACCGCAGCTTTGTAATAAATGATGGTTGATGACCACAGATACATCTTCTGCATAATCAGTCAGAATCCCAACTGTGAAATTCCTTCCTGGAGAAGTGGAATTGGCTCCAAAACTGTTTAGAACCCACAATAATTCACTGAGGTTTTGAAGATGTAATCACACCTTGCGACTTTGGGGCTTAAAATTGTTTGTGTTACTGTTATGTTTTTAACGTTATTGTGGGATTTTTTTTTTCATTGCTACATACCAATAGTACACATGTAGAAATGATGTTTTTAACAAAAATATTTTCAGCAGCCTAAGCAGAAAAGCAATATTATCAATATTTGGTTGCTTATCTTAAAGCTTTGTCCAGAATCATTTCTAGATTCTTTATCATAAACTAGAGTTATTTACCAGTTCAATCTACCTGAGTCTGGAGTTTGAACAATGGCATATTTGAAATGGCAGAAGGTCCAAAAGTAGCAACAGATAGATTTGGTAGGAGTTCAACTTATGGTACAGCAGGGAGAAGCTAGCTGCGTAGAGGATGGTGTGTGTAGTTAGGTAACAGAATCACTGGGATCTGTTTGTGGTGCATAATCTTCCAGTAGGGAAAAAAAATTAAATTTGAGGGGTTCAAATTTCTCTGTGGAAAAACAAAAATCCCCTTCATGCCGCCCGAAACTGGCAAAAAGACAAAAGATATCTTGCCTTGGTAATCCTTTTGCTTTTGAGATTTACAGCCATTTTGATTAAGAGAAAATACACACAGAACCATGCATGTACTTGAAAAATGTACGCAACTAAACATGTTTATAATTCAGTGCTTTTGGAATTTTTAATTTAATATTATTTTAAAATCTTGTATATTTCAATTATATGTATTAACCAGTTTGCTTTATGTTAGATTATATTTTTGTATTTTATCTGGATAATATGTTTTACAGTAGTATTGTAGTTTTATATTTTGTGGCCTTTCTTCCCTCTGTCTGTGTGTGTGCGTCCATCTGTGTGTGTGTGTGCGTGTGCGCACGCACAGGCACATATATTTCAGATTGTATGCCTTTGGCAGGACCCACTGTTTTTTAATGTTTTACTCATAAAGCACCGTGTATACTGATGGCACAATATAAATAGATGCTGCTGCTGCTGCTGCTGCTGCTGCTGCTGATGATGATGATGATGGTGGTGGAGAAGAAAACCATCAGTGGGCACAGAATACATTTTAAAAATGCATCTTAGGCCCTTTCCGCACCAGGCTATTAAAACGGCACAGAGCGACCTCTGACAGAGGTCTTCTGCACCATGGAGTGGACTGGGTTGGACTACTTTTCATAGTTCTGCACCTCAGTCCGCTCCGGAGCAACTGGAACTGGTCGCGCAGCGTGCTTTTTAAAAACCTCTTTTAAGAGGTTTTTGAAAAGCACGGAGCGCGTGATCTCGTGTTGCTCCGTCGCCGCGCTCTGGTGCAGATTTGCAGGCGTGCACTAGTGCGTGCCTGCAGATCTGCCAGGGGCGGGCTTTAGGCTGGCGAGCTTCTCTGGTTGGTGGAGAGCCTCCACCAACCGGAAGCTGCCATTTTGGACTTTGGAGCAGTGCGGAGCGACAAGTTCGCACTGCTCCTTGTCCCGACAGACTCAATCAGACGGAGACGAAATCTGATGAGTCCTGTTTCTGCCTGATTCACACCCCACGTGTGGAAAGGGCCTTGGTAAGAACTCGTATAAAAAAAAACCTCATATAAACTCATATGTTTTTTTAAAAAAAATTGCACAAAATAATACATGACTCTTATGTGTAAAAAGAATCTTGCAGAACTGAAATGAGATTCGGAGAAGAGCAGGAAAACTGACCTTAGTAAATTTTCCCATTCCCATCTTTCATTCCTTCCTCTCTATTTTTGGCTGTTGAAGTTATCAGGAATGAGTAAATGGTTGTACAGTCAGCCCTCCACATTTGCACGTTTCACTGTCACAGATTTATTTGTGAGTTTCTTCAACCTGTGCCTGCCCACTCAGGTGCTCCTTTTCTGGGGGAACCTTCCATGTCTGTAGCTCCAATAAGGCTATGCAGTCCTTTAAAAACCCACTTCTCATCCTCCTCTTTGGCCATTTCCACACTAGAGTGTTATAGCGCTATGATTCCATTTTCAACATCCTATGGAATCCTGGGGTTTGCTGGCCGGCCCCTCCCGAAACTGCAAATCGCAGGATTCCATAGGATGTTGAAAGTGGAATCAAAGCACTATAACACTCTAGTGTGGAAATGGCCTTCCTCTACCAGCTGCTGCCTGACCAGCTGAGGATGGATCACAGCCCAATTTCTCAGCACCACAAAGCCCTTACTTGATGCCCCTCCACACCCAACAGAGGAAATGGGAAAGAGAGAGGAAGTATAGGGCCACCATGCTAACCTCCCCCTTTCCCTCTCCTTTCCTTGACCCCTGGGTGCTTACTCTCCCCACCATGCATTGCCCCTCCCCCCACATTTTGGTATCTGTGATTTTTCCACTTTTGCAGGGGACCTGTTATTTATTCATTAAGTATTTCTGTCAGTCACTGAACTTCCTTATAGTCATCTGCATTTAATTTTCTGAAGTCTAGAAACAGAAAAGAGGCTTCCTCTGTAGGGCTTATAACTCGGTAAACATCTATGTAGTCCCCACTTCCATTATTCTGCATTAAAAAGCCCTTTACATACTCTCTACAGTGACATCTTCATCAATGTATATGTATAATTTTAAGGTCAATTGCACTACAGGGCATAGTTGTGTCATATGACTTAAGTGTATTTGTACTTCCAACAGAGATCGTTTGGGTTTTGTTTGTTTTACCTCCAGCTTGCTTGCCTGGCTTCTATGGCAATGGTTGTGCTGAACATTGCAAATGCCCTTCAGGAGTCCCTTGTAACCACGTGAATGGAGAGTGTGGCTGTCCTCCGGGTTTTGTGGGCAGTGGTTGTGAAAGAAGTAAGTTGTCTCAGTTATAAAGGAATAAGGTTAAGTGTGTTGGATCCAAATGCAGCATTGTTTTTTAAAAGACCTGTGCCATCCAAGCAAAGCATACTGACCACAAGGCTATGCAAAACACATGTGCTGTAGTTGTTATCTAGAAAGAGATTTGAAAGCAGTCCTAATCAAGTTAGAAGATGGGATTCTGGGTGAATTCTTCTCAGTCAAGTCTATAAGACCTGGGGTAATTATTTTGTTTTATCTTTAGAGACTTAGCTCAATGCTAAAGTAGATGCTTTCTATGGAGAAGAGGAAGGTTCAGTCCCCATGTTCAGTATAAGAGCTTATCACATGAGGCAGGTAAATCACAATTACAGCAGGATAATAGCATCTTTGGCTAGGACTTATGACATGATGGCTGTTCCTTTCCTGTTGTTCTCCTGATCGGAGACCATTTGGAAAGCATATCTTTATAAACTCAAGAGGTCCATTAATGACTTCTTGTAAAAGAAACACTTTCCAAACAGTCTCCCACCAGGAGAATAACAGAAGAGGAATGATGTCATGTGATAAATGCCAGCCAAATAAGCTATTATCCTGCTGTAATTGTAATTTACCTGCTTCATGTGATAAGCTCCATACAATTTCAACAGACCACAGTTTCCCCAGTTCAGGTTTAATGGAGAACTGACTTTTTTTTTAAAGACGATATAAAAAATATAAACGATATATTTATAAACGATATAAACTGAAGGCTCATCACAACCCATGCCCATTAGAAGATAACATGACATCCTATTATATTTGAATTTGATCAATGTTGTTTTTGTCCCATTGAACTCAAGGACTGCTTTGTATGAATGTTTGTATGTCATGTTGAAAGCCCCCAGTGTTTATTCCACATTTAATTTCACAATACCGTTACAAGTGCAAGTCTAAAGCATTTATTTCTTGCCACACACTGAGAGCTAGTTCTCAAGTGCCCTCAGTTCCGGACTGCAGTATCAAGAGACAGCTGTCCTGTGTGAAGGGACTGTAGCTGACAGAAGTTTCAAATCACTTTCAGTGCAGTGTTTTCCATTTGTACCCAATTAACACATTCAGAGGCAAGTTACCATGTTATTGTAATCAAGCAATGAGAAGCCACACAGTATATATGCCTGTGTGAATTAGCCATTGAGTAACCTAGATGCTTTTCCATGGCATGTTCACCTTTGTTATTGGAAATAAATGTTTCAAACACACAGTTTTGATTTGTGGTGGAGAGCACCACACATCGCATAAATCAAAGTGTAAATGTGAAACCCCTGGCAAAAAGAAAACCAAGAAAGAAACTACATAAACATTTGAAGCTGACTTGAAGCTTTCAGACATCTGTGGAGGAGAGAGTCACCCTGCATACATGGGGGACTCTCCTAAGTTTATTATTTTAGTTGATTTTCCTTGACATCAACCTATGACTTTCTCTAAGTGACAAGAAAATTGCAACTGGCCCTTGACAGTTGGGCACAAATTGAGTGAACAAAACAAAATCAAACCACAAAGTAATCCCCAAGCAAACGTAATAAACCCAAACTCCCAAAAGGCAGCATTCTTCTGCAGGCACTGATCTTATTGAATAAATTCTACTCTGCTTTTTGTTTGAGTGCGATGTTTATCAAGACAAATGTAATCCATCGGTTTACATTTCCTCTTCCCTCAGCTTGTCTGCCAGGCACATATGGGGAGAACTGTAACCAACTATGTCAGTGCTCTGGAAAGAATGAAGAGTGCCACCCTGTCACCGGCAGGTGTGGCTGCCTGCCAGGTTACTATGGAATCCACTGTGATCTTCGTAAGTGACATCCTTTCTTCATCATCCTCTCTTTGATTAATTGATTGATTAAGACTGGATTTCAGGATTTAGTGGTTTTAATTAGAACTTCAGTCTTTGCTGTCTTAATGCTATGCACACACACGCACATACATGTATGCATGCGCGCGCGCACACATACATACACCCACAGACAGAGAGAGGCTTCCACAGGCTAGGAACCAGAGCACTATCAGAAGACAGAATTGGTTGAAAAACAGAGCCCATGTACTCTACTGTAGGGAGCATGAAGGACTTACACAGGCTCACCTGTTACCATCTGTGTACACACTGCTGGCAAAGTCTTTCAACCAGCTTAGAGGCTTTTTCTTCCTCTTCTCAGCTCATTTTGCAAGCAGTACATGCATGTGAGTGGTTCCAAGCAAGCTTCCATAAGCAAGAAAAACTGATGGAAGAGTAGAACCCCAGTTGAATTAATTGAACTTGTCCTTAATTTGCAAGCATCAAAAGTGCAAGTCATCAGATAGCAGGGCATCAAAAGGTGGGGGCTTCACACACACACACACACACACACACACACACAGAACAAGGTCAAGGGGAAAGACTATCTTGGTTTTATTAATCTTCAAGCTACTTAGAGTCTTTCCAGCTGAAGAATAGCACGTAAGTGCTTTAAATGAATAAAGGTGGAACATCTAAACACTTTTTTGAGGTGGTAAAAGCCCTATTTTATTGTTTAGGCAGATATTTAGTATCTGGGATTATTTTTTTTGTCATCTATTCACATATTTAGTCTATGTTTCTATAGACTGTTTAGTATTCTTTAGTATGTTTCTATAGATAGAGTAAGATGAATGCTAAGTGCCATTTGGATATGCTAAAGTTTTCTGCCACCTTGAAGCAGCATATTTCATTTGAAAGACTTTTGGACTTGGACCTGGGATTCTTGAATACAAATCCTTGATCAGGGATGGATTTTGCTGGAGCATGTTTCTAGTTCCAGTTTTCCATCTGTTAAATAGAGATTATTAGACCCAGTTCCCACATTCATTTTGGTATGGTACAGCCATCACAGAATCATTTCACATTATCATTCCCATGGGGTAAATATTTCTTGATTGTCTGTGTTTGTGGGAACACTCTACTCCAACTTAACAGCTGCTAGTAATCAAATCAAGTATTTTGCTTTTCCTTCTGCTATATACTCCAACATGATTGTCATAGAGAAAATTACATATCAAAAATATTTACCATGTGAACTTGGACATGGAGAATAATTTCATGAAGACTACACTTTGTCAGAAGTGAATGTAAAAATCAGATCTTATTAAGGATTGTTGTGACAGTGACCTTGACCACTAGCATCCAGCAAATATCTTCTGTAGGCAAATTCCCTTTCAGGAGTGGTAACTGTATGAGCATATTAATCAAGATACCAATCTAGATGTGATGCATCCAATGTGACTGCAATTTGTGGTGCAAAGTAAGGATGAAAGTGCATATTTCCTCTTTTTTTTCTTTGATGACTGGAAGTCACAATCCCACTTATTAATGTGTAACCTGAAGTTATGCATCCATATCTGTTTCATATTGACAGTCCCTATGTATTCACAATCATGGCAATAACATGGGGAGTGTGTTGGGATCATAAAAGTCTACAAATCCTGCCTTACCAGCCAGAAGCTGCTGCAAGCAACAGAGATCTGGTCTCCTGTCAAGAGTGATCTTCAGTGCAAGGAGAAATTGTATCAAATATTCTGCTTCTGATTGTCATATTGGAGATCACTAATAGGAGGGGATGGAAATGTCAGTCTGCTGTATCCCAGCTGAGAAGAGAACAGACCTCCATCACTCATAGCAAGTGCTGCCTGATAAGGCAGGATTGTGAGAATCAGGCAAAGGTATGCTACTTTGTTAAGTTTGCTAAGTATACTTAGCTAAGTAGCAGATCTGTTTATAATTGTTCTGCTGGTAAATACTGTAAATGGTATATAAATCAAACATAATGATAACCAATAGTATATTCCGACTGTACTGCAGTGGAGTGGAAAATGCACATTGGGCATTTTTCAGCGTCCATTGCGAGAAAGGCAGGTTATAAATTAATTAAACAAACAAAAACACAAGCAAACATTGCCAACCACAATGTGCTGCTAAAGGTATAGTTTTATGCATAACTGTATTTACAAAGGGGCAAAAACTATAAGCACTTTGCAGAAGAAGTGCTGCAGATATGCTAAAGACATTATTGATGCAACCAGAATTGATTGCAATGCACAAATCTGGGATTTATAGAAATGTACAAATCAAAATGTTATGGATTTCAAAGAGATACAGGCTCCAAGTTTCTAAGCTCCATGTTTAGTATATATCTTTGCATATATTTATATTCCATGCTCCTTTAATCACTTTTAAGTCTTGGGGCAAGGTAGGACATAAATTTCTATTGAAGAACAGATTTATAGATGGGAGGAATTTATTGCAAAACACATTCTGCTGTGGGATGAGATCTCTCTCAATTACCCGTTTGTAGTTTTATTAGAGTTAAAAGCATTAATTGATGGATTAGTATGATCAATCAATCAGTACATTTATCACAGTATTTAAATGTTGTACATTTTTGAAGAAAAATAGACTAATTGATTGTATCCCCTGTAAAAGGGTGTTTAATACAGATGGCAGCATGAAAAGCAAACTGAGTGGATCTTCTTGATCTAAACAATGAACTTGACATAGCTTCCCTTGCTGAGTGACATTCGTGTTTATTTCAGTTACTGAATATGACAGTTGCTGACATACTTTACTTAAAGCACAGCAAAAATGTGCTAATAAGCTCAAGGGAAAAAATGTCTGTAGGAATTTGAAGGGAAGTTGAAAGACTGATAAAAATTAGCAGTGTCTTAAGGGAAATTGAAAAGATTTGCATATGTTTGAATACTCATTCAGGAAGAATTTGCACTGAGTGACTTCTTGGGTATATTCTGACCTCATTAGAATTCAAATATATTACAAGTATAAAACAGCCCATTTCCACAGAAGTGTTTCTGGGATCAGGAGTAAGGGTATTCCACAATACCTAAGCACCAAGAACCAGAAATACATGTTCACATGAACTGGAACATTTGTTTTGAGTACATGTCACCGCTCCATTCTGTCGGGGGGGGGAGAAAGAAACCAACACAGTTTCAACCCATTTCTGAACCCAGGAAAATTAGCAAGCTAAGCTAAACTAAAAGGAAACAGCTTCAATTTATTTCCAAGAAAACCTAAAACTAATGGTAACATGGGACAGTTTTCTACCCCAATAACAGAAAAATCGGTGTGAACTGAAATGATCATTTTTGAGCCAAAGAAGGGAGAAAGAAAGAAAGAAAGAAAGAAAGAAAGAAAGAAAGAAAGAAAGAAGGAATAGCTACAATTGATTTCAAATATGAAAGAGGTGCATCTCAAAACCTATGTGATAGTGTTTATACTCAATGTGTTTTGACCTGCTAATATTTTGGCCTGCTAATATTTTAAGCCCTCCTTCAAGAGTTAAAGAAAAACAATCTGTGGGCATTTCTTATGTAAAATAATAGTAAATACATTTTATTTTGTTACCCGCCTCTCCTCAAAGCTCGAGGCGGGGTACAACAAAGGTTAAAACACAATTAAACCCAGCATACCAGTTAGAAACTCCCCAATATATCCTATTGGCAAGTAAAAACATACAAGTTGTCCACTTTGATGCTGGAAATTTGCAAGCAAATTTGCCACCTATGCTGCACCATCTGCTGGCTTTCTTATCTACTGTCCTTTTACAGAAACGAGTGGGTGGGTGTGTATGGCATATGGTATTCTGTTGAATGATGCCATATGACTTGTGTCCAGGCTATCTGGAGAACTTTATTTTCCCATATGAGCCTGCCCAGGCATTGAGATCATCACGGGGAGTCTGTATCTCAGCCTCATCCACCCTTACAGGTACGTGGAACCTAGGACTGGGACTTTTCAGAGGCTGTCCCCAGATTCTGGAATTCCCTTCCTATCGAACCTAGGCTAATTATTTTTAATTCCATAGACAGTTAAGTTACTCTTTTAATGTTAATTTTTGCCATGCTTTTATCTCTACTAGTTTTTTGTTTTGTTTTGTTTTTAATTTGCATGTGTTTTAATTATTGTGAACTGCCTTCAACTGCCTTCTGGGGAAAAGGCAGGACAAAAACAATAATAAGAAACAAGAACAAAAGAAGTGATGTATATTGGTTAGCAGTTGTTATTTGCCATCAACTCAACATCAATTTATGGTAACCCTACAAATGAGAGACTTCAAAGATCCCTGCTCATAAATTGCCCTGCTCAGGGCCTGCAGATTTAGAGCTGTGGCTTCTCTGATTGAACCAATCTACCTGTAGTGTGCGCTTTATCATTTTCCGTCAACTTCCACTTTATACCAAGCATTAGCATATTTTTCAGTAAGTCACATTACCTCATAATATGTCCAAAGTACAAGAGCCTCAGTTTAGTCATCTTTGCTTCTAGGTGAGAATTCAGGCTTGATTTGCTCCAAGACCTACTCATTTGTCTTTTTAGCAGTGCATGGTATCTGTATATCTCTCCTCCCAAATGACATTTCAAATCAGTTGATTTTCTCACTATCAGCTTTCTTCAGTGTTCAGCTTTCACAGCCATACATAGAAATTAGTTAGCAGACCTTTTATCAGTTCTAAGCCGTGAAAAAAAAATGCTCAGATATTCTTAAATACCAGCATGAAAACATGGCTCAATTAGTGTTGTCACCACACTGTAATCATGCTGAGCTTCCTATGATGTTCTAGTCTGCCTGCCCAAGTATTTATTTGTTTGTTCATAAATGCTTTCCTATGTAGGACACAGTGGCTTAGCACTGAAGTGCAACTTTTATTCCACATTTTCCTGGTTTCTCTGGAATTTATTTCTGGCATTAGCACTTACCCCTAAACACAAGTGGTGTTCATCAGTAATTAAAAACATCCTCAGTGTATATCATGTTTGAAGCTCCTCAACAAACAATACACTTGGCCCTCCATATTCACTAGGGTTAGGGACACAGGACCCTTACAAAAGTGAAAAATTCGCAAATAACAAAATTTGTATTTCTGTGGGAAGGGGGCTGAGGCACAGATGGGGAAAGTGGGCATCCAGGGTCTAAACCAGGTCAGGGAAAGGAGATGGTTGAAATGGTGGTCCTGTGCTTCCTCTCTCTTGCCCATCTCCTTCCTTGGGTGTATGTGGGGCATGGGTACAAGGTTTTGTGGTGCTGAGAATTTGGGCAGAGAGTCATCCTTAGCTGGCCAGGCAGAGACTGGTAGAGGAAGAGGAGGACCAGAGGTGGATTTTTGAACGACTATGCAGCCTTTGCAGACCCACCAAGAGGGAAAGTTCCCCTCCCAAAAGAAGCACCTGAGGTGGGAGGGCAGGGATTGGAGAAATTCGCAAATAATCAAATCCGTGAATGTCAAACCCGCAAATGTGGAGGACTGACTGTAGTCCATATCTCCTGAAAGCAGCCAGTCAATAACTATGCATCACTTTTATTTCTCTGTTTCCCCAAAGTGAATACTTGTGAATGCACAAAATCTCTTCAAGCTCATGACTGCTCTAAATGGAAGCATCTTGAGAATGAGTAGTTTTTCTAAAACAAAACAAAACACTTTCTGATGTTTCTAAATTTAAATTCAAGAGCAATTTTATATGTTTAATTCCCTGTGTGTTCCTTGTTGAGAACTGCATGCCCACTAGTCACCAAATGTTCTAAAGAAGCTCAGAATATTAAAACCAAGCATGGATGCTGGTTACAAAAAGAATATGCTTCAAGCTCCAGTAAATTGAAAGTGATCTGTAAGCCAGCTTCTTAAGTCACACAGCATTCATAGGAACACAAGATTAAAACAAATCACTATCTTGTGTCAAGACATGTAACCTGAAAGACATGCTGCCAGTTGGGCAAACCTCCCTTAACAAGAACGTTGTTTAATGTTTATGGAGCCAGATGCCATATAACTTCTTAAGACTTAAAGAAAATGTTTGTAGAGCAGAGCATATGTGGTGACTGATAAACAGAGACTTAGGTGCTTTGAAAGGAGGAAGATAATGAACTATTTTAATATTTACAGCTTGCTCCTTGCTGTCCATCTCCTCTTTTAAGAATAAGAGAGAGAGAAAAACCTGTCCCTTCCTTTCCAGTAGTAGATTTTGGCAGATTCTGATATTTGCTATACACAAACTAGGAAGAAAGCTAGGTGGAGTTACTTTGGCCTGCTGCATTCTTTTAGCACTGATCCCACAGGAGTATATGGGATTTTATCCCAGGGTTTAAAGACATGCATAAATAAAGCAAACTCTATCAAGGAAGCTTCTGCTATATCACAGATCCATTCTGGACAGTATTATGTACACTGACAGATAGCATCTCAACCAGCTTTTCAGACAAGAGTCTTTTCAATACCTACCTACAGAAACTGGAGACTGAACCAGGAACTTTGGGAATATAAAACGTGTGCAATTTGTACATGCATCACTTGATTCTGTCATACTCACATAGCTTTGCAGTAGCTGGGACGTGAATCCAACTAGGGCTTTCTTCAAGCAGCTGAACAAGCAGTTTCACATTTTTGGAACTTGTAAGAGCTCATGCAAAGTTTGGGACTCACATAAGGAAGGATTTCAATGCTTTGTCACACAAGCAGGTTTTTTTTCCAGTCAAGATTCTTGCTTGCAAAATGGTTTGATCCAACATAACTATGCTGGCAGGGATTTTCACTCCTCCAGTGTTAAGTTGTGTTTAGCTCTGACTGTCTTAGTGGTGAGAAACAGTGAGCTGACATAAGCAATGGAAATATTTTCCCTGTGGTGTTTGACTTGCCATGAATTGTTCACCACATACAATTCAACACTTAATGCCATGATGTAATTGTGACCAGGTTAATTTTCTGGGATGCATCCTATTTTTCTACAGTAGATAGTAATGTACATATGATTTCCATGCATCCAGAGACCAGTAGATTTACCTGTACTCATTTTCAACACAAAATGAGAGCCGCTGTTGGGCATGGAAACAAAGGTTTTCTCATGCAGTCTGGGTAGTCCTCTATCAGATTCCAAATTATCCTTGCCACGGCCCAGTCAGATCAAATACCAGTCAAGTTTTAGTAAGATTTTGCTTACCATTTCACTCTTCAATAAATTCATTCTCAAAAAGCAAGGAAAAGATGATAGATGCTCACATTTGAGCACACATTTGCCATAACTGAATCTGCCACTAGGGGGCAGTAGCTTTATTAAGAGGTTTGGCAAGTTCATAAAAGGTCAGATATGTCTTTGTGGATGGAAATCTGGTATTTCAGTAGAACTTTCATTCATTTTTACGAAAGCATGGGTCTGTCTGTGCTTTTATTACCCTATTCTTGGGGCATTGTGGGCATTTTTGTCTTTTTAAACCAGAATTATGAGTAGATGAAAATCTGGTAATATTTCACCTGATATAGCTATCCTGATGGATGGATTTTAGGATCCAAGAAATGTAAGACCCATCTGAATTTCCAGATCTGATCCCATCCCTTATGTACATTAGCTTTTGCTCTCAAAGCTGTACTGTTTTATACACTTATCTCCAGTGTTAATTCCTGCTGAAATCAATGGAATGTTAAAATTCATAAATGTGCTCTGGTATGTAAGAACAGGGCATAATTTACCATCATGCAATACTCCTGCATATTATTTCATGATATTCTTGTAAAAGGCTTGTACAAGCCCTATTTACTAGATTAATATTTACACATAAAGATTAAGTCAACTGCACAGAAGCATGACTGGCACATACCTTTTTTAAAAATGACAATGCTATTCTCTTCCTCACCTGCCTGCCATTTACATCATTACCAAGCCCAGACCTGTTTTTTGCCCTTTCCCATGCTAACATTTGGGGTCCATTCACACTGCAGAATAATAGAGCTATTACTCCACTTTAACTGCCATGGTTCTATCACATGGAATTCTGAGACTGGTTATCTAGTGTGGCACTGGAGTGTTCTGGCTGAGAATTCTGAATGCCCCTCCCTAAACTGCAAATCCCAGGATTCCACATCATTTCCATGGGAGCAATAATGTCCTATTGTCCTGGGCTTCAATAGGACCACTTGCCAAGGCAACAGGGAACCCTCGAAGAACCATAAGGATTCCATCTGGATCAATAAGCTTCCTGGAGTGGACCATCTCAATTGGCCTCCACCTCTGATCCTAGGTTATAGATTAGGACAATCTAATCATAATCAAAGGCTTTGCTATAATCTGTAATCATAAACTGGTTTTCTTGTGAGATTCTTTGATGTTCTCTGTTAACCAATATATATTTGTAATATAATCCCTATCACCTCTTCTTTTTTCTGAACCCAGGCTGGATATCTGACATTTCTCAGTCCAGCTTTTTGCTGTAAAATTTTTTAGCATCACTTTCTTGCATGGGAGATTAATAGAATAGTCCAGTGGTTACTGCAATTCACGGTGTTCCCTTTCTTGGCGATTAGAATGGATATTGAATGCTTCCAATTTTTGGACTATTGTTTTATTTTCCATATTTTTGGCAGGTGTTAGTTAAATCTGAATGGATTCTAGCTCTGTAGCCTGAAAGAACATTGATAGTATATTGTCTGTTCCTGGAGATTTATTTCTTGCAAGTGCTTTGAGAACAGCTTCCCCTTCAAACTGTAGGTTCATCTTCAAATGGTTCTTCCTTGAATGAATCTATCATCCTTTCATCTCTGTATTATAGTGTTGCTTCCACTGTCTTTTCTTGATCATACATTGTGTTTACCTGTTGGTCATGTAGCAAGCTCAAGGTTGATTTGACTTTCCCTTTGATTTCTCAGATCTTGTAGAAGAGATCTCTTGTTCTATCTTTTTGTTGTCTTCTGTTTCTCTGCATTATTATAATAGTTTTTTTGTCCTTGTGTTCAAGTTGCTGAACAGCTGCCTTCACAATTCTGCCACTTGACCCTCTTTCTGTCACTTGTTGCTTCTGCCTCTGCTTCTTGCCTATTCTTAACTGTTTGAAGAGTTTAATCTGTCATCCAGTGAGGTTATGCTATCTCTTTGGCTGATTGGGTCTTTTTGCATTGTTCCCCAACAATGTCCCTGGCTTTGGTCCAGAGGACTTCTGGCTCCCATTCAGTTTGGTTTAATAGTGCAAATCTGTTCTGTTCATGATTTTTATATTCTGCAAGGGTATTCTTCAGGTTGTATTTTGGCACAATCATTGATTTTGAGCAGTGGCTCTTAACCATTTTTATTGGGGATCCCCTGCAAATGTAATTTTTTCCCAGGGACCCCCAAGACATAACTCAAGATTTCAATATTTAAATTTAGATGTAAATATTCAAATATGTATGTATGTATTTATTAAAGGCTTTTAGAGACTAGGATTCATATCCCCACTCAGACACTGGGTGACCTTGGCAAGTCACATTCTCTCAGCGTCAGAGAAAGGCAAGGGCAAACCCCTTCTGAACAAATCTTGCCAAAAACAAAAAACAAAACCCTGTGATAAGTTTAATTAGGGTTGCTATAATTCAGAAGTGACTTGAAGGCATACAACAACAAAGTGTTGCTGACCAAATGTTTCTAATCAACATGTCTCTCCCCTTTGAAACCTGACAAATGGTGACCCTAAGGTAAAACTATCATTAGGGTTTTCTTGGCAAGATTTGTTGCCTTTGCTTTTCTCTGAGGCTGAAAGAATGTGACTTGCCTGAGGTGATCCAATGGGTTTCAGTGGCCAAGTGGGAATTGAAACCCTGGTGTCCAGAGTCATAGTTTGGGTGTGTGTACAATGGCTGCTGCTGTGTCCCTTTCATCAGGAATTCAGCAGTGTAGGGATGAATGCATGTGTCCAAACTGCTCCTTCATTTCCACACCCACTCCCCACCCCCCGCTGCCTTATCTCTGTTGGTGCTGCTGCTTTTGGTGTCCAGCAGCAGGGCTTCATGGACCCCCTGTGAGGGCTATCTAGACTACAGGTTAAAAGTAACTGGTTCAGAATACTTTTTAAAGCTTTACTCTAATTTTAGATATTATTTTGTCGTGTTCTTTACCGCAATCTGCTCCTGTTCTAATTTTTACAGATAGAATGACACTTCTCCATCTTCTGTTTCCAATTATTTACTCTGTTTTATTTCTATATTGGCCATCAGGTGGTATTTATATACACAATTGTCTCTTTGGTTGCCTGAAGAATTTATTTGCAATGAATAATGTTGGCTTTACAAAATTTCATGAGTCTCTTTCTCTTGCTTTGTGTTTTGATCCTAGGCTAAATTATCCAACTATGTTTGATTCTTCTTTGCTACCTGCTTTTACATTCCTATCACCTTGACTACCAACTTGTCCTGTTTTTGGTGTGTGATCAATTTCCTTCTGGATTTCATCATAGAATATTTCAGTTTCTTCCTCTTCTGACTCTGTAGCTGGAGCATAAACTTGGATTATGATTATATTAATAGGTTTTCCTTGTATTCTAATTGACATTATGCACCAAACTTTGCATTATATTTCCTGACTGCTTCTCCTACATCTCTCCTCGCTATTAATGCCACCCTGTTCCTTTTTAAATTTTCTTTTACTTTTCTTTTCTCTAGCTAAATATTCAGTCAAAAATGCATTATTCCTGCCCACTTCGGCTTGCTCAGCCCAGATATAGCAATGTTTATGTTCTTTTCTTGTTTTATAATGTCTAGTTTGCAATGTCTAGTTTCTCTGATTCATGCTTCTCGCATTTCATGTTTCTGTTATATGTGTTGGGCAGCTTCAGACTTTCCTTTTGCATCTGAGCACATCAGCAGCTGTACACCCTTTTGGATTGAATCCAATTTTGTCATTAGATGCCACACAACTCATAAGTTGTCCTCTGCTCTTCCCCAGTAGGATCTGAGTGCTTTCTCATCTGGGAGCCTCATCTTTCTACTCTGTCTCTTGCTTTATTTTGGATTGTCTGATCATATGATTTTTCAAGATAATTCAGAAGTGATTTACCAGTGCCTTTTCAACATAGTACTGATAAAAGTTATCTAAAATATCACTGCCATTGTCTCTGAGAGATTCTCCGCCAATGTCATCTCCCCCTGCCCCCACATTGCTGCTGACCATTGCCTGTTTGGCACATTTAGTCTCAGTCCTGAGCATAAACATGTGGGAGACCACATCATCAGCCATGCTACCATCAGCATAGTTTCTTGCCTCATAGGAGCACGCAATCCCACTAATATAGAAAATAGTGTCATGGTGGTCTTTTAACATGAGATCCCAGTAGTATTTGCAGTGGAGAGGATGAAGACAACTTTACTGGTGGGAGGACAGCCATGAGGAGACTGTTTTCCTGTTTTCTAGTGGGTTAGGCAAATTTTCTATATCCTGGTACTCTCCAGATGGGTTGGACTACAGCTGCCATCATTCCCAACCAGCATATTAGCTGGAAAGGATGAAGTTGCAGTTTAAGAAAGCATCTGGGAGGTGCCAAGTTGAGAAAGATAGGGCCAGATGTATCAACAATCTAACTCTGTGTAAACTCAGCTTTATAGCTCATGAATGGGTGGTAGAAGAATATCCAGTAAGTTTTTCTTAAAAGGTATCTTATGTTCAACCCACTTGAAAAAGCAAAGGAAAACCTTTACAGTAAAGGTCAGAACTGGGTTCATATACTATGTCCAGAGCAAGAGCTTTCTGTATATGGCTTAAAAAAAAAAAAAAAACCCTTTCAACATCCCAAATTCAATATACAAAGCCTCTCCCAAAGAACTTGAGGTAGATTGCTTCCAGCCTGCATGTGGTTGGAAATGGTTGGAAACCTTTCCTGGCAACAATTGCTATAGTAGTATGAGAGAGAGAGAAGGAGGGGGAAAAAAGGCAGCACAAGAAATTATCCATAAAAGGTGTAGCCGGCTGGTAAGCAGAGGCATGTAGCCGCCAAGAGCAACTGGGCTTTCATGTTCTTGAATTTTGGAGTGAAGAATTGAAATAGTGTCTTGGCAGGGACCAAAGGAAGCAGATAGCCTAGCAATAAGAATTGCTTTATTTGCTCATAAATCAATGCAAGGGCATACACTTGATACACTGTAGTTTAAAAAAGAAACAGAAAAGAGAAAGCCAACATCTAAATTTGTTGCAGTGAACAGTAAACTTCATGATACCACTCAGCCATATCCAGATGAAAGACACATAGAAACTGGGTGTTTTCACCAGCAATTGGTCATGGTTAAGGGCAGAACTACAATTTACATGAACACGGTACTGCTGCTGAAAATAAGAGCTTTCTGTTGCCTCCTTGTCACCAACCAGTAATATGGAACGTGGCTGGGAAGGGGCACATATTAACTATATAGGGACATGGAAAAGTTGACCTAGGTGTTACAGGCACAGTGGAGAGCTTGGCAAGAAACTGCTCTTTTTAACAGTAGTCCCATGTTATTCCTTCCTAATGAAGGGATTTTACATAAAGTCAAAGACCATATTGCCTATTTTATTTTCATATGTAAATGCATGATGGCACAGACTGGGTATTAAATAGACCTGATCAGACCTGGGAAAATGGGAAGCTTTAGTGTCAATGGTACAGAGCTTCCCTTCTGGGTTTTAGGCTGAACTTCAAAGGAGTTATCCAAGGTGCTGGGGGGAGGATAGAGTTCAGTATCCTGGGTAGCTTCTTTAAAATTTCACACTAAAACATTAAATTGATTCACTGTTCCCTTGTCATCAGAGCCACACACCTCTATGAATCAGTTCCCAACAGGCCACTGTCAACCTGATCATCTGGGTTGGCTGGAGCAGACGTCTCTGTCTTCTCCATGACAATACTGCCAAACCTTCTGAAAATGCTCCACAAGGGGTTGGGGAAATCTTCTGAAAGAGGTATATTGGAGGAGAAGAGAGATCCCTGAAAGTCAGGTGAAAGCACATTCTGCAAGCAGAAGACCTATCCTGGAAAAAACAATTTGTTACCTGCAGCAACAGAGAAGATAGTGTTCACTGAAGTTTACTTCAGCACTTGGAAAGGAAAGATGTGACCAGAGATTTCAAGCCTGGGCAGCTCTCTGGGCCTGCTGTTTTGTTTTTTTTGTTTTTTTGCATTACCAGTATGGCTTTTCAGAGAAACTACACTTTCAATTCTCAGTCTGAGGGATTCCCCAGACCAAAAGAACAAACAGACAGCTGCTTTGGAAAAACTTCCCAACTGAATTGCCCCTCTAAGGGAGATTCAGGACAGAAGCAGTGGAGAAAACAGTATCATCACTTTCTGTTGCTAATATCATTTTTTTTTTAAAAAAAAACCTTCATGTTAAAGTGCATTCAGTGCTGTAAATATGCTGGGGTATAGATTCATCACTTGGTCAGATCTGCTTACCTTTGACAATAGAATTGCATTGTTGGTCTCCAGGTCATCTAGAATCCAGAAAGAAATTGTTGCTTGGAACCAGGTTGGGGATGTGTGCTATGTCCTTTCCAAATGAATCTTTTATCTGGAAGTGGTGACACAGTTGTGTCTAGAGTGGATTACTGTAACACTTTGTGTGGGTTACCTGCTTTGTAAATTGCAGGAGACTAGAACATAACAGTGAGAATGCTGCTGGGCACTCACCTATGGGATCATACCACACCTGGACTGCCTGGGCTGCATTAATTACCCATTTGTTTTCAGGCACAGCTCAAATTACTGGTCAGGAGAGTTAAAACCCAAAATGAGCATAGGTACAGGATACCTTAGAAATCTCTTTGTTCCTTACTTTCTGGCCTGAATCCTAAGATCTGACAGCATGGTGCTTCTTTGCACCCTAGCTTTGTGGAGGCTAAAAACTGAAGGAGGACAAGAAAGAAAAGAAAAGAAAAGAAAAGAAAAGAAAAGAAAAGGGCCTTTTTTGTGGCTGTGCCTTTACTATGGAATTCTTTGGCCTGGGAGAACAGGTTGAGTCCTTCTTGGATACAATTTTGCCATACGGCAAATATATTTTTTTCAGGCAAGGGTTTTTGTTTGCTCTATATAGTTTTTTTTTTAATGTGCTGCACCTCTCTCTTTTTATCACAATCTTTTTGTCACACCTATCTCTTTTTATCACAATGTTGTTCTTCTATTTTATTTCATTATTGGCTTTAATTTTTGATAGCTGCACTGTCAAGAAATCAAAAGAAGTCTAGGACTCAGAAGGACAACTATAAAGGAACTAGAAAAGATCCTGAAGGGTAAAAGATATATAAGTGAATTGTAAAGTTAAGCTAGTCCATGCCATCATATTTCCAGTTTCTATGTATGACTGAAAGCAGGACAGAGAAGAAAGGTGGCAGGAAGAAAATTAACTCATTTGAAATGTGGTGCTGGAGAAGAGTTCTGTGGATACACTGAACTGCTACAAAGACAATGAATGGGTCTGAGCGCATGAAGCCTGAACTGTCCCTACAAGCCAAAATGACTAAACTGAGACTATCATACTTTGAACATATCATGAAAAGACATGACTTAACTAGAAAAGGCAACAATGTTTGGTAAGGTAGAAGGCAGTAGGGAAAGACGCTTTATAGATGGATAGACTCAATCAACGAAGCCACGGCTGCCATGTGTCTGCAGGAACTGAGCAAGTCTATTGATGACAGGGTAAGGTGGAAGTCTCTCATTCATAGGGCTGCCATAAGTCAAAGTCAACTTGTCAACAGTAAACAATTCCTGAGCAACTACAACATATCAAAACAAAACAAAAACAAATCTCTTTTGGTGCACAGATAGACAACCAGCACCCAAATAATCCACTGACTCCATTGATTTCCCTCTCTTTGGAGTGATTTCTTTTTAAACACACACACACACACACACAAAATCCAGGCTTTGCATTCTGCACGTTCTTGTGTATGTATTTGAAATCTTGGTTTTCCTGGCAAAGAGAAGTGAATCACTCCTGCATCCTTTTTTTAATATCTACCAAGCGGATAGAACACACCCTCAATATAATGACCTCATTTGACTTGTCTTTCGATGAATGTCTCTTTCACCCACCCCACTTCCTTTATGGTCACTAGTTTTTTGGCTTTTGTGTAAATAGCTCAGAATGTACTCAGCATCAAACACCTGAGTTTGGATCTTTCTCCCACCCCCTTTTTGGCAAAGCCAGTGGAATTGTTTCCCAGTTCATGCTGACACGCTTTTGTTCCATGATTGGAAACGGGTTGCGGGAATTCGTGTAATCTTCCTTTTTACCAGTAGACTTACGCTCCTAAGTTATTATTTATTTAAGTTCATTTGGGAGCAGCACATATGGATGATACAAGCCTGCGGCAACGTTTAACTCTATTATTATCTAACACAGAATCCTTGTCTGTTAGTACTTTTCCCAAATGAAGAGACTGTGAGGCCAGTTTACACAGAGTGCTGCCCCTTTCATGGGCCAAGCATCCATTAAAAAAAGATTTTCAGCTTCCAACTGCCAGTTATCTAATAAAGACATTTTCTAATTTAACAGTTTCCTGTGTATCTGTGTTATGTTTTTTCTGGGAACTGCAGGAATGGCAGCCAACAGCCTAAGTCATTTCCTGATTTCTTCCTTCTGGCCTGGATTAGACTTGCCATGACCAACAGTTCCTAAATCCTTTCACAGTAGTAGCATGTCACGGGAATTTTCCTTACCAGCTTTTGAAATTGCTCTGCAAAAACCAAACAGGCAAAGTACATATCAAATGCTCCCACTTACCCACAATTTTGAACAGAGGCAATGAGTGGTAAGATGCAAACAAATCTTGTTTCAAGAACAAAATTCCATCTTTACTGGCCACAGAATGTGTTTCCAGCAGATTGATCCGTAGGCATACATCAAGACAGTAAATCCTCTGACAAAGAAGCGCCTTTCAACAAAAGCCTTTTACTCCTGCACAACCTCTTTGTCCTCCTTGTCCCCTTTCCAACTCAAAGTTGTTGTTGTTCTTCCCCCACCACATTGGCATAGGGAGGATGGTGAAGGTGGGCTGCAGAAACACAGACTTTCAGTGTTAGGCTACAGCCACACATCTTCAGTACACAATGCAATAAATCTTGACCTGGAAAAGAATGAGATTCTACTCTAGGTGATCCCAGTGTAGCCGTGTGTGCCTGCTTAGAACAGGGTTCATAAACAGCAGCCACTACTAGAATCCCTTACTGAACACACAAGAAGAGCAAAACAAAAATGGGAGGAGCTGCCTCACCAGCTATACCAAGCATTTTAAAAAAAGTTTGGGCAGCGAAATGGAAATTTTGAGAAAAGTAAAGACTAGTAAAAGAAAATAAAAACTCTCGTGATACATTTTTGGAAGACTTCAGGTGGTGGCTACTTTTTTGAGTACCATCCAACCTAGGAGTCTCACCTTCTGGCCCTATCTCTTGTTTAATTTTAGATTGTCTCTTCATAGGGTTTTTGTGGTAAAAGACATTCAAAGAGGGTTTAGCATGCCTCTTTCTGTGAAGTACTAAAAAGTGTCAGTTATGGTGCCACTGCCGTTGTCTCTGAGAGATCCTCCACCAGTGTCAACCCCATCCCATGACTGCTTCTGCTGCTCCATAGCTGTTTGGCACATTTTAGGGCATTTCTGCACTACACAGTTATAATGATGTTATTCCACTTTCAACATCCTGTGGAATTTGGGGTTTGTAGTTTACTGAGGCCAAAGAGCTCTCTGGCTGAGAATTCTAAATGCCCCTCCCTAAAGTGCAAACTCCAGGATTCCATAGGATGTTGAAAGCGGAATAATAGCACTATAACAGTGTAGTGCAGAAAGGCCCCAAGTTTGACTCCTCAGGAAGGGCCAATCTAACATAGGAAGCCCTACTAGAAGCACTCTTGCCATCAGGATAGCCTCTTGCCTCACAGAAGCATGCAGTTCCACCACCACAGAAAGCTAGTGCTTTGGCTCATGCTTTTAGAAAAATATTTAGCCCTTCAAAAACACACTGGTTGGCAATATGTCAGTCAGTCCTATCAAGAGTCAACCCATTCAATCAAATGTTGAATGGTGAGTCAACACATAGATAAGTCTAATGGTTCCAATGTGTCTGCTCTAGAGGAGAATTCAGGCTAATGTTTAAACCAACTTGGTTCTGCATTTTTCATGGCAGGCAAGTTTTTTTTTTTTTTAACTTCCTTAGCTGCACATTATGAAGTGAGGAAGCAAGAATTTCTTAGAGTATTCATGAAGATCAGAGGGTTGTCTTCCTTCCTTCCTTCCTTCCCTTTTTTTGCTAAAAATTATGAAATATGAAATAATTTTTATTATGAAAAAATTATGAAATAATCTATTCTTAATATTATTGAATTATTGAAATATCAGAATGACAGAGATGCAGAGAAAGCGTTTGGTAATATTTCTTGGGATTACTTATTTCAAATATTGGAAAGAATGTACTTTGGTGAAAATATTATTCAGGCAATAAAGACCCTCTATTCAGTTCAAAAGGCCCAGATTTTAGTAAACAGCAACAGAACAAGATCAATTGAAATACAAAAGGGAACCACATTGATTATTTCCTCTCACTTTTATTGTTTATTTTGGTGTTGGAGAGATTATTGAGACATATCTATGGGGTGAGAGTAAACAAAGAATAATACAAGCTGAGAGCTTATCCAGACAATCTTGTGATAAGGACACAAAACCCACTGAACTCAATGAAAGCAATTCTGGGGGGGGGGAGACATTTGAGACATGCCTCCAGTGAGAGTTTCCAAGAAGGAAATAAACAATTGAATCATGGTACCAGCCTCCCCATTATCAGGTAGCTTAAGAAGCATTATTTAGGAATCGAAGTGAGGGGGTAACCATACTTTTTATTTGGGATAGAGCTATTTTGGCTTAGTTGACTTTCAGTTGACTTCCTCTTTTTAAAAAGGCCTCTCTTGAGCCTAAAACTAAAGAAAAAAAGTAAAATTGTCCCTGTGTCCTCAGAGAGTATGAAGAACATTTTGATTTTATTTTTCAAAAAAAATGTTGTTGTTTTACAGTTTTGGAGGCCATAAGAGTGGGACAAGGGGACCACCCTAATCCCTGGTAATTGCCCAATCTGGCCCAGAAGATTTTTGTCATTATGGGATCTACTGAGCAAAAATGCTGGTACTTTTTTTTTTTTTTGTGGTAAGAGCATTAGGGCATTAGGACTGACTGAATTTGTTCAGCTTTTGCCAGCAAAAAATCTGTAGACCATGGTGGCCTAAATTTATATGCAGTCGGGACTTATGCCTGCTTATATACCAAAGAGTTGCATGTATGGAATATGCTTTTTTCTGATTTAAACAGGTTGTCCAAAAGGTACTTATGGACCGTACTGCCAGAAAAAATGCAAGTGTTTGAATGGAGGGCATTGCAATGCTGTAACAGGAACCTGTGACTGCCCCCTGGGATTCATTGGAGCAGACTGTACTAAAAGTAAGTGTGTATAAACATAATAATCCTGCTGGCTCACACTGAAGGCTTCTCTAATCCAACATCCTGCTTCCTGCAGACAACAGTGAGATGCATCCCATTCTGAGCCAAAAACAGGACATGCAGAAGTAAGCTCCCTGAAATTTAATGACTGTAAACACTGACACTCAGCCTTACACACATTTACTTTCCAGATAAATTCTCACATACAGATTTCCATATACTGGACTGAGGTTTGATCCAGGATTTGTTTCCTCTTACAGAAAGGAAGATTCCTCCTTCATCCTCCCACAATGCACTGGATTTCAGGATCTGTCTAGAGGCCATTCTCCTCTCAGGGATAATTAAGTATTCCAAGCAAAGTAGCTCCTCATCTGTAACAAAAAGCATTGCTGCTGTATAGTTTTGTTGGCTAAGGTCATGTGGTACAGTAGCAGTTTCAGACAGATAAAGAACATGCTGGTTCAAATCCCCTTTCATCTTAACCCGGGGGATTTGGAGCAAGTCATCCTGAGACAAATGCTTTGGCAACATTTTCTCTTCAATAAAACTGGTCCCCAGATGTACTTGAGGACCCAATTTGTGCCCTGCCAAGGGTGTACAGAGCAGTGCTGAGTACTTCTCCTCTTGCAGCAGCAAACTGGACACATCCCAAGATCAACTATTTCATCTTGCCTTCTCCTTTCCATAGCCACATGTACCTAGTTAAGCCAATCAATCAGAGGCTGATCCAGACAGACGTAGACAAAGTTCTTTGCCTGCTCCACCTGGGGAATTTAAAACCATTTCCCCAGTGAACTCCTCAGCCTCTGATTTTCTTCCTACCCTCCCTAAGGTTTTGATTGAAGATTTTAATGTGATTATAAGCTGTGTCCATGCTAATTAATGTGGTGGTCCAGGGACCAGTTCTGGTCAACAGTTTCCAGGAGTTTCCAGGAAAGAAAGAAGCAGTTGGAGCCAACAGACACAAGTATGTTACTGGTCCCTACAGATTGGGAGTGGGAGAAGCACTGCACTATCACTGTATCCATATTATTTTCTTCTAGCTACAACTTTTTGAATGGTTTTAGCATGAGACTAAAGGTGAATAGGCTTGTATGCATGTGAATCCTAGTTTGGATGTTCCCTTAGGGGACTCAGGATAAAGGTGACTGGGGGCATGACTTGGTAGGGAATTGTTGGATCTCCTTACTTCTAGATGATGGGAACTACAGTGTTCTTCACCCATTTGGGACCCCCTGCTTTGAAATCAGGTTGGGGAAGTAGGTTTCAATTAGTTGGTAAGGAGGTTGTCTAATGCTGGAATCTCACGCCCTATACTAGGCCATGTTTGTTTTCACCCACTGCACAAAAATAGAAGGGTTTCTACACAATTTTCAATGCTAGTCACATGTCAGGATACTTCAGGAAAAACACATGTGCAAAGGGTACTTTGAGACACAAAGGTTGGTTCAGCAATTTAAAAAAATTACTGTTGTGCAGGAAATAGGGTACTCTTCACAAAACTGGGTGTTTCTTGAAAAAAATATTGCTCATTAGGTAGAAAACACATTGTGGCTGCAGAAAAACTGTGAGTAAACAAATTTTCACCCAAATAGTTGCAAAATACAAAGAATTCTGCAGCTGTTCCTTATTTTCTCACTGGAGGTCTCAAGTGTCAAGGCGTTCTTTTTCACCAAGGATGCAACTGTTAACAAGAATTCTTTACATCCCTTGCAGTAATCAGTAAAATCTGTGGCCTTTGTGCTCCAACAATATACTTGTTTTCATTCTGTCATTGCCCACACTCTGCTCACTTATCACTACTAAGGCTGTAAACTCTGCTCAATTTCTCTTACTCAAAAATTATTAACAGCTGATAACAGATTAGGGAGAATGCAGTTATATGGCTTCATTAATGAAATGTAGAATTTCCACCACAGAAAGAGGTAGATCTGTGAAAACAAAAACTGCATCTTTCTGTTTAGAGTAGGCATGGACAACTGTGGCTTTCAAAATATTTTTCCATTCAGCTTCCAGTAGCCCTAGCCAACTTAGTCAAAAGTGAGAGATTGTGAGCACTTTAGTCCAAAAACCTCTGGAGGTCTATAGCTGCCTGCACCAGGTTTGAATAAAAAGCACACATTAGCCAAAAGATCAAACACACACTCTGTTTCAAATGGATGTCTTCTTCTACTACTGTGATGCACACCATGCAAAGAGAAAATACATGTAAAGATGTATGTGAACAGGCACCTCCACAGAAGACTTATAAATGCTTAATGATTATTTCCTTTTCCCATGAAACTGTAGGATTGCTAATTCTCATTGGAGGAAGACTAGGAAACTCCAACAGACTATTTTCATCAACTAGCTAGACAGTATTTCCCAGGATTCTTTTCAACAACAGGAAAGGATATGATCACCTGTTGATATTAGCCAATTTAAATATATAGTTGACATTCAGAACATTTCAGCAGTCAGTCCACCCTGTGCTCTGAAGTTGCTTCAAGTGCTGTATGAAAGATACTGTCCCATTTTCTGTGCTGAAGAACTATTTCACTGATATTCCAGTTCACCTCTGTCTTCCTTAGAGGAAAAAGGTCCATGGATTATATGCTCTTTCTTTAAAAAAAAAAATCAAGTTAAGTAAATGTTTCTGCCGTTTTCTTTTCAATTTGTTTTTAATTTCAAATGCATAGCCAGATTCAGTGTTATTCAGCGAACTTAATACATTAAGAAGAACAGTCTTCCTATGCCAAGGGAATTTTTGGATTCACCTTCCATAAATGTCTGACAAACTATCTCATGCTTTCTTTTAGCTTGTCCACAACATCAATATGGAAAGGACTGCAGTTCATTCTGCTTCTGTGGTACAGGACGTTGTGACCCAGTGACAGGCAAGTGCCACTGTCCACCTGGCCAAACTGGACCAAATTGCCTTCAAGGTAAGATATGATCAGCCATTAATTTATATCAACCCGAACAAAGTTAAACTTAACAAATAATTTATGGCTTGTATTAATAGTCGCTTGAAAGGATTGGCCATAGTTTCCAACCTTTCAAAGCACTGCATAAGAGGTTTTAATAAGGCCATTAACATGATCAGTTTAGTCTACCATTATGGAGGTAAAGTTGAGATCCAAATAAAATAATAAAATAAAATAAATATTTGCAAACAGTTCCCCCTGTTCTTATTGTTCATCTCTTTCTCTCATTCTTTGTTGTCATCCACCTCAGGCCTTTGCCCAAAACCACTATAATTGTTCCATAAATTAAAGAAAAATAATCTGGGATGCCATATTTACACACCCTACCCTTAAACTAGACAATTCAATTGTGCCAACTGAACCTGATTCAGAATTCAGATTTGTGGTTCCCAGAACCAGTGTTGCATAGTGTTTAACATGTTGTATTTGGAGTAGAGAAACCCATATTCCAGTTCTCAGTAAGGTAGTTGCTGTCTCTCAGACTAACTTACCTGATAGGATTGTTATGATCATAAAATGGGAAAGTGGTGAACCATATACACTGCCTTGAGCCCTTTGCAGGAAATGCAGCAAATGCAATTAAATAAATTAACATAGATTTCAATGGATTTAATAAAGGGTTTATATAATCATACCATGATTTTTTAATGAGATGATGTTGATGATGATGATGATGCAAAATTTTGGTTTCAATTTCCTTTGAGAGTTTTATAGAATATTCCAGAGATGGACAACATCTATCCCATTGATTCCAAGGTGGGAGAGGCATTTTGTGCCTCCTTACCAGTTCTGCACCTGCCTAAAGACTGGCTGTTACATAGCCAAAACAAAAGCAGAAGTGACTTTTAGTTTTTGTTTTCAGTAATTTGTGGCTAATTTTTGGAAGAGTTAGAGAATTCCTTGTTTTGCCACTCCTGGAGTGGCTTTTTGCAATTTGGTGTGTGATTTTTGTCCCAGTTCAGGGTCCAGGAAGCTTAGGAGTCCACAAAAATCTCCTATGGTTACATGTGGCCTTCAGGCCAGTTTTCTCACTCTACTCTCCTCCATTTGTTACTAATACTGTTCAAAGCTTTGTCCTAAAACTCTTCAGGGGTTTTCAGATAGAGGTGGAAAAAGTGTATTTCAGAAGCTCTGGAAAACAGCTGTCAGACAGTGTAGACAAGACTTCCCAACTTCATGGCCTCCAGATGTGTTGGACTACAACCTCTGTCTTTCACAGTCACTCAATATCTCTGGAGGACATCACTTTCAGGAAGGTTAGTGGAGACACCACCAAACTTAATCTGGGATGGGAACCACGCAGCTCTTATTGAACTCTGAATCCTCGAAGCCCAAGCCAGCATAGCCAATGGTGAGATATGCTAGAATCTACAGTCCTACATTAACTGGAAGGCTACATGATTTCCACCCTTGCAGTGGGTAGACTATTTAGACCAGATTCCCACCCCTAGACTGGATGGGTCAGAATAAAACAGCTTCATATACTTGTACATACAAAGTGGACTGGAAGATTTTTGTTTCATTCTGTAAAGATCCCTCTGCTGAGTCTGGAATTTTGCTCCATCATATGGAGCAAAACAATACTTTACATAAAACGTATTATTTGTAAAACTATATTGTGTTTGTAACATGTCAGTACATTCTTCTTGTTTCATCCATTTGCCCTGTTATACTGGGTTTTTTATTTTCTTTTTTAAAAACTCTTTGCTAATTTACTATAGTGTGTCCCCAGGGAAGATATGGTCCCAACTGTCAACTAAAATGTATATGTAAGAATGGTGGTATCTGTGAACCTGCAAATGGAACTTGTACTTGTGGACTTGGATGGACAGGAAGCTATTGTGAGCAAGGTACTATTTCTTTCCATGTTTCTTTACTTGGTTGCCTATAGGTCATTATTCCTGCACACTTGTGTATGATGTATTGTACATTTTTCATCACTGCTTAGCAAGATTAAACAGATGGCCATAGTACTCTGGACTGAAGAGACTGTTACGTAAAAGGGAGGTCAGCAATACAGCCTCAAGCAAGAGAGGATGTAAGTTCAGTGGTTGAACACGTGTCCTGAATACCAAAGAGTACCAATTTGGTTCTTGACATCTCCAAACCTGAGATACGTTTTTATAGCCAACGTTTCTCTTGAAAGGCCATGTGCCCAAGTATGTTTTTGCCAACCTTCAACTGTTGTCACTGCTTTGCCTCTTCCTGGGGAAGACAGGTTTGATCATAGTGGTTCATGTCTTAATTGCCTCTCAATGAGGCTATTAGAATGTGTTCTACATTGGGCTGCAATGGAATGGTATTTGGAAGCTATTGCTTCTGCAAAATGTGGTAGGCAGACTTTTGTTTGACATGCACTTTAAAAAATCATTGGTCAGGTACCAACTACACTAGCTTGCAAGTTATTTTCAATCTCAGTTTGCAATGCTAGTTTTGACCTACAAAGTCATAAGCAACTTGGATCCAGGATAACTGGGGAAAAAACCTTTCCTTCATATGAGCCTGCCCAGAATTTGAGAATGAGAGCCCTGTAACATGTCTCATGATTTTTAATGGCCTAGGGTGGTGGGTACATGAGACAGGGCTTATTCTGTAGCAGCACCTTGGCTATGGAATTCCCTCCCAAGGGAAGCCACTCCTTCTGCACTTCTAGGAGGCAGCCAAGAGTGAATTATTCTGTTTAGCTTTAGGTGCTTAAAATCTGGGCTAGATTTCATTTCAACTATATTTCTAAAAACTGGTTTTTAAAAATTGCTTTAATCTGTTTTAAGGGAATGTTGTTGTTTTTATCCATTTCACTTCACCTTAGGAATCCTAGTGGACTGAGAAGTGATAAGCTCTGGAGATCTGCTTTCAATCAGTGTATGCAATACTGACCTGCATGGGCCAGTGATTTGATTATAGGGCAACTTCATACATTCCTGGTACTTCTGGAAACATTTTGTGAAAAAATACAAGTACACTGTGCATAAAAGCTTATGGCAGCATAGATGCTGCTCATTACTAACTGTTTTGAAATTTTCCAGGCAGTTGAACCACTTTTTTCATGATATTCTTACTTAGCTGTATAAAATCACACATTTAATTGCAATGAAGACAAGCTACCTAGTAGCTAGTAAAATGGGAGTCCATAATATAGTTTTCATCATCCAGTTATGTTACACCCATTAGGAGCAAACATGTCTTGTTCGATTTTTTTTTTAATAAATGCATAAGATTTTCCAACCTTTTCCCCCCTCTCCAGAATGTCCTCTGGGAAAATATGGTCCTGATTGCCAGCTAAATTGCGCTTGTCAGAATAATGGAATTTGCAACAGGTTTACTGGCTGTTGTCAATGTGCTGAAGGTTATTATGGGCATTCCTGTGAACATAGTAAGTAATCAGCCTAGGGACCTAAGAACAGATGTCATAGGTTCTACATAGCAAAATCAGTGCATGACAATGAAAAGAACCTAAATGCCAATTGAAAAGAAAGTGATGCAGAGATGCCACAGGGACACTGACTTAAAAGTGGCATGTTCTTTCCAGTAATGTGCATAGAATCATAGAATCACAGAGCTGAAAGAGACCACAAAGACCATCCAGTGCAACTCCCTTCTTTGCAGGAATATACAATGAAAACACTCCCAACAGATAGACATCCTGCTTCTGTTTAAGAACCTCCAAAGAAGGAGACTCCACCACACTCCAATGCAGTGTATTCCACTACTGACCAACTCTTATGGTCAGGAAGTTCTTCCTAATGTTTAGATGGAACCCTTTTCTTTTCATGTAGTTTGAAGCCATTGCTTTATGTCCTAATCTCTGGAGCAGCAGAAAAAAAAGCCTGCTCCATCTTCCATATGACATCCCCTCAGATATTTACACATAGCTATCATCTCACCTTTTAACTTTCTCTTTTCCATGCTAAATGTACCCAGCTCTCTAAGCTGCTCTTCATAGGGTAGGGTTTCCATGCTTTTTACCACTTTGGTCACCCTCCTCTGGCCATGTTCCAGCTTGTCAATATCCTTCTTGAATTGTGGTGCCCAGAATTGAACACAATACTCCAAATGAAGTCTGACCAAAACAGAATACAGTTGTACTATTACTTCCCTCAACCTAGACACTATATTCCTATTAATGCAGCCTAAAATTGCCTTGGGTTTTTTTTCTGCTACTGCATCACGCTGTTGAATCGTTTTCAGCTTGTGCTGTACTAAGACTCCTAGATCCCTTTCACACGTACTGTGGTCAAGCCTATATTCATTTTTTTTCTCCCCAAGTGTGGGACCATACAGTTTTCCCTTTTGAAAATCATTTTATTAGTTTTGGTCCAGCTCTCTAATCTGTTACAATCAGTTTGAATTCTAATCCCATCCTCTGGGATAGTAGCTACCTTCCTAATTTGGTATCATCTGCAAATTTGATAAGCACACCCTGTATTGCATCATCCAAGTCATTTATAAAGAGATTGACTAGGACTGGACTCAGGAAGACTTAACCCATGTTGTGATGTCATTGTATTGTTGTCTGCTGGTCACACCACATCACTGTCTAGCAATGTTAAGACAATACTCAAGGGGGTGACATCACCAAAGAGTATGCAATCTACTCATTCTGAGGAAGAAGAAGAGGAATCTATTTAAGTATCATTTCTAGTGATACTGGCATATTGTTCTTTGTGGCTAAAGTTTCTCCCAATGAGGTAGGGAAAAGGGAAGGCATAAGTCCCCTACATTTTTCTTATCTCCACTTCTGTGTAACATAGCTTGCCTTTGAGTGAACCACTTCCCTGCTCAGGAAGTCACGTAATGTATTCACACATAACATGCTCATTATTAAGCCAGTGCAAAATTAAGAGAATTGTTTAGACAAACACATCACACTCAATACAGCCTGAGCAACCATAGATCATGTGCAGAAAATACTGAGTGAGGTTTATATGCATCTGTGAATTTACACAATTTAGACTCTTGCCACCCCAGTCTGTCTTCTCATTCATATAGTTCCTAGTCTAATTCTGGTAGTCTGTTTTTTCAGGTTTCATGGGCTCTGGGACACTTGTTCTGCGTAACATCTATATTTAGGAGCAACTGTGTCTCTTCGGGGACTTGGTAGAAGAAAAAATGTTAGACTTGGATCTTGTATTCTAAGACATGTTAGACTAGATATTGCAGCATTCCAAATTCATGGTTATTGTAGGGTTAAATTTTGTGGGGGGAAATGGGGGCCTTCTTTTGTAAAAAAAAAAAAACCAGTAACCTTTTCATTTCTCAGCCTGTCCTTCAGGATTTTATGGTCTCAACTGCCAATACCCATGCAATTGTAAAAATGGAGCTGTATGCATCACAACAACTGGGCAGTGTGTTTGTCCTCCAGGTTTCTATGGTGTACAGTGTGAAAAAGGTAAGAGCAGCATTCCAATGAAATATTTACAATAGCCCAAGTTCTTTGGAATGGGGTGGGTGGGCTATGATCAAGATTCCTTGGTCCCCTGCCATGCAATTTGTTAAGATGAGAAGCAGTCATACACAACAAACAGATCTATTACCTAAAAAAAAAATATTAAGGCACGTTCATTTATTACATTGCATTGTCTTTCTTACAATGGAATCATACATCTCATATATAAATGCCTTTGTTTTCAGGTTGTCCTTCTGGACTGTTTGGGGAAAAGTGTCAGCACCGATGTCAGTGTGAAGGATCAGCTCGGTGTGATCCAGTTACTGGAAAGTGCTTTTGTCCACCTGGCATAACTGGAGATAGATGTGATGTTGGTAAGATCATGGGAAAACACTGGCCATGGTGTTCTTCCTGTTTTTACACTTAACTGGTTTAAAACTTGAAGCCAAATGATGCAACAATCATGGAGTGACAGTACTATTTTAAGCTGCAAGCCATTTTCCACCCATGCAGAAAAAAAGTTTTATTGCCATAAACGGAAGATATATGTGACATACAATGACAGATTTTTCTTTTTTACTGAAAGGCAACTGTCATATAAGGCTTAGGGGGAAAATATTATTCTGGAGGCTAGGAAAGAACTTTATTATCTTTCCTCAGTAGAAATGGAACAGCAAGAAGAAAACTTTGAGTACTCCTGAGTGCAAATCCAATGCCATGTAATAATTCAGCTATATAGTAATGCTATCCACACAGCAACTGTTATAGCTGCAAGTTTAGGAGGTGAATAGATAGAAGGAAAGGGCTAATAAACCAAATACCTTTTCCTGCCCAAACGTTTCCTGCTTAAAGTGTCCCACTTTTTGCACCCATAGAGAGAAAAGATACAGCCAGTTCATGGTGGATTAGGAAGCGCTCAAAAATGCAAACTAGCACCAACCATCTGAAATGGTGCAACCTGTTCTACCCTTGAAGATTCTAACCTTATTCCCACCTCATTTTGCTGTGTAAATTGTTCAAGTCACTCTTAGAACTCCTAGGGCCCATGTTGTTGTTGTTTTTCATTTTTTTCCCTGAAGCCCTATTTTTTGAAAATACCAGTTGAAATGGTTTATAGAAATTTTCTCTTCTACAGTGATGAATAAATAGTTTAAGACAAGGTGTTCATGTATTTATTCCCTTCAGAATTCCTTCCAAAAAATATGTAGCAGGTACAGCAGTGTTAGTCAAAGAAGTGGTCTGTTGAATGAGTCTGGTACATGAGCCATTGGCTGCCACTCTGTGGAAGGTTTCCAGGAAAGAAAGACAGTCAATTTCCATACTATACAGTTATAGTGCTATTATTCCACTTTCAACATCCTATGGAATCCTGGGGTTTGCAGTTTAGGGAGGAGTATTTAGAATTCTCAGCCAGAGAGCTCTTTGGCTTCAGTAAACCACAAACCCCAGCATTCCACAGGAAGTTGGAAAAGGAATAATATCACTATAACAGTGTAGTGCAGAAAAGGTCGAGGTGTTAAAGACATTAGGCACAAATATGTTACTGTTACATGGCACATTAGGGGGACAAAAGCTAGTCCCCCACATCAGAGAGTTTGAGAAGCACTAATGTCCAGTAATTATCATCATAATTCCTGGTCCTGCTTTCTCTTTCCCACTTCTTTTTATGAGAGCAAGTGTTGTATGTCAGATTGACATGGTAGAGGACTGGGCAAAATAATTTACTAATTTGTTCCTACTGTTTAGGCTGGAGTTTTATTTGTTTGTTTTTACTTGACTGTCGGAAATGGGCAAAACCAAAAGGTTCCTTAGAGTTCAGATGTTCCATAGAGTTTGGGAACTTGTAGCTCCATTTTATGCCAAATGAAGTTATGTTCCCAAAATAACAAAGCGAATTTCCTTTTTTTAATATATCCTTATTAATAATTTCTAAAAAATATTTAAACTCTACAAAAACATAGTGAAAAGGAAAAAAAAACTACATAAAAAACCTTGGAACATATGGATTAGAAATTTAAAAATAGAAAAAAAAAAGAAAGAGAAAAAGAAAAATATTGTCTTCCATCCTTTCTTTAAACAGATTATAACAGTCACATTGATTCAAGCCACTCTTCTTCCTCTTCCCCAATTCATTCTTTCTAAGAAGAAAAAGTAAATGACCTTAATTCTATCAAAGATTAGCATATCTAGCATAGTATCTCAATATTACTTTCTATAACATTCCATCACATATGATGTTAATGCTCAGTGGTACTTGCTGACTGGATTACATAATATTTTCACTAATTAAAACTGTTCATCTGTTACATGTTGTATGGAATCACTAAATTTTTATTAGTATTATTTATTTGTATCCCGCCTCTCCATATGGATCGAGGCGGCGAACAACTTACAAATAGCATGTATTTAGAAACATTTCTATACATGCCCCCAACAAGCTGGGTACTCATTTTACCGACCTGCGAAAGAATGGAAGGCTGAGTCAACCTTGGAGCCCGGCAGGATCGAACTTACAACCTTGTGGCTTGCAGTACTGGCATTTAACCACTGCGCCATCAAATATTTCTATACCAGTTTATATTGTAAAATCCTTTATAGCATTTATTTACCGAATCCAGTTTTCATTGTCTTGTATCTTTAACCATTCAATAACCAAACGTCAGCCAAATCTGTTTCACTTTGAATTTAACTTCCCTTTTCCTATTCAACTATTCTATCTATGGATTTCACAAACACACATACACACACAGGTCTCACATGCCCTTCCTTGCCCTTTACTACTATTTTGAGTTCCTTCCCACTAGGTATTTTAGAATTATTGTCCTGAAATAGAGCCCTTTTTAAATCATCTTTCTCTCATCACCTTCAGTCATGTACACTAAATCAATTTAGCTTCATCAGTACAAATCATTTTCAGATTAGCCTTACCCCCTCTCTCCCCCTTGGACTGTAATCCCTTTTCACAAATATTTTTGGCCATACATCTCCCTCAATTCAGTAGCTAATCCTTCCACTGAGTTAATTTGAATTTGTCTCTCCATATGACTTTCAACCTCCTTCACTTCCATATTGCTAACTTCTATGTCCCCCTCTTGTCTTATATGTCCCCACAGTTCTTCCTTGATTTTGCCAATTTCATTCCTCAAGGCCTTTATCGTATTGCTCTTCAAGTACAGACGTTCCAAACACAGTTCCTCCATCATCTATTTTAAGAAGTCCTGAGAGATCCTGGGAAGGTTCTATCTTTCATTCAATCAATCCAGCAGTTTCAGAGCTAACAACTCACTGCTCTCTTGTCTAGCCTAAAGCTGCCAGCAAGACAGTCTTATCAACATGAAATAGATGTCTGTACTTCCTCACACTGTGCTCTTATTAACATCCAATTCCATCTTACAAATAAAATAAAATTCAGTGTATTCACTGAGTTCCTGAATTATTCTTTTTTAAAGACATCAAGCCCTACTTTTCTAATTTATTTGTGGAGTAAATACATTTACTCAGCTCTTCATAGCAGAAAGAAGGTGACTGGAGAGGCTCAATTGTTCCATTTCAATCAGAGGAATTCTTCACTTTTATAATTCCAAATATTTATTTAAGAGTTTTCTTTTAAAAAACAGGTTGCTGGTATAGGACGGTCAGATCCTTAGATCCAAACAGCTGCATTTCATGGCAAGAGCAAAAGATGTCACTCCCTCAGTCTTTCCCACTCACAATGCATTTACTCAAAAATGAGCACAAGTAATGGGAATTCCAGACCCTAATGGTTGATCTTCTACTCTCCCTTTAATCCAGTGGGAGTTTCTCCAGCCAGAGATCCCTCTGGCCACCGCTTTTGCCGTGAAAGTTCTTCTTTGCTGCAGGACTTCAGCCTAGAATGTCTATCCGCTTGCCTGTCAGAAGTCCAGTAACAAAGCAAATTTAAAGCTGTAAAAAGTAATACCTTTTACCTGTCACTTTTTCCAAATCTAGCAAATTTTTGTCAGAAAAAAAGCCAATCTCTTTATTTTATTTTATTTTATTTTATTTTGTTATGACTTTCTCCCAAAATAGGACTCAGAGCAGCTACATACAGCAGTGCTAGTCAAAGTAGTGGTCCGTGAACCATTTTCTCCTTATGGCTTCAAAAGGTGGCAGACAGCCTAAAATGTCTGCAGTGCTTGTGGTCACCAGAATGGTGGAGGCTCTGGAATATATTCATAGAAAATGTTTGTGCATTTCTGGAAAATAAATATATAGGTGACGTTATTTAAAGTTAGGAGTTCCATCAAGCTTTCTTGGATCATATGCCTGGGAAGAGGCTGCGATTGTTGATGAATGGCCAGAATACATAGTTGAATATGATGCCTTTATTCAGAGGGGAGATATTTTTTTTTAAAAAAATATCTTTTGAAACCTAGGGGCTGATTCTCATGATAACATTTTTATATACAAATGTTCATAGTGGTTTACTCTAACACATGTAGAAAATTAGCTGAGTGGAAAAATTCCAGCTTTTGTAGGCACAGGGCATGAAAACGAAGAGGAATGTTGTCTTCAAAAAGTCCTCAGAGAGGTGGGAGACAGTTGCTACAAATATCAGTCATGGGGATGTCCTTGGATTACCAGCACCAAGATCAGTGGCTTTCTTTCTGCTTTTACATTTCTTTGTCCACCACATGACTATTATAAATAGTCTGGTGACTGCTATGTTTCTTGCAATGTAGCTTACCATACATCTCCCCCAAACAATGGCTCAGGAGTGAGCCTATGAACTGATGCAATGTCACCCAGGTTGTAGGACAAGCAGACAACTATGAGGAAGGGGCCAATTACCTCAGATCTCCTCCCAGGCCACCCCCCCCACACACACACACATACAACAAAATCAAAGACCTCCATTTTCCTCTGCAGTCCCTCTCAAAATGGTGACAGGAAAAGATCTTGCATCACTCCCTGTTGCCATTTTGAGAGGAACTTCAAAGGAAAATCTACACATTTGTGGGTGCTGCAGGGTTTGGAGTTTCTTTGGGAGTTGAGGTAGGGTGTTTTTGTATGTTTTCACATATTTGAGGGCCTTTCTGCATGACTTGGAGCAGAAATTGTACAAAAAGTGCACTTTTAGAAAAAAGAAAGAGGGGGCATAGGAGGTCTGGCAGGGGGTTGTAGGGCCAAAAAAAAAAAAAATGGGATTTAGGTGCTGCCTGTGACCCATGGGCCACACTATGACTACCTCTGCTATAGGAGGTTGTGGCACCCATTCAGTTGCCATTATCAGGGCTTTCACCTCTTGCATTGGTGGCCTAACTAAGGCCATTTCCACATGCAGTATTTAAAACAATGCAGTGCATCCTCTACAGAGGACGTCTGCACCTTGGAGCAGACTGGGTTCAGACTACTTACCGTAGATCCGCACCTCAGTCTGCTCTGGAACGACCCCAAATGATCCTCCAGCGTGCTTTTGAAAGACCTGATTCTTTCGGTCTTTCAAAAGCACAGAGCGCGCCACTGTTAGCCTGCTCCCTTGTGCAGATTCGCAGGCTCACACCAATGCGAACCTGTGATCTGCCAAGGGCGGGCTTTAGCCTGGCGAGCTTCACCAGTTGGTTGAGACCCGTGACCAACCAGAAGCCGGCATTTTGGATGCCGGAGCAGTGCGGAGCGACGACCACACACTGTTCCTCCTCACCCCGGATCGGACCAGACTGCCAGAAGATCTGGTAAGTAGCGGTGTGGGGCGATTCCCTCGCCCCGTGCAGAAATGGCCTAAGAAGAACTATTCAAGGGAAAACTATTGTGGGCACTGTTAAATCCAGCTATCCTCCCACTCCCACAGATTTTCAACAAACATTTTTCACTTTGAATTTGATCCATCTTTTTCCTTTCTCCTCGTCATCTAACTCAGATTTTCACAACTGAATTCTAGTTGGAAGCTTAGAATGCTAGCATAATCTTAATCAAAACAAAGCTAATCCTTAAGTAGCTTCCCAAATTAGGCCAGTGCTGGAGTCAAAATAGCCATTCAGTCTACTGTTATTATTTCTATGCACTCATTTTTGTGGTACTTTGGTATAAATCTGTACATGTACTGACACTGCAGTGTTCTCTAAGTGGATGTTTATATTAATCAGAGATTAATTATGGTCTCTGCTTGAAATGAATGAACAAGCAAGAAACGTGACCCCAAGCAGAAAGGAATGGAATCAGACTGTTGCTTACAGGTTCCAAAATCTGCAACCCAGAATGGAAGGGAAACAGTATTAAGCACTTTTAAATGCAGCCAGTGTGAATGAAATGCTCCAGAATGCTGAAAATCTAGAAGTTGGTGCCGCCCAAGAGCTAAAAGAAAGGAAATGACTCTTCCTAACTTGCACAGTCCTGCGGTCAGGATTCCAACTCAGTCTTTCAGTTCTTGTGGTCTGAATGAGAGTGACCACACATTACAAGTGAGTAAGGCTACATGAATTTAGAGAACTTTTCCAAGGATACATCTTTCTTTTGTTTTTGTTTAGACAACTGGGAGTCACAAGGGGGAAGCTCAGCACAAAAAATGAGAGTGAAGTTTTCAACTCCTTGAAGAAAAAAAATAGGAGTCACTTTTATTTTCTTCTAAACAATCAGTGCAACCCCCAAAGCTTAAAAAGCTGTTATGGGACTAGTTTTATTTGCATTTTTATTTTCAATTAGGCCCAGCTCATCTGTGATATAACCATGAGCAGCTGTGACTGTGCAGCAGCTATAAAGATAAAAGGCCTGATTTTAATTTGAACTCTGGTAAAGCACCCATTAAACAACCATAACATTAATTTTTTTAAAAAAACCAAGAGAATATATAGCAGTTTTTTATTAGGTTGGTTTTCTTCCCCCTCTGCTAAATTAACATTGCAGACTTTCAAACAGATGTCTAAAATTCACATTGTTATGAACATGAAAATGTGGTTATTACTTAAATTAAAATCAGGCCCAGAGGTGTTTGTGAGAGCCTGTCTCATAACATTCCCTTAATTGAAAGAGCTAAAATGTCTGAATCGGACTAAAGAATTCTCCCACACATGGGGGTGGCAATTCTAACTGGCCAGTGAATCGTTTGTACTAATATAATAGCTCAGGTGCTGGTGAAAAGGAAAAGATCTTTTGTTTTTATCACAATCCAGATGAAAGAAGATGTGTGCAGGTTAGAAAGGGAGGTGTGACGGAAGAGAGATGGCATTAACAAGCACCCAGCAAGTCCCAGCTATCCTAAATGTAATTGGTAACAAACAGCTATGAGACCCAATTCTTACATTACTAAAGCAGAATAACAGCTTTTTTAAAAAAAGATGCATGTCCATGTAATTTAGATTGTTGTTGCTGCTGCTGCTGTTGTGTGCCTTCAAGTCATTTCTAAATTAAGGCACCCCTAAGGCAAACCTCTCAGGCTGAGAATGTGTGAGTCGCCCAAGGTCAGCCAGTGGGTTTCCATGGCCAAGCAGGGATTCGAACCCTGGCCTCCAGTCCAGAGCTCAAATCACTACACCATGCTATTTCACACCAGCCTCTTGTGTTGCAGCAATAACATTGTTTAAGGAAATGAAAACATACCAGTATGGAAACAATCATTATCACGCTTCTCTGCAGTAATGCTACGCTGCCAGTTTGGTGATGTACTCTGGCACAATTGGTTTTCTGCACCTTCCATTCATGGGTGTTTCCCATGGATGAAAAAAGACAACCCAATAGTGATGGGACTGCAATTCAACAACAGGAGAGATACAATGTCATGTGATAAGGAGAGATAAAAAATGGAACTAAGCCAGTGCAATCGTGTGACAAACCAGTGTGTGATAAAGCCCTGAGTCTGAGACCCTTCCTGAAAGATTAAGCTGATGACAATCAAAGCTAGAGGCTCTTCTTGATTATGGTGGCCCTAGGAAGATTAACTGAATCCTAAGATTGCCAGTTCAAGATCGTCCAAGGCTCTGAAGTTTCCAGGCCAAAATCCGAGCCCTAGGGACAAAGACAGCTGACCATGTCATTAAGTCTTATGCATTAAGTACTAACCACAGTTGCTCACTGCTTTTCATTTCAAAGAACTTATTTTCCTGTGTGGAGATTAAGACAAAAATCTTAGTTAAAGGGCCTGTTTCCAGATCAAGGTGTATATATTCTGTATCTATCCATGTATGAATCTAGAAATTTTAGTCAAAAAACACACCCAAAAAATCTGGATTATCCACAGGCCAATGTAGGTAATGTACCTTAACTCTTATTTTTAAAAGAGGAACCATCTCCTTCTCTGAGTAGAGGGTGAAAAGTGAGAGCTTAGTCTGTCATGCGAGAACCTAAAAGATGCACTGACCTTTTCTACTGTCTTCATCACAGCACCACTTCTGGTCTTTGTGAATGCCTGAGTAGGAAAATGGCAGTGGTGGCTCTTTGGTGCTTCCCCTCAAAGGACCACTGAGAGAGTAGAGGAGGTTGGTATTTCTTTTCGTTTCTCCTAGAACAGACTAAGCTCTCATTTTTCATCACTCTACTCAGAGAAGGAGCTGGTTCCTTTTTTGATAAAAGTTTGATAAAAGTTAAGGTACAGTATTAACACAGAGAGAGAGAGAGAGAGAGAGATGCATGCATGTATGTATATATTAATGAATCATCCCCTTTTCTGAGTAGACTGATGAAAGACCATTTTGAATACCTGGGCAGGAAAATGGTGGTGGTGGTGGCCAGTGACAGCTGGCACTTTCTCCACTCTGTGGAATGACCCTCAACTTATCCACAGGTTATATCAAAATCTATAATTTGGTCCCTAGAATCTGCCCTCAGTTTATACATGAGGTCAACTTATACACAAGTATATACAGTATCCCTTCTCCTTCATTTAGGGAAGTGAAATAAGGAACATTTAGCCTACCCTACTTTCTTTCAGTCAGAAGGCAGATGCAGAGCAGAAGAGTAACTAAGTAAATACATAAACCCCCTCCTGGAGAGTCTTCTTAAATTTCACTACCCTGCAAATTGTAGCAAACTGCAGCCATTCTTACTTCTTGCCTGGAAGCGAGCGGCCCAAAACTGGAGAATTTGCACTCTTGTTTCCCACCTGGAGAAGACCCACAAAACGTGGAAACTCAGGGCTGGGCCCTGAGGTCTGGTAACCCTGCTAAACACCCATTCTTACATCCTTATGGCACTAGACAATTCCCTTTTAATTCTTCCAGGCCCTTTAAAATGTCTCTTGATTGCTTTTATATCTTATGGCTAATGCTGCTGTTCTATTTTTGATTAGCCTTGTTGGTTTTCAATACATTATATGGTTGTTTGTGTTTTTGTTTTGTTTTACTCTTTCCCGGCCTGGGGGCAGTATCGTTGAAAAGTGGGACACAATTTAAAAATACATGAATGGATGATGATAATGGCATCTTGTAATTATAAAACAAACTGAAAGCTTAATCCAGACAAGACAGAGGTGCTCCTGGTCAGTCAAAAGGCAGATCAGGGAATAGGGATTCAGCCTGTGTTAGATGGGGTTACACTCCCCCTGAAGACACAGGTTAGCAGCCTGGGGGTATTCCTGGATTCAACTCTGAGCCTAGAAGCCCAGGCTTTAGCAGGAGCAAGGACTGCGTTCACACATCTAAGGCTTGTGCGCCAGTTGCGCCCATTCCTTGAGATGTCAAATCTGGCCATAGTGACACATGGCTTGGTTACATCCTGGTTGGATTGTTGTAACACACTCTACATGGGGCTACCTTTAAAGAGTGTTTGGAAACTTCAGTTGGCCCAAAGAGCTGCAGCGAGATTGGAGCTGGCTACAGGGAGGACTCAGCACCCCCCACCTCTTCGTTGCAACAGCTTTACTGACTGCTGGTCCATTTCCAGGTACAATTCAAAGAGCTGGTGATGACCTTTAAAGCCCTACGTGACTCAGGTCCATGTTATTTGAAGGACCATATTCTCCCTTATGAACCAGTCTGGGCTTTGAGTTCTGCTGGAGGGGCCTTTCTTTCTAAGATCTGCAGGAGAGGCCCTTCTCTCTGACGACAACAACAACAACAACAACAACAACAGATTGTGTCATGCTGAGGATTAACAAATTATTGTGGCATGTCCTTTTACAGGCAAAACCTAATTATATTATGATACCTGAGTTAACAATACAGGTATATTTCAGTTAACAAAATGTATGTGTTTCTGGGCATTACTTAGTCAACAGAAAATGCTATCAGAGGCAGAAATAACATGGGAAGAACAGAGACAGGTTTCTATACTACCAAAAAGAACAACAGGTCAACATGTTTCACTAACCATATGTATATGTGAAATGAAATGACCATATCAAGGAAACACAAGTAGATAAAAATTTGAATATTCTCGAGATTACTTCTAGAGAATCTTCTAGAGATTAAGATACTTGAAAGATTCTTCCAAAGTGCTTCGAGCAATGTTTTTTCTTTCTTTCACTAATCTCTTTCACTTATGATTTTGGGGGTCAGACAAAGATTTATGCCTTCTTTAAACTTGAAATTGATAAGGCAGGCTTATCTGCTCTCCCCTTCTCTCTTTGTTTTCTGTTCACAGATGTTCAGCAAGGGATTCTGGAGTTAGCTGTTGTTTACCTTGTCTGTAGTAGGTAAACACACTAAGCAATAGTGGAATCAGCAAAAACATATTCCCATTGTTTCCAGCTCAAGCTTTATTGCACTGTTTACTACAAACACACCAATGCAAACCCATACTAAAAATCTGAGTTTCTGCAGTCTTCTTTCACCATCTTCCCAATGCTGATGTTGGGCAGAGGGGGAGAACCTTCCAGCCAAACATAGGAGAAAGAGGGAAGGGGACATAAAAGGACTCTGTAAAAAGGAGATTTTTTTGTCACAGGCTTTGTTAACTGACATGTGCTTGTATAAGAAATTATGTCACTTTATACTGAATCTACTTCTTTTCACACCGCCGGTTCTTCCTGCACAATGCAGCTGCTGATAGCTGGTGCTTCAGCGTAGAACCATTTATTGAGAAATTACCTCCCGACACACACTTTATTCAGAGGTTTCTATGGTGCTGAGGCAACCATGTACATGTACATGGAAAGAAAGAGGCTTTGGCAGTTGCCATACCATCTCTTAGTAATATAAAATGTGGGGTCCAGACTATCAGTTTTGTTATTGCCTTTACCTTTGGCATTGGCGAGTATGATGCCAGAAACAAGCGCAATAAACACAGTGTTCATGGGCTAATCAACTACTTCCTTCTGAGTCTAGCAAAGAATTATCTTGTCATCATGGCTGGAAAAAATTGTGTTTTCCATTTGTAGTTCCTTTTATATGCTACTAGGGTATATTTTAAGCCTGTATCTTATCCATTAGCTTTACACTTACACTTCTCTTTCATTTTACCCATCGTATGGGTAAAATCTAATTAACTGACTAACCGAAGTCAGATTACATGCTTTTACAATGTTGATTAATTCTAAGAGAAGAGTCAAATGGTCTCTTCTTTTTTAGTGTTCCTTGTTTTCCTTTTTTCCTTTGCTTTGTTTAAAAATTCCTTTGGGAAAGAAAGAAGGAATGATGAAACTGTGAAATTATAAATCTGTGACATTGACTGGACTTTATGATTGTGTGTGTCTCTGTGTCCTCTGTAGCATGTAAGCCAAACCAGTATGGCGCCAACTGCTCCCAGCAATGCCAGTGTGCCAACAAATCCCAATGCAATGTGCGCAATGGAAGATGCACTTGTTTCAACAAGTGGATGGGACCAACTTGTGAAGAAGGTAATGTAATCACCTACAGTAAAGCAGTTTGCGAAGCAAAATACATTCATGCACCTTGCACTAGCTTGAAAGAGGCAGAGAACAAAATATCCTGAAGTCAGAACGCCCCATGGAAAAGAATATTTGGAGACTGAGGAAAAGTAAAAAAAAAAAAAAAAGGGAGAGGGGCTTCTTGCATGTCAGGTAACCTCAAGGAGAATCTTCCTAACCATTTGGAAAGTTCCAGAGTAAATATTGATCCTTTTTGGGGACAGGAAGAATGTTTGAAGGGTTGGGGAGGAGGGAGGGCTTCATGAGTGTCAGGATATTCCAACAAAGAGAATCTTCCTAAAGCTTCTTTCTTATTTCCCCCCTATATCTTCAAGTAGATTTAAGAAGAACACTCCTAGCTCTGCAGCCTAGACTCATTTTTTTCTTGTCCCAGGAAACACAACCATGGCCAAAGGGGGCAGCTGAGCAAGAAAGATTGCCACCGTCTATATTCTGATAGTTGGCATGATGATAACACCATCTTTCAGGAGCTCTGGAGACCCCTGTAATGTGTCACCTATCAGAACACCGCTGGCAGTGAGAGATCCTCCTTTGCTTGGTTGCCCACTCCCAACCTCAGACATTACACACCTGTGCTAGGGGAAAGGTCATGGGTAGCTAAGCAGGCTCATCCATTACCAGTTATGTTCTGATAGCCTATGATGGGTGATTCTCCTATATGGGTGTGGCGGGGGGACAGCTGTGCAAAGCTTGTCTACCACCAGCCAAGATAGGTCATAATGGATCATCATCTTCACTGTGTTGCCCCTCTGCCTATCCCACTGCCCCTATATGGCAGTGGGGGAGACAGTAAAAAGATAAATCTGAGTGGAGGAACTTTCTTTCCCCTCCCTGTCAGCTGCCTTGCAATAACCTCTTCTAAAATGGAAACTTTCAAAGATGTTCCTGCAGTAGGAAGAAAATTATTTAAATTTCTAGTCCTCTCATGCGGGAACAAATAATTTTAAAAGGAGTACCTTTATACTGTCAAAACATTCATGTACAAGAGCGAGACAAAAACAAGCATGGGGAAATATAGGTATAAAAATATTTTAGGGGAAAGCCTTATAGTGAGGAGAAAACTCTGAACAGTCCTTTATTACATAGCTGCAAAACACTGAGTCAGTTTGAAAAAGAAAATAAGATGAGGGAAACTAGCTGACAAAGTTTGGAGACGAGATGGTGGCACTAGCAGCTTGGAAGGCATACCTTTTAAGTTGCAGTAGAGGTTGGTCTCTTTAAATTGCCACCACAAACCTTCTTCACACATGCTAAATACAGGACTGAACTGAAGGGTGTTGATTGCAATTTTAAATATTCAAAAGCTTTTCCTTTCTTTTTCTTTTTTTAAAAAATAATGCTCCTGGAAGAGCCAAATCCAGTTGTAAGTCCCAACTAGAGGTGGCCCATTCAATAAATGTGAACTTGGCAAGCCAACACTTACATAAATTCCATTGACTGAATAGGTCTGTTCTGGTTGGAACTAGCAACTGGATTTATGCCAAGGTTGGAGCAAAGACGTCTTCGTTGATGCAAACTTGCTTCTCCAGCACCCTTAACCATACCTACAGGTAACACAGGCACACTGAGATACAGTGACAAATTCTATTGCAGAACTGCACTTGTAAATATGTAGTAATTATGTGAGATTAACTGCCATAAGATATGGGTGATCACCACTCTTTCATGATAAGTCTGTTGGGAGATATTTACCATGAAGGGCAATTGGAAGCCTACCTGTTCAAAGATAGTATACATCCACATGCCAGATACAAGTGGCAACCATGAGGGAAAGCTGTTTCCTCTAGTCTTACTTGTGGGTTTCCCAGGTGATCTCTGGTTGCTTGGTGGTAGAAAAAGAATTCAAGGCTGGGAAAATCTATGATCTAGTGGTTTGAGATTCTTCCTATGTTCAACACTATACTCACTCTGAGAATTTATGATCTATTAGATTTCCAAAATATTATCTGTACAATTTGTGTCAAGTCTCACATAATATATCTAACAGCCTCCTAAGTGTATTTATCTATAATTCTCCAGGTGGCCCTCCAAAACTTCCTTCTTACGAAGAACAAACTCAGGAGAAAGGGAATGCTTTTTCAAGACTGCCACAACAGGAACACTTGGACTAATAAATGAGCTGTTTTATATGCACAGACGGTATTTAACTCTGGAATTGAGCACTGCTATTCATTTCAGCTTGAGCTATACTGAAAAATTCACACTTCTTCACGCAAGTTCACAATGTCCCGTTAAGTAGCTAGGTTCCTTTTAAAACTGTTTAGCTCTGCTCTGTTTATTTATTCTTGACCTCCTGCTTCCTTCTGATTAATCCACTCTCGCTATAATTTCCAAGTGTCAGCCCTGTATTTCTTACAACTGAAAAACACAGAGATTTTTTTCCCCTTCTTTGTTGTCAAATATATTGAAGGAATCAGTATTTGAAATGAAGGATCACAAATCTTTGTTTGCTACAGAAATGGCAGAAGAGGGATCTGAATAGTTTTTTGGCTTTATCGAGCCAAAATATTCAAGCTGTGCTTAAGGAAGCAGTGTATTTTCAGAACAAACAGTGGCCATTGTCTCAACAGGAGGAGATAATTGGTAAAAATAAAATATTTGCACCTCAGTCCAGCAAGGCAGATTCACATGCAGAAGCAGACAAGAGATCAGCAGAATGTTGGCATTGAGAAACAGACTTCCACATGAACAAAACAAACACAAATGTAGATATCTATGCAGCTAATAAAAATGGTTAAGGTTGGAATTGCACATCCATTTACTGCAAAGTAAAGCCTAAATCAAAGTTAGGACACTGATGTGGCCCTTTAGATGTTGTTAGATTGCAAGTCCCAGCAGCCCTAGCCACCAGCAGTGAGAAATGCTGAGAAGTATTGTTCAGCATTATTCAGAGGACCTCATCGTTCCACCCTTGACCTAAATCCAGTTGTTAATCCTAATAAGCAAATATCCCTTAAATCAATAGAATTTACCTATATGTTGAATTAATCAAGTTCCTATTGATATAGTGGTTCTACACTAGCTTGACTTAGCAGTTAGATTTAGAATAGGGCTTTGAAACATTCAGGCTTCCAGATGTTGATGGGCTACAACTCCCATGAGCCCTAGGAAGCATATACAGTGGTGAGGAATGCTAGGAGTTGCTGCCCAACAGCTTATGAAGGGCTGCATAATTCTCACCTCTAATTCAGGCCTAAGGATGACTGAATTCAATGTGCCTTTAGCCTGAGTAGACATGTATAAGATCTGTCATGCTGTACATTATGCTTTTGATATGGATGGAGACATATGTGAAACTTGGGTGGAGGTGAACAGAAACTGAAGTCTCTTAACATTAAGAATGGGAATAAATATGAAGAATAAATTTTCTCACTGGAGATTTTAAAGGACCAGCTTGCCTGAGTAAATAAGGCTTTAAATCTTTTGAGTGCTTTCATTATTCTGCAATGGCAGAGTTGCCATCATTAATGGATATATATTTTTGACAGAATATTCCAAGGGTGCAAGTCTTACCCAAATCTATGACTTAATTTTTCAGCTCTAGAGCCAATAATCCCTCTCAGCTGAAATAAGAGCTACTTAATGTTAATTGGCATTGACTGTCTAATACTTTCATACTTCACTGACAATGTGTAAATGAGCCATCTCTTATTCACCTACTTTAAGTTCTTTGAGGATCTAGATGCTATAAGTTTTACTTCTGCAGAAGAGAAACTCTATGGGGCTTGGATGTTAATGGGTTTCTTGGTGTATATTAACAATTCCAAATAGAAGTCATGCCCATAGAAACCACAGCAATAAGAAGGAATTATCTTATGATCGTAGTTCAGGGAAAAAACTAAAAGCCACAGGATAAACAAAGCTGTGAATGAAGTTCCAAGTCCAACTCTTCTTCATGGGAAAAAATATTAAGCAAAACCATTAAAAAGGGGGAGCGGTAAGAAGGAAGAAAAACTGACATGATTGAAAAGCCACAGTCTGCATTGAGACAGAATACCTGGAGCGTTGTATGCACTTTTAATTAGACTAAGCTGTGCTTGATGCAAAATGATATGAGGTTCTTTAAAGGGCTACTGGAATAAAGACAGAGGAGTGGCCATTCACACATTTTTAACTGAAAATGGAACAGGCCAGAGTTATTCAGATTTATCTCCAGCACTTGATGTAAAATATACTTTGCAAGACAGATGGTAAAGAAAAAGGAACAACTGAAAGTACAGGGAATCAAGAAAGAATACATTAATGACATGCCATATAGGTGCCCAGCCTCCCAAACCAGTTCCCATATTACTTGTTAAAGTCACAATCAAGTATGTATATTTCTTTAAAGGGTGACACTGTCCAAACGAATTCATGTGGCTTGTCATTATCAATGTTGTATGTTTTCAAGTCATTTCTGACTTAACAGCCACCCTAAGGTGATCCTATCAACAGGATTTCCTTGGCCAGATTTGTTCAGAGGGGGTTTGCCCTTGCCTTCCTCTGACGCTGAGAGCGTGACTTGTTCAAGGTCACCCAGTGGCTAAGCAGGGATTCAAACCTTGGTCTCCCAAAGCTGTAGTTCAGCTCTCAAACCTTTGTGCCATGCTGACTCTCTAATTTATGTTGCACAAGTTGTTGTTCTCTGTCACAACAGGAGGGAACCACAAAGCCCAAATCTGCATTCTCCTGTTAATAAATTCCAGCTTGTACCACATGGGGGCACATTCTGACAGCACAGCTGACATGGTAAAATCAATTTGTGGATAAACCCATAAGTAATTGGGCATACCAGGCTAAATTGGATAAAAGATTCAGTGGCACCACCCCAATCCCACAACACACCCGTTTGGTTTCATGGATTCTATAATGAAAGAGACATGACTAGTGAATTTGAAAATGTCCACTCCACCTTAGCTCTTACTTTAGTGAGTCCCATTACTCATTTCTCGAGCTTTAAAAGAGCATACAATCATCTAGTTAATCTTTCTGTGATACTTTTTTTTATTAAGTACAGCACCTGGCACATAGTGATGCTTATTTATTAAGAAATATTGTTGTATTCTGCAAGCTTTAATTAAATTGCCCTAATCCAAATAAAGTTAGATGCATTTAGCTCTGTGAAATCAGTATGCCTTGAGCCTAGAAGGTTTCTCTAGACTGTAGATAAATGGTACTGTCTCCTGCTTTATGACAAGGAAGCTGTAAGAAGTTCAAGGCTCATTGCAATTAAGTTGTTTTGTCTCACCCAGATAATATTTAATTTGAATTTATTAGTATAAAACTCTGACACCAATTAGCCATAATGTGAATGGCATTTGCAGTAGAACATATGGGATCCCATAGAATTTTAAATCTGATGGCAATTTATCATACCTAGGCTTCAAGTCTCTCAGTATCTATATGCAGATTTAAATTATGCTGAGCTTTCCCTCCAACTTACTGCAAAGCCTCTGAAGCCAGTCAGCCTGGAAATTCTGTGCGTTTTGGCAAGCAGACAGGATGAGACATAGCCAGTCACAAAGTAATTACAGTAGGGCTGAGTGCCCCGGAGGATCCCAGTGGATCTCGGTGATGATGACATCAGTGTACATCTGGGTGCAAGGAGGTAGCTAGACACTTCTGCAATCTTGCCTGCTTGTCATGAAGCAAGGAATGGCTATTCAAGGTCTTCACAGTGAATTGGGTGGGGCATTGGACAATGTGGAGAGAGGAGGGGAATATTAATTTTCACGATGCCTATCCATAGAATCATAGAATCATAGAAATGTAGAGTTGGAAGAGACCACAGGGGCCATCCAGTCCAACCCCCTGCCATGCAGGAACACCCTCAAAGCAATCCCAACAGATGGCCATCAAGCCTCTGCTTTAAAACCTCCAAGGAAGGAGCCTCCACTACACTCCGAGGCAGCATATTCCACTGCCGGACAGCCCTGACTGTCAGGAAGTTCTTCCTGAGGTTCAGGTGGAATCTCCTTTCCTGCAGCTTGAATCAATTGCTCCTTGTCCTGGTCTCTGGAGCAGCAGAAAACAAGCCCTCTCCTTCCTCTACATGGCATCCCTTCAAATATTTAAACATGGCTATCATGTCCCCTCTTAACCTTCTCTTCTGCAGACTAAACATACCCAGCTCTCTAAGTCTATCCCCATAGGGCATGGCTTCCAGGCCTCTCACCATTTTGGTCGCCCTCCTCTGGACTTGCTCCAGCTTATCAATATCCTTCTTGAATTGGGGTGCCCAGAACTGGACACAGTGTTCAAGATGGGGTCTAACAAAAGCAGAGTAGAGTGGTACCAGTACCTCCCTCGATCTAGACACCATACTCCTATTGATGCAGCCAAGAATTGCATTGGCTTTCTTGGCTGCCGCATCACACTGCTGACTCATGTTCAGCTTGTGGTTTATGAAGACTCAAGTGGTGTAGATTGGCCCAAACAGGATAGGGGCTGGGACGGAGGCATGTGGGCAGGACTACAGAGCATGTAGGCGGGGCTATGACACACAGCTTATGGTGTGCAGGGCAGGGGCTACAGCATGCAGGGGGCAGACAAGGAGCAGTGTCACCTCCAAAAAAGTGCTGCCCAGGGCACACACCTCTCCCACCCACCCTCTCCTATGCAACTGCACACATCTAAGGGATTCTTGGGTATGCATAACATAGTAATATAATATAAAATGCCAGCCATAATATAGTATTGCTGAGGAATGTGTGTCCTTCCAGATTATGATCATAGAATCATAGAATCATAGAAATTCAGAGTTGGAAGAGACCACACAGGCCATCCAGTCCAACCCCCTGCCATGCAGGAACACTCTCAAATCAATCCCGACAGATGGCCATCAAGCCTCTGCTTAAAAACCTCCAAGGAAGGAGACTCCACTACACTCCGAGGCAGCAGATTCCACTGCCGGACAGCCCTGACTGTCAGGAAGTTCTTCCTGAGGTTCAGGTGGAATCTCCTTTCCTGCAGCTTGAATCCATTGCTCCTTGTCCTGGTCTCTGGAGCAGCAGAAAACAAGTCCCCTCCTTCCTCTACGTGGCATCCCTTCAAATATTTAAACATGGCTATCATGTCCCCTCTTAACCTCCTCTTCTGCAGACTAAACATACCCAGCTCTCTAAGTCTATCCTCATAGGGCATGGCTTCCAGGCCTCTCACCATTTTGGTCACCCTCCTCTGGACTTGCTCCAGCTTGTCAATACCCTTCTTGAATTGGGGTGCCCAGAACTGGACACAGTATTCAAGATGGGGTCTAACCAAAGCAGAGTAGAGTGGTACCAGTACCTCCCTCGATCTAGACACCATACTCCTATTGATGCAGCCGAGAATTGCATTGGCTTTCTTGGTTGCCGCATCACACTGCTGACTCATGTTCAGCTTGTGGTCTATGAAGACTCCTAGATCCCTTTCACATGTACTGCTATCCAGCCACATGTCCCCCATCCTATATTTGTGGATTCCATTATTTCTGCCTAAGTGTAGGACCTTACATTTCTCTCTGTTGAATTTCATTTTGTTCGCCCTGGCCCAGCTCTCCAATCTATCCAGGTCATTTTGAATTTTGATCCTGTCCTCTGGCGTATTAGCAACCCCTCCCAATTTGGTGTCATCTGCAAATTTGATGAGCATGCCCTCTATTCCTTCATCCAAGTCATTGATAAAAATATTGAACAGCACTGGGCCTAGGACAGAACCCTGTGGCACCCCGCTAGTCACTTCTCTCCAGGACGAAAAGCAGCCATTCGTGATCACCCTTTGGGTTCGGCCGGTTAACCAATTACAAATCCAACTAACGGTAGCCCTGTCCAGCCCACATTTTACTAGCTTCGTTGCAAGAATGTCATGGGGAACTTTGTCAAAGGCCTTACTGAAATCGAGATATGCTACATCCACAGCACTCCCTTCATCTATCAAGCTAGTAACTCTATCAGCAACTCCCATAATTCTCCCATAATTGAACATGCAGTTCAATAACATTTAAAGAGCCACATCTTGTGCGATCCTGCAATATAGAATTGGTTGCTGTTTGCTCAGTGTGGGCAGAAGAAGATAGCCCATTCATCATGGGATTACCCTTTAAAAAAGCAGCTTAGCCATCCTTCTCATGTTTACACTGCTATTTAATATGGATATGTATGTGATGTGATGCTACTGGATTGTGAATTCTGTTGTCCTTGCTTCACGTTACTGGCCACTGCAGGAGGTGGTGAATGCAATGCAGTGACTTTCATAGTCATGTGTTTCTTTAATCAAAGTCATTCTGCCCACCCAGAAGGATGGCAGTTCTCCTTCAATATGACTGTTACTTGAAACAGCAAAATAAGACTTTTGATTTGGTTTTAAGCGAGGCCTCAGACCTTTTCTTAAAATATTCACATTTGGAGCAAAGCTTGGCAGAAATGAGTTCCAAGTAACAGAGTGACTTATAATGATCTACCCTCTTTTTGGGTTAAAAAAAGGAGGGGCATCACATTTCAACAGTAACATAACAAGCAGGAACAAAGTCACTTTACTGGTATAATGAGTGGCATCTGCAAATTACTTTTAAAAGGAGATTTAGGCATTTTACAGGGTTTTTATTTTTAAGTTTTAGCCCATTATCCTATCCTCAGGATTTTCTCCACAAAAAAGTAACACAAAGCGATAGAAAGAAAATGAGTAGAATGTTATTTCAGAAACACTGTAGTTAAGGTAAAAACAACAAATTAATCTTGAAATTCTGTAAGAAGTAATGGAATTGAATTACCTTTGAGAAAGAACTTTCCAAATTCTGGTGTGCAGGGCGGACATAAGCAAAAGAGAGCATGAAGCTGTGTTCCTGGCTCCACAACATCACATATCCCTACCTTTCAACTGTACCAGTTTTGCAGAGACAACTGCAATTAAGACTCTGTTATCACACTTTTCCAGCCATTGTTAAAAAGAATGAATTTCATTCTCCTCCCACTTTTCTCTTCATCCTCAGGGAGCAGGGGTTTGGACTGGTTGGCCCTTATGGTCTCTTCCAACTCTATGATTCTGTGATACTTCAGTTGGTGCAAACTGAGTTCAAAATGCAAAAGTAGTTTGCATTTAATTAACACAAAGGGGAGAGAAGAGAGGTAGGGCAGAATCTTGGCCTCCCCAGCAGATTCAGGAAAAGCAAACTAACCCTCCTAACTTATATGGTCTTCCTCCTTAATAACTTTTGCCATCTTGACTACACTCCAGTGGTGCTTGGCTACACGTGTCTTGATTTTCACTTGTGAAATGCTGTCAGGTATGCACATCTGGGTTGACTCCACTTCCTCAGTTGTCCAGACACCAAGCATGGATGCCTGCTATGAAACACTTATGTGTGAACAGCTATTCACCCATAGGGTCTCCAGGCAAATGGGATTCTTGCACTCTTTCTACTCTTGGGCCCTCCACAAAAGAACAATAGATGAAGGGTGCTAAAATACTGATTTTGTCTCCTGGAAAAAGAATTGGACTGTTTATCCTACAGTAGATACACAGAGGAGGAAATCATACATACTCTGTGGTGTAGGAGATCCGGTTTGAAGTTTCTCTTCCATAATACGTATCTTAATATTTCTTTAACGCATCTGTCAGACAGAAACAAACACTGATCATGTATCATTCCTGATGAATTTCCACTGTTAGACTGCATTACCATCCTGTTAAATATTGTAGATAGTATGTACTATAAAGATGATAAATACTGCTATAGTTACAATCTCAAGTCTGAGAAGAGTATTGGGATGAAGAGAAAATCCTTTTGGGAGATGTTACGGTTTTACAATGATCTGGCCTTCAGGTTAAATCCATTTTTGTAAGCTTTTCTCTTCATTTGTCTGGATGAAATACCAAAGGAAATTGTGTCACTCAGAATATTGCTTAGCATGTTACATAGACATCTAGCCATGAGGAATCTGTCCAGGTAGCTATTATACATATTTTGTTTGCATGGAGGAACATATAATGTATAGTTTATGTTTCATAAATGCACCATAAATGTTAACAGACTTGTTTATACTCTGCTGTATAAGATTTCAGTATGAATTTTGTTCTAGTACGGCTTTAGCTTAGCGTCAGTGGTGAAAACAGTAAAATAAATTACAAATGTGCCTGCATAAAGTCACTTTGATTCCTGAATGGTTTTGAAAGTCTCCTGAAATCAATGAATACGATGTTGTTGCTGCTGCTGTTGCATGCCTTCAAGTTATTTCTGGCTTATAGCAACCCTAAGGCAAACCTATCACGTGGTTTTCATGGCAGAGGGTGCTTTGCCATTGAGGCTGAGAGAGTGTGCTTTGCCCAAGATCACCCAGGGGGTTTCTATGTTGAAGCAGGGATGTGAACCCTGGTCTATGGAGTTGTAGTCCAACACAAATACATGTAACACTGGAATACTGGATCATTATATTAGGTTTCACAGCAGCCAAACAAGGGCCATTTCCACACTAGAATGTTATAGTGCTATGAGTCCACTTTCAACATCCTATGGAATCCTAGGGTTTGAAGTTTCAGGAGGGGCCAGCCGGAGGGGCCAGCTGGACACCATCTGCTGTCCAGTGGTCAGATCTTATTCCTTTCGCATGAATGTGTAGTCTGCAGACATCAATTCCATCTTTTTTCAAAATAAACTGGACATATAATCAGCTTATAGTAATGTATGCAGTATACCTAATTCATAATTGTATCTTACACATCTCTTTCCGCTTATTTCCCAACTCATATTTGTTGTTGGGTTTTTGTGGGTTTTTTGGCATTTATATTTTTAATAGTGTGTGTGTGTGTGTGTGAGCTACCTACAGGTATCTGATGGATAATTTTCTCCAATACTAACCAATCCAGGATTTAAGACTGGACAAGGAGGCTTTGCTTGTGGTGCCATTCAGGAATGTGGCTCATAGGCTCATAGGCCTGTCATACATAACGGACTTTCCCAGGAGTGGAAGCCCATCTGCAAAGCTCCTGGTACGGATTCATCTGCTCCTCAAGCTGCTGGTACTCTTGGCACAACTTAAAAACAAGCTTTCAGTATATAGACAAATGCAGTGATTCTTCTTCTGTTGACAGTTTAGTTGCATTTTCTTACATATTTATGGTTTTAGAGTTATGGGTGTATTTGTGTTTCAGATAGGTCATTAGATGTTCCTAGTTCTTTGTGAGGAAGGCTGGCATATAAATCTTCTGAAAATATCCTAGTGTGCTGCTAATGAAGAAAAGATGGAAAGGCTGAAGGAAATAGCTGGTGCAACCAAGTAATGGACTGGGAAAAGGAAAGAAGGCATTCCTCTCCTTTCCATCATGGGAGGTGCAGCACCGGATCCTTTGCCCAAGTCTCATGATGAGATGACCATCATGAGACTTAGAATAGGATCTGGCATGATTTCACACTGGATCTTGTGCAAAATCTTTCAAGAATTCAAAATCTCGCAAGATTTCAGGTAAGACTTGGCAGGCCTGTCAGCATGCATCTCAAATATTCACATCCTATGGACAAACATGTTACTGAGACAGGTTTGACAGGCTGCTTGCTCTACTTTGGCAGTCAATGTGGCGTGATGACATGCTAACTGGCACATCATACATAACCTTGCCTGGATAGGGGGAGCCTCCATTTCACACTCAGAGATACAAGCTGAATTGGCTCACCTTTATCAAGGTCATTGTGTGCATCTTTCTCCTGAAGGATGTGATGTTTACTTGAAGTTGCTTACTTGCCAAATTCAGCATTAGACACTAAGTATATGGGGTGGAAGAGGAGCCAAACTAGGTTGCCCCCCTTCCGTAGTGGATATGGAAGGCAAGTGGGGATATCAGGTATGCTCTTTATTGGGGACGGGGACCTGAGGGGGGTCAAATTGATGCAAAGGGGCAGGTAACCTGCAGTCTGGGCAGATTCAGGTGAACTTACATCACCAGATGGTAGCAGAATGATTCCGCCACCTGGATTATATGGAATTATCCCCCATTTGGATGACATGGCATACCTTGCCAGATATTTAACTTACATCCATAACTACATGCCCTGCCTGGGCATTTTCTGGTTCAAGAAATCATTGGGCCCGTGTCCATTCTACCTTACTGGGATATACTTGATTTCCAGCTGATGAATCTACCTCATGAATATGCATATGCATGTAGATTTACCTAATTACTGTGCACTGTATTTGTATTAAAGTTGTGGCTAATATTTAACCCATAACACAGTCTCAAGTCTCAGCACAAGGAGTGTATGTTCTGAATCCACTGGAAACACTGCAGTCCCTTTCCATGTCTATGGGTAATGCAAACAGTCCAGCATGTTCAAGAGACTCTGTAGGCAACAGAGCTGACACCTTGAAGAATTGGGCACCCCTGTTCTGAATCCCACAGATTTTTGCTCATGGGAACAAAGTAGCGTGTTTTAAATTAGACTCCAGTAATTATATTCTTCACAGGAAAACAATCAGAATTTTAAATATTCCCTCCTCCTCCCTGCCAGAAATTATTATTCCATTTTGATCCTTTTTATGTTGAAGAACCAGAGCTGTTAAACTTTGCCCAACTTTCTTGCCAAGCATATTATTTTCATTGACGGCAGCTTTCTGTTTGCTTAAGTAATAACCAACACAGTATTAGAAGTTGCCAGCCGGACAAACATGGAAATTATACCTCCTTATTCCTTCCTTAAGAGCCAAAGAGACATTTTAGAAGCATCAATGGTTATAATATCACTAGTTTATTCCACAGGGGGAAAAACTTATGCTTGATTAAATTTTACAAGGACACTTTTCTACACAAGTCCCACTGAAATGAATAAGAGTGCTGCTGAAGAGAACTCTAAGGATCTGGCTTCTCCATATTTAACTCTCTTTGCCAACATATCTAAGGCACTCCTCAGCCATGAGTACATATTGCGATAGCTCAGGTATCTCCAGTAGGATATCAAGTGGTGCTGGAAAGCATCTGAATTTTATACTAACTTTAAGGCAAAAAAGGAAACCTATGAAACCTGGATTTAATCTAGCCCATGGAGGTTGATAATCTGGCCTGTGAGGAATCCTGAGGAAACCATCCATTCCCAAACCTTGCCTTTTCATTAAGCCCCACTGCAAAAAGATTCCTGCTGCCATTCCTATACTACCAACCTTCCTACCTGAGAAAGTAAGATGCATACAGGAGAATCCCACTGTTATCCCTGACTACCAAGTAAGGCATATTTGGTGCAGAAAAAGCAATATATTGGCAATATATATATATATCTTGTAGGTTGGTCTCAACTATAGTGGATCCATAGAATCAATTGTTATTTCAATGTTTAAGTCAATTTGATTGATTCAATAGCTCTACTCGAGCCAAGACTAAGAATAGGACATAGGCTGTTACTTCAGCCAGAGTAGCAGTATAAGAATCAGTATGGTGAAGTGATTTGAAGGCTTGACCAGGGTTCGATTCCCCAATCAGCCATGGAAACCTACTGGATGACATTGAGTGCATCACACACTTTCAGCCCCAAGAAAGCCCTGTGATAGGTTCATCTTGAGGTCACCAAGTCAGAAATGGCTTGAAAGCACACAACAACAACAAAAACAAGCAGTATAAGTTCTATAAGATGACTGCTCAAGAAAGCATTCTTCCCAGTGTGGCATCTCCTTCTTCCTACTTGTAATGTGTTTGTTGTCCAAGATATTAACTATGATTTGTTGAGCTTCTTTTCTCTTCCTGTTCCACCCCCCTCAAAAAAATACCTTTGTTCCTTGCCTTTCATTTTCTTTCTTTTCAGTTAACAAGGGCTCTTGAAACATTCTTCTCTTTGTTTGCTTATTTCCTTTTTGACCAAGTGGATACCATTGATATCTATGTCTCACATTCTGTTTTCTTAGGATAGACACTGAACCCAAAATTACAGACATATTTACCACATTATTGCCTATCCCAAGAATATTTTGGGTTTCATCTTTTCTAACAATTGCAGGTTATGGGAAAAAGATGGTTTTGTATCAAAACCAACAGGAATAAGGAGGCTGATCCTTCTCCTCTCCACTGTTTTTCCACCAAAAGCCCAATTTTTGAACCTGCTATTTCCTCCTGAAAGTGGCATTGCAACAAATAGCAAACATCAGATTCAGCAATTACTGTTGTCATTATGTGCCTTCTACTCAGTTCAGATTCATGGAAACCCTATTGTGGTATTTTCTAGGTAAGATTTATTCAAAGAGATTTGCCATTGCCTTCCTTTAAGACTGGGAGTGTGGTTTGCCCCAAATTAGCCAGAGTATTTGTTATCATAGCCAATACTCCCACTTTGAGACATGTGCTTTTTTCATAAATTAGATATATTTATGGCTGAAAGCATGTTTGGAGAAGCACTGACTGTATGCACGTAGCCAAGTCAGGATGACCTCAGCATGGCCAGGTCATAAGTTCAGAGACGATTAGATGGGAAAGCCCAGTGCTGATGGGCTTGGGACAATTCCTTCAAAAGGAGGTAAGGCACAAGCAGTCCCAGAAGCAATAGAAGGCAAAACTGCCAAGGTGAAGCAGTCAAGCACTCCTGCTGTGAGCATATCCTACAGAGACATTCCTATTTACCTTATCCAACCAAGATGTTAAGAGATTGCCAGGACTCCCATCAATGTTTTGTCACCTAAACTTAAGACAATCAACTGATTTAGGATTCCTTTGTCAGAATTGTGGGAAAGCAATTACTGTTTTGGTCATGCACCCTCCTTCAGGCCAGGAAGTAGGGTATAAAAACTCTAGCTCCATCCCCAGTAAATCATAGTACAGTGGGTGTCATGCTGCATATGATTGCCTGTTACTCCATACCCATTATCACACTCTCAGATTCCTGTTTGCCTACTCCACTTTGATCTTCTGCTTCAGGACCAGTAAATATCACCCCTCCCACCCAAAACCTTTCTCTATCAATCCTTTCTCACCTTTCCCTTCAATAGTCTTGTATGGTTCATGAGATTGCTTGATTTCTTGTCTGTGTGTCTTAATTTCTTGTCTATGTATCTTAATTTCCAATATAATACTCTGCTTAACTTTTAACTGCAGTTAGTATTGATATACGCAGGTGCAAAGATCCTGCCATTACCATCCTCTTGCAGGCCTCCTTTGAGCTAATATTTCCCCAAATCCTAAGGAGATGGTGGCACCCACCTTCCCTCACCTTTTAGGGTAGAAGGTTTTCATGGCTAGGGGGATTGAACCCTGGTCTCCAGGAGTCCTAGTATAACAGTCAAACCATTAAACCATGTTGGCAATTTCAGGTTCAGCAGGGGTTATTTATAGGCAAGAAAAATATTCTGAGCAGTGGCTCACATATGGTTTTGCTTCTCTGCTGCCTACAGTTGCAAGTGGCCCAGGCTTGAAAACATTGGAAGAAGCAGAGAAAGGAAAATAGGAATGGGCCTTCTAGCTCTATCCTGAATAATATATTCATGGCATGCACATAGGATTTACACTGTGTTGCTGTGTCTGACGTGGAGAGTGCAGATGACATATATGGGAGATCACGTGAATTCATATAAATGGTCTGGTATGCACAGAGATCAACAGAAGGAGAATGGACATGGTCCAAAACCCCTTCCTTACATTTGACGATGCACGTTTCAATCTCAAATTTAAAAGGATAAGGTAGATCTGGGTGGGAATGATGTAACATATTGTTGGACTGCAAGTCCCCGAAGCCCTAGCCAACAAAGGCAACAGTGAATAATCCTAGGAATGATGGAGCAACAGCACCTGGAAGGCCCCATGGTTCCTACTCTGAAGTAGGTAATAGAAGACAAGAAAATCCTAGAGAGTCTCTGCCATCCAGAATAAATTACAATGAGATCAATGGAAAAGCGGTCTGGTTTGAAGTAAGGCAGCTTTCTCTGTTCCCACCCAAACAAGATTGATTGGGTGAATAATTGCTGGGTCATTCTACTCTAGAGAACCAGTGTATCATAGAGAGCTAGCATGGTGTAATAGTTTGAGCACTGGACTACAACTCTGGAGTCAGGGTACAAATCCCCATTCTGCCATGGGAGCCCACTGAGTGACCTTAGGCAAGTCATGCTCTCTCAGCCTCAGTGGGAGTCAAAGGAACCCCATCCCCACCTGAACAAATCTTGCCAAGAAAAACTTGTGACAGCTTCAACCTTAGGGCCACCGTAGGTCAGAAATTACTTGAAGGCACACAACAAAATTTTACTTTGTCTCCACAGCGGTTGCATTTAATTACTTTGGTGATACCATAGTTTCAAGAATTTTTGTTCAAGGTCAGAAATTATCTTCCTTCTGACATTTTATAAATCAAAAATGATGGTTTTCACAAATGAACCAATTATTATATTCTTGCTTTTTATGGCTTGCTTTTGGTGAAGTGTGAATTCCTGTGCTTTTGGTGAAGTGTGAATTCCTGTATGTTTTCCAGTGTTTATGTATAGGCATGTGAATGTCTACACACCAGGATCAAATTCTCATCAAACCAGAAAAACTTTCTTCAGCTTATTCTGCTGTAGATGACTAAATGTTTCTAGTATAAAATTCATTCTATGCATAAAACTCAATGTAAGAGACAAGGGAGAAGATGAATTTTCCATGGGTGAGATTTTAAATTTGAATTATTTTATTTCATTTTTGCATGCATGAGCATTCAGTCACATGAGTCTCTGTCTGCACTGGTCAAGTCCAATTATATCCAGATATCTCTGGCTCCATCTCCCATTATCTCCACGCAGAACAACTAACCATACTGACTAACGATGTTGCAAGCTGTAGTCCAACACAGTATCTCTGTACTGTAGTATGTGGTCCTGTTTACACAGGCAGGAAAATGTGGGATTAATCCACATTTTCTTGCCTGTGTAGAAAGGGCCTTCATGTCATTTTCAATCTGGGCAGATCCTGAGGCAAAACTATGACAATTATCCTGGCCAGATTTCTTGAGAGGAAGGTTTACCTTTGCCTAGGCTTTTGGTAAGGCTGAGAGTGTGTGTTTTGCTCAAGATTATCTTTTTTATATTTCTTTCTCTTGCTTTTTTAAACCCTTTTTAAAAAATGGATTTGAAACATTTGAGATTTGTGAGATTTGTGGATTTCCAGAACCTTCCAGGGTTTTGGATCTGGATTCGGAAAATTCTGGATTCGTCTCCCATCCCTACTGTTTTCTTATGATTAAATCCTTTCATGTTCTAGTCACTGGAGCAGCAAAATACCCAGACTTGCTCTGTCTTCTACATGACACTCTTTCAGATACATGTTAGTTCTGCAATGAAATGGTGCTTTAACTGTTCAAAGCACATTTCAAACCTCTCTGTGGTTCAGTAATGTGACTTAGCATATCTTTTGGGAACTGTGAAATCTTTGGGAAAGATTCAAGGTTTGTGAGATTCATGGATTCCCAGAACCTTCCAGGAACCTTCCAGGAATTTGAAAAATTTTGGATTTGTCCCATCCCAAATCAAAACCATCTCTTTGTCCTGTAAAATGCATTAACAGCTCCCAGTCTTTAACAAATGACATTACTATGTTTTCTCTTATCACAAATGTTAGAATAATAGAATTGGAAGAGACCATAGGGGCTATCCAGTCCAACCCCCTACTATGTAGGAACACACACTCAGAGCACTCCCAACAGATGGTCACCCAACCTCTGTTTAAAAACCTCAAAAGAAGGAGACTCTACCACACTCTGAGGCAGCATATTCCACTATCAAAGAGCTCTGACCGTCAGGAATTTCTTCCTGAGGTTCAGGTGCAATCTCTTTTCCTGAAGTTTGAATCCATTGCTCCTTGTCCTAGTCTCTGGAATGGTGGAAAACAAGCCTGTTCCCTCTTTGATATGACATCCTTTCAAATATTTAAGCATGGCTACCTAGTCCCTGCTTAACCTTCTCTTCTGTAGACTAAACATACTCAGCTCCCTAAGCCGTTCCTCATAGGGCATGACTTCCAGACCCTTTACCATTTTAGTCGCCCTCCTCTGGACACTTTCCAGCTTGTTAGTATCTTTCTTTGAAATAAGGTGCCCAGAACTGGACACAGGCTTCCAGATGAGGTCTGACCAAAGTAGAATAGAGTGATACTATTACTTTCCTCAGTTTAGACGCCATACTCCTATTGATGCATTCTAATTTGTCTATCTCCATCTCATGTGTTGCTTCCATCAGAATTGGCAGTGGTCTGCAACAGAGTTCTCTCTGCTCTGCCTCTGGTATTTATTGGCTAGCAGCCTCCCCCAGCATTTTGCCTGATTAATGAGACTTCCCTAGGTAAGTGTTCTGCCTCATGGGCTCTCCCTTTCTTGTCTATGCTTAGCTGCAGTAAGTATTGTCCTGTTCACGTATGTGTGTCTTGGCTGTTGGGGAGGATCCTGCCTGTGTTTGCACCAGGATCCTGTGCTTGGGGCATGACATCCAGCAGGTGCAACTGTGGTTCCTTCTGGAAATTTACTTTCAATATCTTTTTCCACCATGAAATGAATTTGATTCCAGAATTTTTTGGTCTTCTTACATATTCACCACACATGATAAGTAAGTACCCACAATATTGTGCATATTTCCAACATTTACTTGATTGATTTTTGTGCATCTTGGCCAATCTTCCTGGAGTCAACTACCACCATCATCTTATAAAAATTCTCTTTGAAGTCATAACACAATGTGGAATATGCTGCCTTGGAGAGTAGTGGAGTCTCCTTCCTTAGAGGTTTTTAAGCAGAGGCTAGATGGCCATCTGTCAGGAGTGCTTTGAGGGTGTTCCTGCATGGCAGGGGGTTGGACTGGGTGGCCCGTGTGGTCTCTTCCAACTCTACATTTCTATGATTCTATGATTCTATGTAAATTTTAATCCTTCTGACCACATTCATCTCATTGCTCTAATGTATTGTTGTGACCCACATTTTGGGTCTGTTTCACCATACAGTCTATTCCATCTTGAATTTAGAAGGTGGTCTAGTACAGTGTACCATCCTGGATTTTGTTTCCACCCACCATTCATTTACATTGTAATATTTATATGATATTATTGACCTATCTTTACAAATATGAGAGAAAGCAGGTATGAATGCTGTAAAATATTGAATCAGTCCTAAAGTTTATTGTTAATTCTTTTTGCTGGGATTGAGAAGATTCTGCTGTGTCCACATGTCAACAGCATTTCAATAACATGTTAAACCTGTCTACTGTGACTTTTTCAATACAGTTTTTCAGAAAACTCCAGCTTTTAGTGTGTGTGTGTGTGTGTGTGTGTGTTAAAACTGTCAATGTCCAGTTCTTATGATGAGAAGACATGTCATCATCCACCCATGAAACTATGCCAAAATCAACCACTACCATCAACCTCTCATTTTCCCAAATACTGAAATACTTTTACACCCACACCCCAAAATGAAAGACTGTCCAGGAAAATAGTGTGCAATTTAGAATGCATTATCTTCAAAGCTTCTCAAGCTTTTGCCACCAGTTTATGTCCCTCCCTCCCCATTCCCACTGGTAATAAAAGTGGACGATGAAGCTTGATTGCAAGATGTTTTATGTATGAGCACAGGCTTTGCCAGCATCTAGTAATGTATGTGTCTTTGCTATTTGGCAGCCATGGAATTTAGCTGCATTTGCACTCCCATTTAAGATTTACGTCTTAGAAATCCAATGATGCCAATAGAATCTTCATTCTCCTAAGAGACTCTAAAATGATTGATTAGATTACCCTGAGATGAGTTGTGCCTATCTATCGTATTCCAGTTACAAAGTCTGCCATCAGCAACCATGCTGCAGCCAATTCAGTGAGTGGCTATAGCCATTAGGGTATGCCCACAGGAGAATCTGTCATTGAGCCTTGGTCAGCTATCTTACATCTGGAAGGAAGAGATGGAGCAAATTTGCAAAATGGCTCACTAGCCATGCAACTATGGTGACAACAAGATGGAACAACCAGTTTGTGAAGAGCCCACTTTGTCATCAGCATAGGCTTCTTATTTGGGAAGGGCAGGAATATTAAGATCCACCCCTTGAGTGGCTGTTTTATGACCAAAAATAGCACTTAGCACAAAGTGCTCAGGTTTTATGTGCCTGCAACACAGAATTTATACACCTTTTAGTCACTGCTCTGCAATTTTGGAGTTGTCAGACACCATTACTGAGAAGTGTACACATCACAGCTACTAAACAGGCACTTTCCATCTGAGAAGAAATGAAAGGAAGTTTTGATAACTTGGTCTCTTCCTGAGTTCCCTGCCAAGAATACAAGATAACACATAGGTAAATCTAAAAGTCTCGGGTGGAGACAGGGCAGCAGGAAGATACCATTATCAGCTAACTCAGTTCAAAATCAACCAGGAAAAGTTTTGTCTCTAATCACCTGTTAACAATCAGGAACTTATAAATGATTTGTGACTATTTTCCATGTATGTTATTGCCATACCAGCCTTCCTCTTTCCACTACAAAAGGATGGAAAGTTTGATCAACCTAAAGCACACATCAGACTCAAAACCATAAAGTAGTTAAAGCTCTTTACTGGGTCTCTCTGATTAGTTCCTGTAACAGTCGCTGGGACCACAACCAACAGCCATGAGATGACTTCCAGAGTGATTCCCAAGACTGGATGCATGTGCAAGCACGCAGCATGAATTGGCTATGCACGTGGTGCGATGCCTGACAATCATGTAAAATTCCAGAATGCAGCTTTCTCCTCCTGGCAATCATCTGGGAGCAATTCGTGTGAATGGCCCATTTGTACAACACATGTGCGTGTGTACCCAAAAGCAGACAGATTCCAAGGCTTCATCTCATATTGATTGCATCAGACTGCATCTGGAGGTCAACTGAATTTTGATTGATTTCTGGGTATAAATCTAAAAATCTTTATCAACTCTGGAGTGTCTTCATCTGTGACTTATTTATTTAATTTCTACCACACTTTCTCCAAAAACTCAGGTTATCTCACAAGATTAAAAACACTTAAAAAATACAAAAAATGCTTTTTTCTCAGCCAGATAATATTCCTTTATTATCATATATTTGATTATAATACAATGATTTGATCTCATCATCACTTTAGTTTTATTTGGATATTAATTTCCCAGTCTGTAAACTTGGAATTTTTTTTAAAAAAATGAATTAAAAATTGAATAAATATTGAAGAATAAATCTTAATAATTTCATATAAGGAGATGAATTGCAGTAGGCATTGTTTCAAAATGGTTCAAAGAAGAAAAGGGGAGAAAAGATAGAAAAGAAAAAGAGAAGGAAAATTAAACCTAATTAAAGGAAGAAAAGAGGCATGGAAAGTGGATAAACATTGACCTACATTAGAGGATACAATGTGTAACTTTATCATGATGTAACTAAATCTCTGAGACCATACACAGCCTTTCTAGTTAATTGCAACAAAGCATATTGTGGCATCATGTACGGTGTCCAATTGTGTAATATGGACTTTCACTGTGATTTAGGAGGTGGCATCTCTTTGCACTATGGGACTGATACTGTAGCATGGCCCATGTCACAATGTGACCATAGCACAACAGCCATGCTGCTTGCTCTACTTGCACAATGTTCCTGAGGGCATAGCTATGCCTCTTCTTCCCTCCTGAGAATACAAACGTGCAATAATGCAATTCAGTTTTGCACAATACAGCCAGCATGGTGTAGCGGTTTGAGCATTGAACTATGACCCTGGAGACCAGGGTTTGATTCCTTGCTCAGTCATGGAAACTCACTGAGTGACCTTTGGTTCATCACACATTCTCAGCCTCAGGAAACTCCATGATAGGGTCACTATAAGTCAGAAACAATTAGAAGGCACACAACCACCAGCAGCACATCCAGAGTGATGAAACTTCCCAATAGGTTGCCAGCATGTATGGACAAACTATATCTCTGACCTTTGCATTCTAGTTTCTAAAATAAAAATATATCCATCTTTCTGTAAAACACATCAATAGAGAGTACAGCACCCACCCATTAAAAAAAAAAATTCTCATCAGCTAATCGGCTGCCAAAAGCTCATCTAATAAAATGGTTTTTATCTCACCACATCATTAGTGTTGTGTCTGAAAGAGCACCACTCTCATAAAAGCAGAATGATGTGGTTGAGTGTGATCCCAAGCTAGTACTATTGCTCTGCCTCACGCGCAGCTAACACTGTTTGCGTTAGAGAGGCAGAGACAGTCAAAGTCCCAAACTTTAAGTACACAATCTGATGCAAACACACAGCATATCACTGAGCACTGGACATGCATTTGTTCTTGGAGTCAATTTTGTATATGGAAGAATGAAAGGAGAGCTAAAAATCAGTTTTCCTTTTTTTTTTAAAGAAAATCCATTTAATATCATTTTGTTGGATATTCTCCAAATATATGATATCTGCGTATATTACTCATTGATATTAGATGTTAATATTTGAAGTGGGCCACTTAAAATTTTGCATTTGCTTTTTGATGTGTAATTTTTTTGGTACCTAATGTCATTGGCAGCAGACATGCAAATGGTATATGGAAGTGCTTTTCCAGCTTTCTATCTTCAAACAATATTTTCTACATTTTGTCTGCCAAAGAGTTTCTGTACGCATGACATAAGTCCTCCACACATTCCACTGGAGTCTACATCTGGGACGTGTTCTAGTTCCATATTCAGTTCACAAAAGGCAGTTTTAAGTCTCGTTGTTATCCATTAGAAACTCATATCCTCCAACTGTCCTGATTTGGCAGAAAGAGTCTTCTGTTGTCCCATTTTTTAAAGCTGCTTTTAAAATGTCACAATTTCTCTCTCTCTCTCTCTCACACACACACACACTTTCCTCCCTTATTCTCAGCTTACTTCAATTGCTGCAAACTGAGTAAAAAAGTAGTTTGCATATAATTAACTCAGTAAAGAGGAGAGGGTGGAATAGTGTCTTTCCCAGTAGGATCAGGTAAAAGCCTCCTAGTTTTCTGTTTTTCTTTATTATGACATTGCTCAGCCACATATATCCTGGTTTTCATGTTGAAGGACACATTTGAAAATGGCTCTTGACAGGGGTAGGCAAACTTCAGTGTTGTAGGGTCTACTTTTCTTTCCCTATAGCGATGAGATCTATCTTACTGAACCCCACTGAAAAACATACAAGTGTATCAGATTTAGAAATAAAGCCACAAAATGCACTAGCATGAAATCGATTTTACTAGCCTCCTGAAAGACCAGTATCTTTCATCACCCTGCTGGGTACAAACACAAAATTCTTACCATCATGTGGAAACCCAAGATGTTACTAGATTCTATGTAGGCTACTAAAAGATATTGCACACTATCCAGTGGCACAGGTCAGGTAGAAATGAGGGACTGACTTCCTCTCCTTTTAAATCAGCATAGAAAACAAGCATATATTTGTCCCTTCTCTGCCAGTTTACTTATTTGCATGCATGGTATACCCTCCAACTGTCCCAATTTGGCAGGAACAGTCTTTACACATCCTCTGTTGTCCCACTTTTTCACCTGTTTTTAAGATGTCCCAGTTTCCCTCTCCTCCTCCTGCTTCCCCCTTTGTCCTTGGTTTACTTCAGTTGTTGCAAACTGAGTGAAAATCTAGATTAGGTACAGAGACAGAGAAGTAATACCACAATGTATTCATCTGGTGAGCTTCTTGCTTCTTTTTTGCCATTGTTTTTTAGTTTAGTTCAGCTCAATTTTTTTTTTGTTTTATTTGACATGTGATGTTGTTTATTGTTTATCAGATTGGTGTAAAATGGAATTTAAAAATTCTTAAAAATTTAAATTCTTAAAAATTGGTGCAAATTGAGTTCTAAGTGTAAAAGTACTTAATTTATTCAGCAGGAAGGAGAATAGAAGGGGGTGGAATCTTGCCTTTCCCAGAAGCTTGACACAAAAGTAAAATGCTGCAGACTCTCCTAGCTTGTGTGTTCTTCCTCATTAATACCGGTAGTTTTTGCCATCTTGCTCACATCCAGATGTTGTTTGCCCACATGTGTCCCATTTTCACCTGTGAAATGTTAAAGAGGGCATGACATGGAAGTCTTGGTTTCCTGTGGCAACTTATTAAGGACAAGGCCTAGGGCATATCGCAGTTGATGTCTGGCATGTAATAGTATTTAACATGCAACTCATTAGTTAAATTAGCTGTTTTGGAATGATCTACACTGGGGTAGAAATAAAATAATACTGTTATTATTTTGACAGTTGACACGTATCTAGAGAATGTGCTATGGTTAACCTGACTTCCAACACTTGCTGCCAGCTATTAAGAAGGGCCCCAGTGGTAATTGTTTTCAAATTCTTTATCTTATAGGCCTGGACAGTAGAATAAAGAGATGGCAATTTCATGCTAAATTTGCACATTTGGAAGCTGAGGGTGCAACATACCTGAGGAATCTGGGTCATCTGCCTTTTCTGTGTGCCTGGTTTCCTTTCAGGAGCCAATTTATCCACAAATTTTACAGTGAGTAGGTTACATACCTTCCCCATAGATAACTTCCTGGATAAGGTTGCACTCCATAAAACTCAGTTATGCACAAGAGATGATTACCAGCTGCCCACCTCCATTCCGAAGTTTCCCCTCTTGTGCTTTTGAAAATCACAGTCATGTCAAATATGAGGCCAAGCACAATGCCTTAATATAGCATCAACATACTTCTGCTTCTTTTGTTTCTAGCCAAATAAGAACATAAGCAAATGTTCCTTTTTTTTTTTCACCACAAGCTATAGTGAAGAACTTGCTGCTTTCCAAAATTCTTGTGGTCTGTTTAGACTTGCAGGCAACATTTTTCACTGCTGATTAGCAATGATGGTATTATTCTTGCTATGTGCCTATTGTTTTATTAATCCTGACTGTCAGGTTTTAGTTAAAGGGGGTCTTTACACACACACACCCGGCTCCAAAACTAGCTGCACAGATCAAACTCGGACTTGCTAAAGGCTGGTTATGTTTTCTTGACAGTGATGGAAACAAGACAAGAAGGTAATCAAAGTAAGGTTCTGCCTTGGCTTCAGTTTACCTCTTGGCATAATGTTTTCTCTAAATTATATTTACCTGTAGGTAAGACTAACAGGTTTCAAGCTACATTTTATTATTTTGACATCACAAGTTTAAATAACCCTTTTTTCCCCAAAAAAGTCCTTTATTAGTAGAGTATAAAATAAAAAATATAAAATGTAGGCACAGAGATAGAAGTAGACAGGAACACAAGAGGATTTCATAGACTTCCTCGTATGAACCTATATGACCAAGATCCTGCATTCCAAAATAATTTTTCAGAATTGAATAAACCAGTCCATGCCAGATAAACAAGCACAAATGCAGCATGTTGCTTAGAGCATCCCTGAAAGAAGATAAGTCCCTGGAAGTGAGACTTTCCAGTTCTTTTTGTTTTGATTTTACCTACATTCATAGTTTTGCATCCAAACTCATCCTTGAAATATCCCCGGTTTCCCACACTACCAGCTCCCTCATGTTCTTCCTCCTCCCACTGATCACATGTCATCTGTAGACTCAGGCAATGCTTCAGAAACTGACTTTCACCAGTTTCCACCAAGCCCCTTCCAGTTATTATTCAGCAGTTATAGCCAAAGAGTTAATATGCTTTAGCAATATCACACTAGTTGAGCAGTAGGATAACTTCCTTTTACTGCTTGATTTCTGTTGAATCTGCTGTCTTGGGAACAGTCACTACCTTTATTGGTGGCAGCCATCACAACTAACTCTGGGATAAAAACAGCCAGCGAGCAGTGCTTCATTTCATACTGGGTTATTTTAAACAGACATGGGGAGCAGGAATAATACTTCAGGATGGGAAATCATCATGTACATCTCAAAAAAGAAAAAAAGAAAAAAAAAAGGACAGGACAGGACCAAACCCAGGGAATTTCTAGTTTTTTAACTCCATTTGGATGAGCCTTCCATCCCATGATGACTACTGTGATTGCTAGTGGTTCTCCAGGGTCTCAGGCAGGCTTGTCAGGGTCCAAGGCATGGGCAGCAGGGGCTGATCACTACAGGCACCAGGGATGGGCTAAGGGACAGGTGCTAGGTCAGGAAGCCAAGGGTCAGGGCACAAGAAGGGTTCAAAGTAGAAGCCTACCGGGTAACAAGAATCCATAGGGTCAAAAACAAGAGTGAGGTCCAGAAAACAAGCCAAGGTCCAAGTCCAGTGGTCAGCAGGGTCAGGACCACAAAGGCATCAGAAGAGACTACAGACAACAACAGAAACTGTGTTACTGTGGCAAATGCTGCCACCAACCCCAGTCTAACTAACTAACCCCAGTATATAGCTGGCTGCTGGCTGCTCCAGCTGCTCTGCGTCAGAGCAACCAGCTGGGTCTGAGGTACTGGGCAGGATCCTGCAAAGAACAGTGTCAAGGCCCAGATCCTTGCAGGCAGAATCCTGCAAGGACATAGTCACAGACCCGTCACTAACTGTCCAATCCCTCCAATCAGAGATTACTCTTTTGCAGGCAGAACGCTTGTTCCACTACTGAGTTACAGGTCCTCCCACGTGATTATATTTTACCATACCTAGATCTTAGAAGATAGAGTTAATGCTTTCCTACATGCATTACTCTCTCACTAATTGGAAAATTCAAGCTGATCGGTATAGCTGCCAGAATTAGAACACCGTGGCAGCCTTCAGACCCACTCTGTTAGTACTCCAAAACAGAAAGTAGCAGGTATTAACTGATTATTATTCTATTTTTAAAAATTTCTTTATCTATTCAATGTTACTTCTCATTTCTAACATGATAGCTCAGGCTGGTGTTCCGAAAGACATAAAAGACCATTTTGAAAAGAATGGCCAGAATTCTGTGTCAGCTATCTATTAAGTATGCTTAGTTAATTATAATTTAAGTATACTTAGCTAAGGATTCATTCATGCTTAACTAAGTAAACTTGATAGGGACAAAGGGTCTAATCTCCACTGCAAATCTGACAGAAACATCATTGACCTGTCCTGTGATTGCAAGCAGAATGGACCATCTTACCCCCATGCAGTTGATGCCTGGTAATTTGGTGTGTATGGGGGGGAACAATCATGGCAATAATGTTACAATCATAACTAAGGAGCAATTATGAATGTGGAATAGTTACCTAAACTTACAAGCCAATGTGGTATAGCCATGGAAACCTACTGGGTGACCTTGGGCAAGTCATAGACCATTTCCTCACCACACTGTTACAGTGCTATTATTCACGTTTCAACATCCTTTGGAATCCTGGGGTTGCACTTTAGCGAGGGGCCTCAGGAATAGTGGAAGTGGAATAATAGCACTGTAACAGTCTAGTGCAGAAATGGCCATACTCTCTCAACCTCAGAGAAAAGAAAAGCCTCTCTGAACAAATCTTGCTAAGAAAATCCTGTGATAGGTTCACCTGAAGGTTGTCCATAAAGTCAGAAATGACTTGAAGGCACATAACAACACAACCTAGATATACTCATCCATAAGTGTTCCATATTCACAATTGCTACTGAGTCATTTGCATCTCAAAAACAGGCAAAAAAGACCAACAAAAATGATTACCACTCTGCAAGAAATCCTCACTTAAAACAGGAACCTTATGCTTCAGTGGAACCTTAAGTAGGCCCACCGTTCTTCCCTTAGATAGTAGTCCTGCAAACACTTTTTTGGCACTAAAGTTTATGAAACTTAGGGGGACTTATTCCTTTGTAGTTATGTGTATGACTGCTGTTAGATACTGGAAAGCAAGGCAAGTGGCTTGGGGTCCTTATATCTACCTTAATAAGATATACAGATATCCCACCATTAGCAAAATAGGTGTGTCCTTGGGCATGATTTCTTTAAGAGAACATTTTGAGAACAGAGACAGAAATAACAGGGAAATAACAGGGAAATAACACTACACAAAAAGGAAGAGCAACATGTTTCAATGAACTTTTTCTCCAAAACTAACAATATGAACACATAAAATGAAACGTTCAAGTCAGGTAAGATTTGCAGATGTAAACAAAAACATGTTGAACCTTCTAAATGACACCTGGAAGCTTCTTCCAAAACGCATCCAGCCTTGGCTTTTCTTTCACCAACCTTCACTTTTATTTTGGTGACTAAAGTCATAGGCAGCTAGGCATTTTTTGTATGTTTGGAGATTGCTAGTGAAGTAGGCTTATTTGGTTTCTCCTCTGCTGTCTCTTTTGATGGTCACAACTGTTCAACAAGGGATTCTGGAGGCAGCTTTTTATCTTGTTTGTTGTAGGAAAGTATATGTGGCTTTCGTAGCTCAAGCTTTATTGCATTGTTACTACAAATGTATTTCTGCAACACAACTCCAAAAGTTTTAGTTTTTCTTAGCACCCTTCACCATCCTTTCAACACTGATTCTGGCAAATAAATCACCATCACCATCACCATCATCATCATCTGCAGTTGGACAGGGTATGAAAAGGAAAAAGGGAAGGAAGACTGGGCAAGAATAAAAAGATTTTGGTGTTTACTGCACTATGGCCCAATAGTGCTTCATCCCAGCAGGATCCCAGCATTGCCATTGCCGGGATGGAATTGGGGCCTGAACACTCCCTACCACACCAAGTTGGCTGCTGTGGATTGGTAGCATCAGGAAAAGTGTTCTTCCTTCCATAGTATAGTGTGAATGGCGGGTCCCTTTCTCTGCATCATCCTGTTCCAAACTGCAGAAGGAAGCGCTGTCGAGTGCTCCAGCCCTTACTGCATGCCTGCAGCTGACAGGATTGTGACAGGAAAGGGGGCCATTACCACATTTTTTCCAGTAATGAAAAAGGAAGCAACAGCAGCAGCTGGGAATGCAACAGTAGCGGGATGGCAATGACATCATGTGGTGGCACTCATCCTGGACTAGCAGCAATGCATTTCTCTGCCATGATGACAACTTCGTGTGATAAAGGCCTCAGTAAAAAGGAACTTTGTTGTTTGAAGTTCTATTAACTGAGGCATGCCTGTGTTCCTTACCTTTTAGAGAAGACAGTACAGTACTGGTATATTTATGCCAGTGTAAGCTGGGATATTTTAAAGATGATTCCAAGTTCTACCAAAGAAGAAGAACAGTGCAGCTATTCTGTCTCTGGTTCCATAACTGAAAGGTATAGAAAAAGGCAGAAGAACCAGTAAGGAAACATAGCAGGATTAAAGAGAAGCCCTACCATCAAGACCACACCACTGCCCATAAGTTTCTACAAATGAAGCAGGATGAGTGCAGGATACGAGCCCTGCCTGGAAAGTGTCATATGGAACAGGCTGAAATCTGCAATGCAAAATTCAGAAAGTATGTAAAGGTCTATGGATTATTTCTGATTTTGTTAAATTTTGTCTCAAGCCCTTCCTGATCAGGGAACCAAAAGGGATTTTAATTTGGCAGTTTAACTAGCAGTAATATTTATTCAAACGTTCAAACTAGATAATATAGGGAACAAACGAAAAATGCTATTTATTGGGTCAGTGTTTCCCACCCTGTACTTGGGAGCAGGGGTATTGACTCACTCCTTACCCATGGTTAGTTCACAAAATGTGTGGGGGCCCCTGTGCAAAGTTGCTGAAGGAGTGTAGCTTGAGAGCATTGCAGTTGGTCCTGCAATAACAACTGGGGTATGCTGCAATAAAATTCCAATAAGTAGATGGCAGCGACAAGCCTAGATTTAGGGTTTGAGAGCAGGGTAACATCTTGTTCCACAGGGGGCAGCAGTAGACAGGATGCACTACAATAAGGACAATAAGAACCAACAGGGGCAGCAGAAGAAATTCTCAGACTTTTTTTTTTTTTCTCTCCTCTTCCATCCAATAAGAATGATGCCCTAGAAGCAATTTCAGCCCAGAAGAATAGGCTCTAGTATTACTGGTTTTCAAACAGTAGTGATTCAACATAGGATTGGTATAGCCAGCAATCTCTTTTAACAGTCCAGCTTTTCAGAGTTTTCTTCACCAGGGATGGCAAAGCTTCCAGTCTTTTATTTTTCTCCAGCTGGGATCTGCAGGCAGGCAGCAATTGCTGTCCAGCCAGTCTTTTCCTGACTTGATCAAAAAACCCTCTTCTCCCAGGACTACTGTGTTTAGGCAAAGCAGGATGCCACACACTTACTGAGTTTGGTTGGTATATAGGCACAAGTATCCCAAGCATCCTTTTAGTTTTTAAATTATCACAACAGATGCAGAGAAAAAATAGCACAACTCTCTCCCATATGCAAATGAAGGTTGAAAGTCAGTTTTCCCATTTCTCTTACAGTCTGCACTATCTGATTCCACCACATGGTGGAGGTTTATGGTAATTCCACATGTAATTGAATCATACATTTAGTTTAGATTCTTATTCTTATAAACAGATCACCTGAAGATTACTAGGAGCTGGTTCTAATGCTGCTCCTCTTTGTGTGGTATGCAGTTCCCAGCCCAATAATTGTTGTGGCAAAGGGTGACTCTTAAGCTGAGAAACTCCCATGCCTTGTTAGGATTTAACAGTTCAGATGTTTTTTTTTATGGTTCTTTTATATTTGTTTTGTGAGGTGTTGTGAACTCCCCCGAGGGAAGGACTGCAAACCCAGCAACACCTGCGAAAGGTGTCAAAATTTAGGTGTACCAGCCTCACAGCATAACTACACAGTGTAAGGCAAATATAGGATTCCAAAGCTCGTCTTTGTTTCAGAAAGCTAATGCAGAGGCTGCTGGGAGGAGGGCATTTTCAAAGGAGAATTTAAAGTTTAGAGGGCATGTAATCCTTCTTCTGCCAACTGCTTCTTGCCTCTGAGTGGAGCATTTTAAATCAACTTTGTCCTCACTGCCTGAAGTCAGGTTCAAAACTTGAAATAATCTCACCTGGAAGAAAATGGGTTTCAGAGAAATGTCCAGTGAAGGATTAATAGATGCAAGGAAGTTACATTAGATATCTCTTCCTGTCCACTGTCTTCTACAAATATGCTATGCTCCAACTACATGTAGTATCCAAAAGTATAGTATAGCTCTATCCTGAGTTATATACTTTGTAAGAGGCTAGATGCCTTACATGTAATTCATATTCATGGGAATTAATGCTTTATTTCCACTTGATACTATGGAAGATGAAAGGAGAAAGTAATTTTCTTTGTTTTACTGATATTGATGACTTCCTCTGGTTTTCTTTGTCTTGTTGTTCTTTTGTTTTGTTTTGTTTTGCCTGTTCCTAATAAACTGGCAAAACCAAAGGGATTTCTTACACACACATACAGATAGGAAATTCAGTTAAATCTATTAAGAATACTTCTAATATACCAAATATTTTATGCCAGATAAAATTGTATAATTGTGTGTGTGCGCACACACATGTGTGCTTGCACTATATAGAGATGATAGATAGATAGATAGATAGATAGATAGATAGATAGATAGATAGATAGATAGATAGATATTCTGAAAGTAATAAAGTGCATTTCTGTCTGGCAAGAATGCTAATATAAAACTATGGGTTTTAGAAATTTCTGTCTGTGTATAATGATCATGTATTACAAATATGGTGTAAGCTGATGTTTCTTATCACTAAAATGTACTACAGGTACTGTGTTCATGTACTGCAAATGTTATGTGCCTAGACTGAAAATAATGATGATATATGATGAACCTCTACACAGAATAACCTGATTGTTTTACTAAAGGGATATATATATATATATATATATATATATATATATGATATAAAATTTCCTGAAAGTCCAAAATTTAAGGAGATTCTTAAGGAAAATGTTATTCTTGGTTTTCCTAATAGACAGTGCTTCTATTCACGGCCTTGGGGGCCCAGGTGGCTAAAATGGTAAACTCTACGGAACTCTAGTTAGCTTCAGGTTGATAAGCAAAACAAAACAAAATTATAAAGTGTGCTTTTGATAGCCCTAAGAGATGTCTCTTCTAGCCAATTTACAATTTCAGAAAGGAAAATGTAAAGAAAAATAATATCTTAATCATGACAATAAACAATGGATTCAGAAAAAGAAGAGGCACTAGGGATCATATTGCAAATATTTATTAGATAATGGAGAACAAAAAATTATTTCAGAAGAAAATCAGCTTGTGATGCATAGATTATAGCAAAGTCTTTGATTGTCATTCAACAATCAGCAGTAGCTCCTGGAAAAGTTGTATCACTCTAAAAGAAACTGGTGTGTGGTACTGTCTTAATGCACAGCCAACACTCAAGATAAGAAGCTGCCACCAGAACAAAATATGGTAAAACAGAATGGTTTCCAGTTGTCAAGTGGTCAAGGAAGGTTGTATTTTCTCACCCTATATATTTAATTTATATGCAGAACCATAACATACATGAAGATGGACTGGAGGAAAGAGGCATGAAAATTGGAGAAAGGAACAGCAACCATGTAAGATATGTGATAACACCATACTACTAGCATAAAATAGCAAATGTTCGGAAAGACAGCTGAGGAAAATCAAAGAAAGTACAAAAACAGGGTTATAGCCAAACATTAAGGAAACAAAAATAGTTAATGATAATACACACACATATCATGTTCAGTCTTAAATCAACACAGAGATTCTAAGTTAAGAAATCAGAAGAAGACTAGGACCTGGAAGGGCATCTGTGAAAGAATTAGATAAGATCCTAAAATGTAAAGATATGCCATTGAATAACAAGGTCAGGGTCGCATATGCACGCACACGCATGCACGCACACACACACACATTTCCAATTTCTATGCATAGTTGTGAAAACTGGCCAGTGAAAGAAAGTTGACAGGATGAGAATCAACACGTTTGAAATATAGTGGTGGAAGAAAGCTCTATAGATAACATGGACTGCCAAAAAGACAAATAAATGGTTTCTAGAGCAAATCAAAGCTGACCTTGCCCTAGAAGCCAAAATGACCAAAGTGAGACTACTGTACTTTGGCCATATCATGAGATGACATGACTCATTAGATAAGATGCTAATGCTTGCTAAAGTGGAAGGCAGTAGGAAAAGTGGAAGACTGCATTTGCAGATGGATAGACTCAATCAAGGAAGCCATAGCCCTCAGTCTGCTGGACCTAAGCTGGGCTGCTGATGACAGGGCGTCTCACTAAGGAAACAAAAATAGTTAATGATTTTTATATATATATCATGGTTCAGTCATCGTATGTTGAAGCTGATTTGACAGCAGTTAATAACAAGAAGTGATAGACACATTTCTGTGTCTAAACTGAAATCATTATCATTCAAAATTGCATACAAAACTTGGTCATTTGGGTTGCAATCCTTTCCTCACTTATCTTGAAGTGAATGTCAGTGAATTCAACAGTGCTTGGATTTGATAACACAAGCCCAGGATTGCAGTGTTTGTGCGCTATTTATATTCCACCTTTTGCTTGTTGTTGTTGTGTGCCTTCAAGTCTTTTCTGACTTATGGTGACCCTAAGGTCACCATATCATGAAGTTTTCTGGTGCTGAGAGTGTATGTGGGACCCAAGGTCACCTAGTGGGTTTCCATGGCTGAGCAGGGAATTGAATTCTAGTCTCTAGATTTCATAGTCCAAAAACACTCAAACCACACCATGCTGGCTCTATTTCTACCTAGGAGAAAATGCTATTATGGCTTATTATGGCTGCCAGCGCAGTACAGTGGTTTGAGCGTTGGGACTACGACCTTGGAGACCAGGGTCTGATTCCCTGCTCAACCATGGAAACCTGCTGAGTGACCTCGGGCATGTCACACACTCTCAGCCCCAGAAAAAACTATGATAGGTTCTCCTTAGGGTTCCCATAAGTCAGAAATCACTTGAAAGCACACAACAGCAGCAGCAACAACAATGGCTATGTATATGGAAACAGGACACATATTTAACTAGCCTAAGGCAGCAAACAGTGACTAAAGACATCTTGCTCTGAGGGGATGCAGAAAGAAGTAAATACAGCTCCATGAGCATTATCGGCAGTAGCTCCTCTATCCCCCGCCACTAGCTCCAGAAGGCCATCTTTCTTGTCCTGAAGGAAAATGAAAAGAAACAGAAACCATGTCATGGTTTCTCCCCTCTTCCCTTTCTATCAGATGTCTTTTAGAATGTAAGCCTGAAGGCAGGACTATTAAAGTACTGAATTTTGTAAACTGATCCAGGAACATTTTTTGGTCAAAGAGTGTGGTAATCCTTCTAAAATAAAATAAATAAATATATAAAATAAAATAAACACATGACATCCAGGACCATGCCCTGAAGATACAAGTCACACTGTCCATTTGACACAGCGCTCATTGTTAGTTTTACTACTGAGCCATGTGCTGGACTCATTAGCCTATTGCCCTTTCCAACTCTATGATTAAATCACATGACCACCAAGCCCTCACTGAATTCCTTGGGCCATTTTTATTGGAAACTTCCTTTTATCAGGTATGCCAGTTTGGCCATTTAAGTAAAGATAGCAGCTACAGTTTATGGTAACTGTGCATGGTAGGAATTGGATCTACACACAAGACAGCTCTGCCACAGAGCTATAGCCTATCTCTATAAAAATGTGCCTGACCAGAAGTCAAGTCTCATCCATAATCATTAGGACCACCAGGTATGGATATATATTTACACCCGAGTATCTTCAAATACTGTATCTAATTTCAGTTGGATTAGCAAAATATGACTTGATCATATATATTTACTACGTTTGTTTTCTGGACACCAGAAGTCTACTTCATAGGGTGCAAGGAATGCTGTGGAAACAATCTCAACTTGGCTGCTACAGCAGGTAGCATATAAACAGAGCCTAACTCAGGCAAACTATTGGTGTTTTTCTAGAAAGTGACACGATAGGTTAATAAAGCTAGACTATATTTATTCACTGAAAGTGTGGTAAATTGACTTCCTCCCACAGTGTGCCTACCAAAAGTGGCAGCAGTTTGATCAAAGACAAGCCATCAGCACTGAGCTCCAGAGGGAGACTGGAGCGGCAGGTCAAAGCAAGAGAAATATGAAAAATCAGAGATTGCCATGAGTAAGATTCAAGAGAACATCTGTATTGCCTTTCTTGTACTTGGCATTATAATACCGCATAGCTTTCTGTTGTTTCTGGAACTGCTCAGGCATATAATGAATGGAGTCCCAGTGACTGGAAACGTTTGTCTTAAGCTGATGTTTCCATAACCTGCTTTCCTATTTGAACTTCGTAATGGATTTTTCAAGTGTTGTCAGACTGGATTCTGTGTCTCTGTGCTTCCTCAGCTACTATCCTCCTTTCCAGTAAGCCACATGACCCTCTCTGAATCTTGTGCAAGATATACATTAGTCTTTAAAACTTTTATAATATTCATACAGTCAGGTGCAGATTCCCATGCTGTCTATATAAAATAATATAATATTTGGGAGTGGACAGAATGTATCTTTGATATAACCATTTCCCAAAATCCTTACAATCATTTATCCAGTGGATTGCACTAGTTTTTAAGCCGCTGTTGAAATTATTACTGTGGGCACCTTAATTGCAGTTATTAAAAGGACTCATCTGGCATTCTTGTCCATTCATGCATATGGAATGTTTGACATCAAGGTGAATGAAATATCTCTATTAATTGTTTGTTACAGTATTAAAAATATTTAATGAGTCAGCCTACAGCACAATTTCAATGAAATTCATCTCAGATCAAAATGGAATTTTTTCAGTGCTAAAAAATCTGCTCGGGTGGAGTTAAACATTGCCTCTCCTTGTAGTGCACCCTCAATGTCAGCTGGGGAACATGGAAAACATATGTGAAATTCTAGCTAATAAAATAAAATGCCAAATTCTAACTGCTAAACATTGCACCCAAAATGTAATTGCACATGTGCTCGTTTACTCCTATATAATCAAAACTTTATTTCTTCGGGGGGGGGGTTGTTTTTTTTTAAATACCTTGATACTGTGGCTGTGAAGTTTTTGGACCAAGCTCTTTTATAAACTTATTTTATATGGAAAGAATGTATTTGTGCAATGTTTTTTCTAGTGATAATATGAAAAGAAAATGACATACATAAAAAGACAGACAGCACTAATTGATAGGCTTCCAGACAAGCACCAATAATGGCCTTCAGCCCCATTATTTGTGCACTGAACTATATACAGCCACCTATCCTGTAGGTTCATGGCATTTAATTGTATTAAAAAGAACTATTTAAATATAAGGCTAAATATAACCATGCACTGATTCCTGGCTACTAAGCACCAGGCCACATATGGAGGCCTAAATCCAATTGTTAATTCCAGCTAGAGCAGACCCATTGAATAAAAGGGAATTTGGTAAGTTAAAACATATGCAAGTTCTGTTAATTCAATGGACCTATTCTTGTTGTGAATAACAATCAGACCAAAACCAAAAGGCTTAAGCAGACACTCTAATTATTTTATGGACAGATCCCTCCCCCAAAGATTCCAGAACAAGAGAGATGCTCTTGTACTTCTGTCTGGACCATATCTTCCAATAGTTCACAGATGCAAAGTGGGACACATGTGGCCAAGCAACATTATAATGTGGTTAAGATGGCAAACATTATTTATGTGGAAGAACACATGAACTAGGAGAGGCTACAACTGTTTGCTTTTGCCTGAGCCTACTGGGAAGGGCAAGATCCCTTCTCCTTTTTTTTCACAGCTAAGCTGAGTGCAAACTACTTTTGCAGCAACGGAAGCCTGCAGCATCCAAAGCAGGCTGAGGAAAAAGCGGCAAGGTGGGAGGAGGATGGAGAAACTGGAACGTCTTAAAAACAGCTGAAAAAGTGGAATGACAGAGGATTAATTGGAACTGTCCCTGCCAAATCAGGACTTTTGGAAGATATGGGCCTGTGGAATATATAGTTAGGACATAACTTTTGAGTGACTGCAGAAAATTCATTGGCCCAAATGGAAAGAGGGCACTGTGATGGAGCTATTGTTGAGAAACTTAAGACTTGGTAGGGGAAGGTGATATAAAAACAAATCAGGTCATAGGACTGGACAACAGAGTGTGAGCATCAAAACGCTTTGTTAGGCAGACACAAGTCTTAACAGGTGGAAATGCAGAAATACTGTATGCCTAACAACCTTGTTACCCTGTTCTCTGGGGGTCCCTGGAGGAGCGCCCAAATACCCAAAACACAACACAACTTTGGGGGGAAATTAGCTGGAGCACTCACTAAAGCCAACGAGAGGCAGGGTAACGTAGCAGGATCTTGCAACCCAGCATCTACGGGATCAGGTCAGTTAAGCAGTCAGACAGTTTTAAAATAGCAAAAATGATGTTTTATTGAAAGACAAACAAACAGTAAAGACACCACAATCACACAGCTAACGGAAGAATTGGAAATAGAGATTTTCAGGGGAAATGGGTGATACGACACCTTTCTCGTAGTCCTGAAGAAGTTTGAAGATTGAGCTCGTTGGTGTGCAGGAGGAAGAAAGCTCAGCGCAGTTTGCTGAGGGGAGCTCGCCAGACAAAGCGACAGCAAGGTGGGATGGAAGTCCGGAGCGATCCGAGGTGGTCTCGGAATCGGGGGCTTATATAGGGTGAATTGTGACTGTGGGCCATGTCTTACTCGGTGAGAACAATGCGAGTTTGGAGCGGGACAAACCTTTGGAAAAGATCAAGTTTAACATGTTCGGCTTAGCACTGAATCAACAATAGTGTAGCCAGTATGCAAATACAAGGTGCTTAGTTTGGCTATGTACGACTATCAGCTCAGAGCCGGGCGCCTTTGTTAGTGTTGCGCTTAAGCAAAAAGGTGTTTGCAGGAGAGATCCCTGAAGCAACGGATTGGCTCTGTTTTGCCTGCCTAGGTGGGGAATGGAATGTCCAGCAATTACTGGCCACGCCTGTTTACGTACTTGTCCAGAGGCCTCGCAAACACGTGGAGCAGGATGGCAGAGGAAGGCCGAATGGTTTTGATATCAAATCGATATTGAGTGCTATCACCGGGTAGGCCTGGGCTGAAGTAACAACCTCCTACCTTTCCAGTACTACATAAATAACATAAAGAATATTCATTGTGCAATGAATATAGATAATATATATTTCTCTCTTGATAGGTAAGTGGAGATATTAGAGGGCTTCTGGAGCAAACCTGTGTTAAACACCTTCAAAGTAATGGCATTCCACCATTATAAACAGAGATCAGGAGGGAAACAGATTCTATAGCTTATCTTCAGAAAATGGTTCAATCAATTAATCTGAAACTTGACAGTGTGGGAGAAATCAGTCCAAAGATGGCCCATGCCAATTTTGAAGAAGGAAACAAAAGAGATTGGCCTGTTTATAGGGAATTTAATGTTTGACAAGCACACTCCGGTAGTGTGGCAATCATTGCCTGTTTCCCCATATACTTTGCTGGACACAGATTGGTTGACCCATTTTTCCTTATGTATAGTGTCTTTTGGGAAACAGACTGCTATGTTAGATCAGGGAGAAGGTTCCTCAATGCCATCCATCCAGGAAGCACCCAAATATGGTATCTCTAAATTACACATATAAAATTATACAAAATGTGGGGAAACTGCAGAGAGAAGGGAAAGAGAATGTGCCCCAAAACCCCACATTTTTGGCTCTAGCAGCTTCCTAGCGGTCTCCCAAGCCCCTCCTGAGACCCCTAATATTTGTTTAAAATTATGTCATTTGGAGGCAATTTACTGTTTGAAAACTGGGCCAAGCCACCAAAAACACACACATACAAACATGGTAGTTACCCTTTCCCCAGACCCCCACCTCAAAATTTTGGAAATGGTTTCTGCTGAAAATGGAGACCAGAAATGAAACAGTGTCACTTCCAATGCATCTGTATATATGGGTATATTTTACAGGGGTTAATAGTGGTTCTCCCAGCACAATTGCTCAACCCAGGACAGAGAAATGCTTTTCTTTCCCTCTCGTCATACTAGAATGGGAGTTGCAAAAATACAGGGCCATTTTGAGGACCACCAAACTTTTTTTTTAAAAAAAAAAAAAACTCCCCCTGTATGTCCCTGGGGACATGGGGTCATTTTTACCAACCCCTTCCCAGCCATTTTAGGAACAGAGGATGCTTTTTCCAGCAGGAAGTGACCCAGAAGTTGATTCCCATGTCACTTCCTCTTGGGAAAATTATGTCTGTTATGCTTAAAATGGCCCAAAGAAGGCCACAAATGTACAAAATGGCCACCCATGTAGCCTATGGGGGGGTTGAGGGACATAATATGTTCAAAGTTTTTAAGGGGATACAGCCCTCAAGGTCCCCTGTAGGACCAGTACTGGCTGCTCCTTATCACAATTGGCCACCTTTGTAATAGAATTTAGGGGCCACCCGATCTGAACCATCCCCAGTTATAACTAATATTTCAAAGTAGGAATAAACAGTACATATTGGGCAGCCATGCTCACACAAATTGCTACCAAGAAGCACCCATTAAACCAGACAGACATATCTTCCTCCACACTAACTGTGTCTGTGTCTTGTAAGGATGCTCTATGAGTACATCCAGACTGATAGAAAAGTCTCAGATCTTGTTCCTGTTCTTTCCAACTTTATTAGTGTTGTTATATGCCTTCAAGTCTCTTCCAACTTTGGAGCCTCCTGACCTTGTAGCTTGTAGCTGTGTGCCTTCAAGTTGTTTCTGACTTACAGCAAGCCTAAGGCAAACCTATCACGGAGTTTACTTAGTAAGATTTGTTCGGAGAGAATTTGCCCTTGCCTTCCTCTGAGGCTGAAAGAGTGTAACTTGCCCAAAGTCACCCAGTGGGATTTGAATCCTACTCTCTGATGCTCAGACAACTGCACCATGCAGGATCTCTGATTTTATACTGGACTAAAATAAACTAACCTGAGAAACTGGTATAAAAAGTCTTTGATCATATCAGGAGCTAAATAGAATGTGTATGGCTCTCCAGTGTGAAGAAGAGACAGTAAACATCTGAAACATCCCTAAATAATTCCTTCCACTTAATACCATCTTCTCAAAAACTTGCTGCATTACCAAAAGGAAACTGTTTCATAACAGTTCAGACACAATTTTGGCTATGTTGAGCATATTCAAGTATCAGAACATCTAATTGTTAAGGCAAAGTAAGGGCAGATCAAACACAAGGTAAAAAAAAAGAAATGTATTTACCTATTTTTCAAGCAAATATCCAGGGTTTTCTCTCTTTTTTAAAAAGAACTTACTTTCGTTAAAAACAAGAAAAGGAAAGGGGGGGCATGCCATAGCTAATAAGTTTTGAAAAACTTTGGGGACTGGCACTTTCATGCACTTGGCAAGCTTTAAAGCCAGTTTTTATTTAGTCCACTTTAAGTATTGGAGGGTCTGCGAGTCCCAACTGTTTCACATCAGAGAAGGAAAACAACTAGAGCCCAGCCAAGACCACATTGGGGACTGCCAGCCTCTTTATGTGCCAAACATAAAAGCAACAAGTCCAGATGCTTTGATCCTCACATTTTTTGGAGTTTGGCCAGATTTTGGAGAAGAAAAACAGCCATGTAAACCCTCACCCACTCCTTATGTTAGGACAACATACGTTATAACTGGAAATCAATCAATAGCGCTGTGACCTTCAAACACGGTAAACGTTTGGAGTTGCTTTCTGAGCATGTAATCTAAATTGGGAATTGGTGGTTGGACAGAATCCTAATGCAGAAGAAAAACAGTGTACAGAGCTTCCATTTTCACATAAATCTGAAATCTTGAGGAAGGACCAGACGATAGCTGTTAAAACCTGAAAGAAGCTTATGGCTTGTACTCTGGTTAGACAGACTGAGGAAAATCAATGGAACAAGATACAGCATGGAATCATCCCTCACACCTTAAAATACATTCCTGTGTGATATTGCACTGCATTCCATTTGTAGCAGTAAAGAACTAACACTAGCTACACGTATGTCAAGGAGCAGAGACAAAAGCAGAAACAGAAAAGAGAGGAGTGAGAGAGAAAGTGAAAAGGCAACTACACTTTCTTGAGAATTCAGGGTCTATAACCCTTATGAACGTTTTAAAAAACACACAAATAATTCCCCTGGCGATCCCTCTCCCGTTCCCTTGTCTTTTGTGCACCAGGGCTAGAGGCAAGGGAATGGGTGGGGGAGCTCTGGAGGGGAGAAGGAAGGCACATGCATCCCCCCCCTTCACATTTTCTTGCCTTTTGTCCAGGCGCTTGCCTTTCTTCTCCTCGCTCAGCAAAACACAAAGGAATGAGAGGAGGAGAATGGGGAAGGCACAGGCATACATTGTGAATAATCAAATCTGCAAAGGTCAAGTTCATGAATACGGAGGGAGACTGGTACATCAAAAAGAGGAGCATGAAAGACAAATGGAGGGTGATAAGAGCAAGGGAAGAGCAGTTGTGGGATTGTATAAGGAGGAAGCATGAAATAGGGTGAGTTGAAGGGTTGGGGTCTTAGAACAGTAAAAGAGGTCCAGAGTAAGAATGGAAAGGATCACAGCTGGGCTTGTAGAGTTGTCACAGAATTTTATTTTCTATTTCCCTGACCTTCCCCGGTCAAGTTTTGTCAGTTTCCCTAATCACCATTCAAGATATAAGCCCAGTTTAAAAATGTATAGGTTAGACTTACATTATTTTATGAAATGGTTTAAAACTGACACAAGACCATAGGCCTTCAACCTTAACTGATCAGGGCTGAGGGACATACAATTAGATGGGCTGTTTTTCATTGTTAATGTGTTTTTCATGTGTTTTTAAGTGTGTTTTAAGTTAATGCTGTAAAGGGATTGTCTTAATTGGATGGATGCTTTAATGTCTTTTTAATTATTGTATTCCACACTGTTTTAGTTGTTTTGTTTTAACTTATATTGTAAGCTTCCATTTGGGAGAAAAGCAGGGTGTGAATCAAGTCAAATCAAATCAAATCAAATCAATCAATCAATAATAATAAATTAAGAAGCAAAAATAATGACCACAAGTGATCTACATAACTTTAAGTGGACGATGAGGACATTGAAATAGTTAAAGATTTTCCATATCTTGACTCAGAATGTTGACTACGGTCAAGAAATCAGAAGAAGACTAGATGTGGAATGGGAACTATGAAAGAACTAGACAAGAATCTCTAGTGAAGAGACATATTATTAAACACCAAGATCAGGATTCTTCATGGTATAATATTTCCAATTTCTATGTGTGGTTGTGAAAGCATCACAGTGAAGAAATCTGATAGGAAAAGAATCAACTCATCTAAAATGTGGTCTTGAAGGAGAGCTCTGTAGACAATATGAACTAACAAAAAGACAAACAAGTGGGTCTGAGATCAAATCTAGTCTGAACTCTACCTAGAAGCCAAGATTACTAAACTGAGGCTATCATACTTTGGACATATTATGAAATGGCATGACTCATTAAAAAAAGACAATAATGCTTATGTTACCTTAAAGGTGGTGGACTTTGGGTCCACCCACAATGCCGGCATCTTATTAGAATGTGGGGCAATTATAGCTCAAAGAAGGCCTGTGAGAGGAGGATCTTTTCACCTATGTATGCCAGTATTAACTGCACAGACACTCCAGTTAAAGATAAGCAAACGATTTTATTCAGAATCCACAAACACACAGGAAATCATACAAGGAACCATACAAAGCTGTCAAAAAGTAAGGCATGAAAGGCTAGATAGAGAGAGATGCTGGGGCAAGAGGGTGATAATTAATAATCCTGGAGAAGAAAGATGAAACAAAGAGGCTCAGAAAGCATCTGAGGGTAGCACAGATGAACAGCAGTCTGGGACCCATGTATTACACCTGAAATGCTACATCTGAAGTGCTACAAGTTGTCAAGCCCAAAATTAGGTTTTTTCCCCTATCCTGAAGGGGTGTTCTGGCAAAGCTTTAAACATTATCATGGGACTGACAAAGGGTTCCAGAATAAGTGACTATTTTGACATCAAATATATGCAAATTATGATAACCTCTTGAAGTCTGAACCAGTAGGTTATGTAGGAAAGGTTTCGATAGGGTGAGATCAAAAGGAATGGTCTTTGATTGTCTTATCCCAGCCCATTCAGAAATGCAAAGATCTGAGATTGATGAAGAGATTAGTTTGAATCCCTTTTACACCAGGATGTTCCACGTAATCTCCTTTGAATTTATGGCCTGACCACGTCTCAGGTCAGTTCAACCACTTCCAGTCAGCATGCCTTTGATTCATGTATTTCCAGCCATATGAAACACATCCATCAGGATGGGGATGTAGGGTAGGGTAACAATTGATAAGGTAGGAGGCAGAAGGAAAAGAGGAATACCACATTACAAGTGGATAGACTATATCAGTGAAGCCATGGCTCTGAGTTTGTAAGACCTGAACAGGGCTGTTGATAACAGGGTGAGTTAAAGATCTCTTATTCAAAGGATCATCATAAGTCAAAGTCAACTTGATGAAAAGTAACAACAGCAATATTTTATTACTGTCAAATGCATTCCTTTTTTTAAAATAGTGTCTAAACAATTGTTGATTATGATAATGATAATAATAATGATGATCTTCAACAGCAACCCAGCTTAAATACCAGAACCCTGTCTAATTAACAACTCTTTCTCAGCCAATGGCAAGGCAACAGAGGGGGTCCAGCCATGTAGAGAGTTCCAGAGCTTGTGAGCAGCCATCAACAAAGCACTCTTTAGGTACATACCGAATGTGTCTCTAATTATTGTGGGCCCAAGAGGAGAAATACTCCTGAAGATCTCAATACCCCAAATGGAATTTAGTATTCCTAAATGGAATACTATCCTCCACATAGACCACATCATATAGAACTTTTTAAGTTGTAACCAGAATGTGTCCAGAGGCACATCCAGAGGCAAATAAGTCATCACTATATCTGTTCTGACAAAGAAGTCACATGCTCTCTCAAACTGGCCTGGGTCAACATTTTAAGCATAGTATTCTGAACCAGATGAAGTTTCTGAATATCTTGCCAAGACTGTGCATTACAGCAATCCAAAATAGGATATAACAAAGTCATCACCCAACACAGACAGATCCAACATTTCCAGAGTATCGTTGGTGCAATGGCCTAAATTGTGCAAATGTGCTCCTAACCACCACCACCACCACAGTATGGGCATTCAGATTCAAGGCTGGTAGAAGTATGGTCCTAGCCAACACTGTAAGTATGAGCCATCAAGTCACCTGTTGACTTATGGTGACCCCATGAATTTCAGGAGGTTTTATTAGGCAAGGAATATTCTGAGGTGATTTTGTCAGTTCCTTCCTCTGAAATCTAGCATACATCATCTGATATTAGTTGGTGGCCTCCCATCTAAGTACTAACCAGGGCTGACACTGTTTAGCTTCCAAGATCAGACAGAAATGGGTGTTTTTAGAGTATCTAGGTCCTCATCCAACACTAACTGAATCTTTATTGATCTGGTAATCCTTTCAACAGATGCCTTGTCTGGATTAAGTTTCAGTTTGTTTAGTCTCCTCATCCTCGATGGCATCAAATCTCCAAACAAACTTGGAATTAACTTTCTCAGCACTTTCATATATATGAGAAACATTATGGGGAACCAGACAGAACTCTGAGGCAAACCACAGAGCAATGGCCATAGTGAACAGAAGTTGCCTCCCCCTCCCCCAACCTGCAGAAAACATCTTTTCAGGGTCAGTCTGAATCAACATAAAACAGAGAGATTACACACAGGTATAAGGGAGACATCCTGGCATTCCTATCAAGTTGCTGGTAGCTCATCCCTCAAGGTAACCAAAGTTGTTGCTGTCCTACAATTAGATCTAGTACCAGAATAATATGGATCCTTGATCACCCATTTCATCTAGAAAGCTCCAGAGATGAAAAATCACCAGCAATTTGTCTAACAACAGATTATTGGAGACTAGCTAGAAAATTTCCAGTATGATAGGATTCTGTTTTGCTCATTTTGAAGAGAAGTCACTCCATTGCTTCTTTTAGACACCTTGTTGCAGGGGTATTTGCCATTATCTCCTTCTCTAGGACTTCTATAGTTAGAAAAGGCAAGGATCAAGAATACAGGTGGTTAATTTCACAGTTCATATGTGTCCCCATGCTTGGGCTGTACAAATTATCCATTGTAATGGACATGCAGTGGCCAAGTTTATATCCACTGGGATTTGTACTAACCATAGCATCTAAGCCAGGAAAGATCCAAGTAATTTTATCTGTAAAATGTCTTGCAAATTTGTTGGAATTGGCTATAATTTCTTCATCAGGGCCAGAAGATAATAAGTATAAAATATGTATTTTATAAAGCAAGCCATTGAAAAGTGCATATTTAAATACAAATTTATATATACATATTTGTTCATTTTTTAAATATGTATATTAATGCAGACATGGAAAAAATGGGTTTGTGAACAGACACATGCAAAATTAGCACAAATTCCTCCCTGTGATTTATGTTCATCCATAATTACTGGCAGGAGTAGACTGCATGACAGCAAAATAAGAGGATCAAGGTTTAAAAAAAATCTGGTAATGATTCAGCCACTTTTCAGCTGTGTGGCTTTCCCCACCACTTGGACTTCTAAAGAGAGAAGTTGTTTATATAAAGGATGCTTCTTGTGTTTAGAGAAAGGAAAGCAGTCTTAAATGATGCTGAAAAACTGTTAGTATCTCCAAGATTTTGACAGAAAAGCTCTTTTGAGTGAATGTTTGGTATGCTTTGTTTCAACATATTTTGTCTATTAAAAAAAAAGCATGATGGCGGTTTTGTTCAATTTTTGATGGTGGAATTCCATTAATACATCTGTGGGTTTTTGTAAAGATAAGCTGCCAGCATGGTAAAAGAGCTTCAGTTGGGATTGATTTTAGTATGTTTTTCTCCTTTTATCTAGATGTCTAATTGAAGATGACATGCAATCACAAAGTTTCATATCAGAATGCCATCTCTTTCCTCTCTCTCATTAAGTAGAAAAGCTGACTCTGGCTGTTGTCCACAGACTACTTACATTAGAGTACTTGGACATTCTAGCTGAATCTTATTGATTTAAGTAAACCAGTGGATGTAGTTTGTTGACTGAATATAATCTGAAGCTAGCAAGGAAAAGATTAAGACCTATTCATATAAAAGTTTGCAGAGATTGTGATATGGTGATCCCGTAAGTCAGACAACATATGATTCAGTAAGCCACATGGCAACCAAACTGTGACAATCTCCACTAACCCACACAAAAGGCTGAGGTAAGGATACTCATATGGGGGTTCAGTTCAGATGGGAGAAAACTATATGGAATTCCACACAACAGAATATCTGTTCTGTTAGGATGGTTAAAGTTTCAAAAGAGCAGGTGAAAGTTCCTCTGTAGTTTTAAGAACTCACATTTCAAGATATGATTTAATACACCATAACATATTGACACAGTTCTTTGCTGTCCCTTCTATGATGCACTTAAGCTAAAGCATTTTGGACTTAATTTTTCTTAATAACCCTCTGCTAAACACAGCAAACATGCATAAAATTGCAAGCAAACATGCATAAATTTTTACTCCATTTCCCTCTGAAATCAGTTTTAGATTCTCTGGTAATTTAGTTCAATTGGGTTGCAACTGAATTGCTGGTCACCATGACAAATTTCCTCTGGTTAACCCAGTCCCTTTCTGCAGTAGCCTTCCATCCTGGCATGGAGATGGGACAGGAGTGGGATCATGATGACGGCTCTTCATGATGTTGTCATGGTCTCACTCCTCTCCCATCCCCAGGCGGCGCAATCACAGATTAAATCATTGATGGGTTTCCATCCCTCACTTGTCTGTACTGTGGAAAGTAACCGGCTGTGCTGCAGAAGGAAGAGGTGTGTCTATCGCGTTCCCCTCTACAGGAGATCAGTCTAGTTTGGAAGGAAGTGTTCCCATTGTGCTCCCTTCCTGGCAGAGCTGCTGCTGGGATTACCACCAGAGGACCACTCACGAAGGTAGGGTGTGGAAAGGGCCTTAATGTTGGATCAACTTCATCTATGGATGCTATCTTAAAGTTTGGCAATCCAGCCATTCATCCTAATAGGGGGACAGAATGATTACATTATCAACAGGCATGTTGTGACCAAGTATAAGCATATTGCCACCATGGTGTAGTGGTTTGGGTGTGACTCTGGAGAGCATGTCTCAAATGCCTGTTTATCCATGGAAATGGACTAGATGACCTTGGGCATTCATATACTCTCAGTTCAGTGGAAGGCAAAGCCAAATCCCTGCCTACCCAAACATTATATCCTACCTTTCTTCCAGTAATGGGACTCAATATCTTGCCAAGAAAACCCCCACGATAGGTTCGCCTTAGGGTCATCATAACTCAGAGATGACTTGAAGGCACACAACAACAACAAGCATGGTAACTATAAATCTATTAATACAGAGTTGCAAAGTAAGCTGCATATCTAATCATCATTACAGTTCTTTATTTTCCTCCATAGCAATTTCGCTGTTCAACATGAACATGACAAATATACTAATAAAATATTTTCTATTGCTCCAAAACACATTACCTCTATTTGTTATTTCAAAGTACGGTCTTCCATATTTTGCAAGAGTAGTTACAACACACACACTTGAAGTCAGTACTGATGGTGCATGCAAAGTTCTATAAGGGCAGGCAGAGCAATTCTATGGGAATGAGCCAGGGAGAATCCGTGATGGAAGAACTGTCATTTTGTAGGTCCTGCTAGGCCATTGCCAGCCAGATCAGAAGGCAGAGGCCAATTTCCCACCATGCTTTTTCCTGGCACCAGTCCTCCCCTGCCACTTTTTTTTTTTTTTTTGGCAAGAGTGAAAATAACAAGGCAGATGCAATTTTCCCTGATCCAGTGGTATGTCCTTTGTTACATTCCCAGAACATCCCGTTAGGGCCCTAAGTGCTGTGAACTGCTAGTGAGCATGGAAACATTAAACTTTTTCAGCTACAATTCCAGAAACTCACAGTCAGCATGGTGGCTGGGAGATTCTGGAAGTTGTATTCAAAACAAGTAACTTTTCCAAACTGTTATAGGGCAAGCACAGCTACGGAAAGTTCTGCTACCATTCAGGATGGACCTTCATGGTTAAATTCCTTGTCAATCCATAGAGGGGAAGGTCTACAGTATCTTATGGCCTCCAGGGTTGTAAGTTTAATGGGTTTTGTCTTTACTTGGATGAAAAGAGTTCCCAAAATTGAAAAGAATTCAAACCATTATGGCTGCTCTTCATATCTCCTGTTAGCCATGACAAACTCAATACATTTTGCTCTCTGATGCTCAGCACCAAATGGTGACTCATACACAGGACCTAAAGCCAGCCAAGTTATTTGGCTAACTAGGGCAGAAAATCCCACAAGCACCTTGCTCTATCACTATAGCAGTAAAAATATAATAATCAAAATGGTGTTTTTTCATGCCACTACAAATCTGCTTCCAGTAGCAGGTGTTTCGTTCAAGCTCCCAGCTCTGCCTAAGGGCTCTTGGAGTTCCCTCCTGTCTCTTTGTATGCACTTTGTAGAGAATTCCAATCTATTTATTAGATTTCTACCCCACTTCCTTTCCTAAAAAGAAGGGAGGGAGGGAGGGAGGGAGGGAGGAGGGAGGGAAAGGGAAAACCAACACAACTGTATAACACTTGTGGTATGGTTGTCTAAATAATGTGAAAAATGACTACCAAAGTATAAAGTTTCAATAAGAATTACATGAGATTGTCATATCAATATAAAAACTAGTTTTCTTTCTAAAAGTGGCAACATCAGTTCATGTTCCAGGAAACAGAGTTCTACAAATCTGAAAACAACTATCACTCCACTTTCATCAGTGGACCATCTTGTCATTTCCAGGCAAAGCCACATCAAAGTTTTTGAGGCACTCTTCATTTGACTTCCCAACTTGCCTCAAAGTATCACTAGGCATGTTTTTGAAGACCCTAAAATCATACTTTTATAGGCCCTAAAATTTTCATAGGCTCTAGGCACTGTACCTACAGTGCTTAATGGAATTCTGCCTTGTGTTTCAAAGCACAATGCAAAATGCTGGTTATGACTTATAAAGTCCTATGTGGCTTGGGCCAGGCTGTTTAGAGGACTGTCTCTCCCTCTATGAGCCCACCAGAGGTCTAAGATCTTCAGGAGAGGGACTTCTCTCTCTTCCACCATTTCTTCAGGTTCATTTGATGGGAACATGGGAGAGAGCTTCTCAACAGCTCCTCCTAGACGTTGGAAGTCCCTCTCTATGGAGGTTAGGATGGCTCACCTCCTTGCTTTCCTTCTGTCAGCAAGTCAAAACATTCTTATGCAGTCAGGCTTTTAGAAATTTACTGAATTGGGCTTTTAATGGTGTGCTGTGCTGTGTTGTGGTTTGTATATAGTATTTTAATGAATTTTAATAGTTTTAACTTCACAAATCAGTTAACTTCTAAATAACTTTTGTATTTATAATTTTCTGTTGGTGTGTTTGTAAGTTTTAATTTGTATGGTTTTTAACATGTTGTAAGCCAGTGTGATGTAGTGATTTGTACGCTGAACTACAACCCTGGGGACCAGGGATATTTCCATACTACACTGTTATAGTGCTCTTATTCCACTTTCAACATCCTGTGGAATTCTGGGGTTTGTAGTTTACTGAGGCCAAACAGCTCTCTAGCTGAGAATTCTAAATGCCCCTCCCTGAACTGCAAACCCCAGGATTCCAGAGAATGTCGAAAATGGAATGATAGCACTATAACAGTTTAGTGCAGAAATGGTCCTGGATTTGATTCTCTACTTGAACATGGAAACCCACTGGGTGATCTTGGGCACATCACACACTCTCAGCCTCAGTAAACGCCATGATAGGGTTGCCTTAGGGTCGCCATAAGTTGGAAATGACTTGAAGGGACACAATAACAGACCACCTTGAGTCCCATTACTGGGAATAAGGCAGGATATAAATGAATAAAATGATAAGTATTAGTGTGTGGTGTCCTTTTGAGCTAAACCTGGGTCTAGGTTGCACCACTTCAGGTTACAGGCTGCATACTCTCATTACAAAACTATCCCTGCACAGATATGAAGCTGAAGATTTCTAGCCTAGCCTCCCCTCTCTTGTGCCATTCAGTTATTTATGCATGGGATATTTCTGCACACAAGAACATTCATTCTTGCCTGTAGTGTGAAGTGGTACAACTGACTTCTATCTACTTCACGGAAACACTGGTTTTACCAGTTTGGATGGAGTATGGTGGCAACAACAACAATAGATGATGATGATGATGATGATGATGATGATGATGATGATGATGATGATGATTATAATGCCCTTTTTCACCATAGGGTAGAACATCAACAGATACAGTAAGGAACAAAGACAAAAAACACAACACTATAGCAGTTGCTACCCATCTCAGCACCTTAAACACAACTCAGAGGCTTAAGATGGTGAATCAAGGAGGAAGGTCTTCAACCCTTTATGAAAACAGCTGAGATCCTCCTCCTGCTAGAGGTCCAAAGGAAAAGGGTTCCACAAATGCAGAGCCAGATCTTGAAAGGCTTGCAGCTTTGACAGAGCTGTGTGCATGGGTGGAACAGACAGTAATCTTTTGCCTGTAGATCTTAAATTCCTGGATGAAACATACCATATTAGCTGAACTGCAAGGTACTGAGGGAAGTTAGAATGCAAAGATTTGAATACCAGAACCAAAAATCTGAGACAGGTGGCCCAAACTGGTAGCCAGTGAAGGTATTTATGTGGAGAAGAAACAGGTGAATATTTATGACATTTTAAACTCTTTTTCTGTTTGTCCAGTGGAGAGACTGTTGGGAGAATTAGGCCTCAAATCCTTCTGTTGCTCCTTCTCTTGACTAGAGGGAATTCAAACTGCTGTTGAATTTTCCTTAGCCAAGTCTTTGGAGGTAAGCGCTACATTCCTGTGATCTGGAAGCTTGGAAGGGGTGCCCCACAGTTCCCAGAATCCCCTTAGCCAGTAGTCCAGAAGCCATGCAGGCTGAGCCAGATTCTAGAGGCTGAAGATCTATCTATCTATCTATCTATCTATCTATCTATCTATCTCTCTTCTAAGTTCTGCATCCTGGCTCTGCTTAGGTCCATGAATGACAACTGCATTTGGTTACCTACATCAGCATGGACACATTACGTGATAAGGCTCTTGTCATCTGTCCCACAGATCCATATTTTTAAATGTATATAATTTTCCACTTGCTTCTGGCTTTTTCCTTCTGAAATGAAAAATGTGTGCCCTCTTTGGCTAGAAACTGAGATGGGAAGTCTTGTATAAAGTCTTTCATTTTTTTATCAGACATGATCTGGGGAGAAATGAATCAGAGACTCTTCCAGGGTGCAATTTACTCTTGGCTTACAGGTATTCATGGGGTGGAGGGCTATGTTAATCTCCAAGAATAGCTTTAGCTGTTTAATCAGTCTACAAAAGCTTGCAGCCCTTCTTCATGATAATCTTCCCAAACTGACTAATTATGTTCTTTGCTTTCTTTCACCCACTAATTTTGCACCATAACCAAGCCACAAGGACACCCCCAAAGCCTTGCCTTTTCTGAGTAGAAGCTGGCAATTGTTAGCAGCAGGTGGTGAGACATAGTGTTCTCTAGTGGTCATGAGAAATCTTGATGAATTATTATAAAGGAAACAAGGGGATTCAGATAAGATAGTGGTTCTCAGAACAAATGTTCAGGAATAAATCAGACTGAGGTGTAAGATGTAACTGTGCTAACTAAATACATTACATTTTTCACAGCTATATTGATAGATTGCTGCCTTTCTTTCACTCTTTTGCTAGCAGACAAAGCTCTTTTTTGTCATCAAGAACAAGGTAGGGGTAACAGAACTTCACTTCTTAAATTTATCTGTGTCAGCCTGTTTTCAAGGTTCAGAAGCAAGGCAGTAAGAAGGTGTCACTGGCTGATCATATTTAGATATTAGGTGTATTTCAAAATAGTTACTTGTACATTGATTGGTGTTACTATTAATTGTTTTTATAAGTTGTCTACCTTGAATGGTGGATACCTTATGTCTGTTGTGGATATCTGTATGCATTATATGTATTCTCCATGTTTGTGTCAGTCATAACTGATGTTTAGATTTGTGACAGAGGAAATATATATGTGCTCTTATCATGCAGCAGCAGAGGTTAGAAGGAGGCATTCCTGGGGCAAGAAGAAGAAGCATACTGCAAACTCAGCACCTGGTCCCCACCACCAAAGCAAAGGGGGCTGCTCTTGTTATAGAAATCAACCATTATGGCTGTTCTTCAGTGCTGGCATCCCTCTTCCTACCTTCATGAATGCACATGCACAAACACACCCAACCTCTGCTTACATCCTCTGCCAGACCAGGCAGCAAACTTACCTGTGTTTATTTATTTTAGTATTTGTAAGATGTCTTGTGCCCCAATTTGGGAAAAATGAATTAGCAACAAAAGCAATGGTGACAATGATGGTGATAATGGTCTGTGCTGCATTTTGCTCAAGCAGTGATTCAAAATGATAGCCAGGTACCTTATCACGTGGCCTCCTTCACTCTCAACATGTGCAGGAGCTGCTGCATTGTCCCTCATTCTCCCCAATTCCTACTTGCACGACAGGGACTTTCAGGGAAAGGGTAAGAAGCCTATGGCAGCTCTGATTGGCTAACACCCCGGGGGGCATTCTTCTCTACCCACCATAGCTCCATCCCTGTCATTTACTTGTTTGTATATTTGCATAATAGTTACCTATCTGTTTAATTTGTATTCCACCTTTCTCCTAGCACAGGATTCAAAGAAGCTTACCACAATTTAAAAACACAACATTAAAATTGATTAAAATTAAATAAATTTAATTAATTAAAATTAAATAAATTTAATCAATTTAATTAATTAAAATTTAAAAATTAATTAATGTAATTAAGCAGATCAAGCAGATGAAGACTATGGTGCTGATGACGACAACGACGACACTAGCAACAATCCAGGTAATGTATATTTGAGATTTTACTAGGTGCGGTTAGGTTTCTCACAGACCTAGGCAGTCCTGGAAAGAACAAGGCAGCAATAGATCCAAAAGGCCATAATATGAAAAAGGGGATGGGGGGACTAAAAGGCATGCTAAATATCATGAAGAGCTGAGAGCTCATTCACAATACACAATTATAGCATTGTTATTCCAGTTTAACTGCCATGGATCCATTCTGTGGTTTGGTGAGCCCTCTGGCTGAGAATTCTAAATACCCCTTCCTAAGCTGCCAATAGAGCAAGCATGGTGTAGTGGTTTGAGCAATGACTTCAATGCTGGAAACCAGGGTTTGATTCTTCGGACGGCCATGGAAACCCACTGGGTGACCTTGGGAGCATCACACACCTTCACTCCCCAAAAACCCCATGATAAGTTCAGCTTAGGGTCATGGGAAATCAGAAACAAATTGAAGGGACACAACAACAACAACAACAAAACTGCCAATCCTAGGGTTGCATAGGATGGATGCATGACAGTTAAAATGGAAAAACAGCATTATAATTGTGTAGGGTGAATGGGCCCCATAGTGATTGAATTCTGGTCTGTACCAATTTATATTGCAGGTATGGAGACATTAAGCAGGTCTATTATGCCCAAATAGGGTACCTCCATGCATATAAAGGGCATGGGTTATACACTCTGACTCCTGTATACATGTGCTGGTCCTGTCTCTTTAATCCCCAACATACCTAAATTACATTCTCACTCATTTGTATGTAAGTAGAAATCCACCCTTAGTCCTCTATTATAAGACACCTTTATAAAATACAGTACCCAATCATGTGGAGAGCTTTACTTGGGTTCAAGTGAACCCAATGTAAAAAAGGGTTTATAGTACAATAATATAAATGGGCTTCAGATCCACTCTGCACATTATTTAAAACAAGGATGATAAGAGTTCTGCGTTATACCACATTAGATTTCCGATTGACGTGGAATCATGCTTCCAAATGCTTCTGTCACTCCTTCTCTCTCTTTTTCTCTCTCTGTATACTTTATGTATGTATTTATTTATTCATTCAATTTATATCCTACCCTTCTCCTGCCAAGGGGCCCTTTTTAGTATCTAGGCTTCCTTGCATCTAGAAAAACAGATTACCAAAAAGAAAGGACTATTCACAGAGTCTTCACAGGGTTTCTCAACTAGGGTTCCACAAAAAGCTATCAGGATTTCCATGAGAGATTCTGACTGGGGGAAAAAAATCTTTTTTGAGCTATAATCATTTTTATGCTGATATTCTCTGAGACCTCAAAATTATTTCAAGGGTTCCTCCAGAGTACAAAGGTTGAGAAAGGCTGTTTTAAGGTACTAATTTATTCATTACATGAAGGAAAATGTTTGTGAGGAAGTCCTTAAAAATGGTGCCTACACACACATACATTTCTTCCCCTTGCCCTGCTACTTAGGTAGCTTCTATTTGCATTGGTTTGGCTCAGTGGGTAGGAAAATCCATTGGGGCTGTACTGACTGGCTGAGGTAAGGAGGACAGGGAGAGATGCAACTGGAAAGCAGCTGCAGTTGCGAGGGCTTAGTTGCTAATGCCTTCCCACTTTGTATAAGTTAAGTTGCACCAAGTGTTGCACACATCCTGAGCCACATAGGCAAAAGAGTCCTGCAGTCAGCTCCAGAACTGGGATGTCATTGGATGCATGGAACTTTTGGGACAGTGCATTTTGAGACAATGCACTTAGATTTAATATAATATGTATTGTGAGAGAGAGAGATTTAAGATGCAATTGTGTTTGCAATATTCAATTTGCAATTATTTAATTACAGTTGACCTCATGGAACCCAGAAAGAACTACAAAATTGGTACCCTGACTATGTGGATGATACTAAGGAAATTAAGAATGTTGTAAAAAAAATATTGTTTGTTGTTGTGTGCCTTCAACATTTGCATTTTAGTATCTTTTAGAAGAGGAAAACGTTTTTTATTTATTATTTTTTATTATTATTTATTTGTATCCCGCCTCTCCATATGGATCGAGGCGACGAACGACTTACAAATAGCATGTATTTCTGTACATATTTCTATACATGCCCCCAACAAGCTGGGTACTCATTTTACCGACCTGTGGAAGGATGGAAGGCTGATCATGAATAGGAAAGTACAGAAGACACATGAAAGATAAATATATTAAGGTCAGAAAAGCGTACACAAAAATTAACAAAATAGTAAAAAATGATTCCCTTCCCAAGCAGTAATGAGTGCTTCCTAATAGTTTTTTTTCCCTGTTACATAAATAAGTTTAATGATATTTGTACAACTACAATGCACTTTACTGTTAAATTAAAGATAAATTTACTAAACTGGATTCTGAATTTATTCCTCAAGGCTTGCAATTGATAATTTTCACCATCTGGATTCTCAGAGAGGAATTAATATCTTCCAGTCTTGCCTAAATTGTTGTACTGGTTTATTCACGAATAGCAGCCATTTCCACACTAGACTGTTATAGCGCTATTATTTCACCTTTAACATCCTATGGAATCCTGGGGTTTACAGTTTGGGGAGGGAGGCCAGACCCCTCCCTAAAGTGCAAACCCCAGGATTCCATAGGATGTTAAAAGTGGAATAATAGCACTATAACAGTCTAGTGTGGAAATGGGCAGCGTTGTTAATTTATCCATTTCTGCCATTTCATAAAGTTTCAAGACACAGTCATCAACTGAAGGAATATAGGCATCTTTCCATCTCTGGGCAAAGGGTATTCTG